>VZTB01014204.1:126950-184911 GCA_013397245.1 Thryothorus ludovicianus | reverse complement strand
AAAGAAAGAAAGAAAGAAAGAAAGAAAGAAAGAAAGAAAGAAAGAAAGAAAGAAAGAAAGAAAGAAGGAAAGAAAGAAAGAAGGAAAGAAAGAAAGAAGGAAAGAAAGAAAGGAAAACTACCTGACCAGACCTCCACAGAATCACAGGTGGTTTTATAATGCTGATCTTCATTTTGACAGCAAATCAATCATAAATTTCTCCTGGTACAGTTTTCCAACTGCATGTGAATTTATTTTGCAACACTCTTTTTGTAGACTATATTTCCCCTAACTGGAAATCAAGCCGGAGTATAAAGAAGCCGAGTCAAAACACTCTGTATTTTCTGTCAGTTTTTAATCCATAAGCCCTGCTCCTTCTCATGGAAGGAAATTAGGTTCATTTGTCATTGCCTGGTTTCTTCTCTTTCTATAACATACCTGTATATGCACTCACACACGCACAGTTTTACCATCATCCCTCCAGCGGGACCTGCTGTTACAGAACCTGGGGTCTTTTTTTGTTTTATTGCTTTTTTTATTAACAGGAGCTGTGTTTCTCTCTGCTATAAATCTACAACTCCAATTGCTGCTGCTATCATACATAACTAGTGGAGTTTTAGCACACTGCTGTTGATTCAGAACAGAATTCTCTAGAGCAAATCACGCACAACAACTCAAAGTAATATCTAAAAGGGAGCAAAAAATTTCAAATTGAACACAGTGCAAGGAACTAAATGTTTCTGTTAGTGTTGAAAGTATCTACTGCAAAGGGGGAAAAAATTATATTCACAAAATCACAAAATCATAGAATGGGTCAAACTGTGAGGAACAATAGTCATCTGGTTCTACCTTCCTGCTCAAGCAGTACATTGAACAGGATTTTGTCCAGAGAGTTTTCGAGTATCTCCAGAGAGGAAAACTCCATATCCTCTCCGGACAGTCTGTTCTAGTGCTGGGTCACCCACACAGTAAAGATCTTCCTTGTATTCAGATGGAACTTCCTGTGCATCAATTTTTGCTTGTTTTCTCTTGTCTTACTACTTAATACCTACTATTCTGTCATATACTCTGAAAATTCTTTATAAAACTTTTTTAGTTCTTTAAATCTTCATAATATTTTTCTCACATTTATTGCAAGGACTAAGTGAGAGACAAACAGTTAATCAGCAGCTACAGAGAATCAGGTAAATGTTTATTTATATATCGTGGCTTGACTTCTTCCTTTTTTGTCATACTCATCCTTTACAAAATATTTTTCAGTGTCAGAAGCCAAGGTTGATTACAATTGCTCTAGGGTCAACATTAACAGCTATACTCCTAAATCTAAAAAAAAATTAATAAAATAAAATTGTATTAATCCTTTCCTTTTAGAAAAAATCAGTGAAAAGAGAATTCTTTTAAAGAAGCTGGAACACCACAATCTTCTTTTTCAGTTGCATGAGCAAAGGTGGATAATGTACCTTTCACTAGCTATTCTTACCTCTGGTCAAGGAGTTGACCTGTGCTTGATAAGAGAGAAAGAGTGAAGATGCACAGAATGCAATGAATGAAATTAGGTCACCGTTTTCTTACTAATTCTAAGGAAAAGTGGATTTTCACTTCTTGGAGAATTGCCAAACAGCTCATTTTATGCTGTAAGGAGTCTCTCTTCTCCTTGACCCATAAAACAGATTATCATATGGTAAGATTCAGGTAATGTTTCTAAGATTCAAAGTTGTCCTTGCTGCTTTACATTTAGAATTATTTAAAATGTGGATGAAAAGAAAAAAAAAAAAATTAGAAAATTCCACACTATTTATTCCAGGAATAACTATTTACTTTTGCCTTGTTTATATCTTCCAAGATCTGATGCAGGCAGTAGAGTTATTTTCCATTCCTCTAACCAAATACTCATAAATATTCTCAAGACCCTACAGAGGCAAAATCCTTCTTAACTGTTATGATTCATTGGGCTACAAGTTACACACAAACTAAGTGAAGCCAAGGTCGATATCTCCCATGAGGTCCAATATATCTCAGTATTGATTGAAGCACTGAAATCAATGGAATTATAATTGGACAGAACTTTTAGGTAACTAGAAGCCCTACTGAAAACTTTGAGGGCTTAACAAATGTCAGATTCCAAATCCTTGGAATTCACATATCTAGGAAAAATATTGCCACTGATTTTTTACTTGACCATAAGACATTTATGAAGTCGTGAACAATATTCTATAGTGCCTGTCTGGCACTCAAATAGCCATTTTAGAAGATGGGCCAGGGTTAAGGATCAACCAAGAGTTTACTGTAACGGAAGCGCCTGTGATAACATAAATGTACTTTCCCTATAGGTTTCAGTATATACAAAATCCTCCTTCAACAATCTGATTCCTAGTGGCTACTAATATTCCATTGATAAGCCTCCTGTTATGTAGCACAGGTTTATGATTACCCTGTAAAAAACTGCTCAGTTAATGCATTTCAAGACAACTGATCATCATCTCAACTTGTATTGAAACACGACTGCAGAATTACCGTAATGGTCTTGGTTGTGCGCTATCCATGAAAGCAGCAGTCCTAACATGTTATTAAGAGGATTTTGAGACAAGTTGCTTTTTTACTGTCTTAGTGATCTTTGCACAGTTTGTTTATTTTCCACCATGGTCAAAGTATCATTGAAATAAAGTTCATCATTTTCTCTGCTTTCCATGAAGTCGAGCAGATTTTCACTACAATATTTTTGGGGAATAACGTATGTACACACACATAAAAACACATATAAATTAAAAAATGTGTATATTTAACCTATTTTTTTATTATTTATATATGGCATCGTCTTCATTCTTATCCATGAAAGAATTCTGTATGTAAACAGAAAATATGCTCTCAAAATGCAGTGAAAGTAAATTAAATCAGGGACAGAGCAGCCAGATACTCAGCTAATATAAATCACGTTGTTCTACCAGTTTCAGAAGAGTTATATGATTCATTTGGTTTTGAATATGACTCTAGATACAACCAGTTTACTGTTTGTTTGGTGCATGATAATACTTTTCCTGTTGTGATACCTTTAACTAAATTTCTTACAACCCACCTTAAAGCATTAAGAGCACAGTAAGGAAACAGGGTAATTTTTCAACCACTGTAGAAAGGGTAGTAAATTGTACCCCTCATATGGAAACTTTTAAAGTGTGCAGCTATATAAAATACACATTCACATAGAGTCTTTCAGGAGAGCTTCATAGCTAAGTAATGCACTACAGGGTTTTTTCCTTAATTTATTTTTTTTATTCTTGAAGCATAAAAAACATCACAGATAAACAAAAGCCTAATATATGTTCTGAAATGCTAAATAGTGTGACAAAGGTTATACATGCTTTAAGCATGTCTTTTGAGGCAGGTGATATGCTCCATATTCTACCTAGCAGAGCCAAACACATCTTACAGTGGGTTAAATAGGGATGGTGTATGAAGGCAGGACAATCACCATTTCAGTGCCTACTCTACCAAAATTACAGCAATTCTATAAAAGAAGTAGAGTCTCGCATACAAAACTCACTCATATATGTGCAATCTACATTACTCTGAAAGATGGGTTAAGAATGGTGTAAGGCAACTTACCAAGACTGAATAATATGATTATAGCATTGAGCTGAATAATTGCATTCATAAGGAATAAGTAAAAAGAGAACTTTAATAATCAAAAGAATTGGACAAAACCAAGATCTTAGGTTAAGAATTTACTTCTAAAGGTCTGTATTTCCTTTTTCATCTTTACTGGGTAGATGTTCAGTGCAGTAAGCTCATTTCTCACATTAGCATCTCTTATTCTGCACATCTCTCAACTGCGTAAAACTTTTGCTATGTAATTCATCTGCAGAAGAAAAAAAGGCAATGAGAAACTCACCAGAAAAGATTAATAATTAGAGTTGATGGTACATGATTGTACCAATCAGTGAGACTCAACTTGAGAGTTTTACAGTAAGCTCACATCAGCAATGCCCGACAAAAGGTAAGCAGAATCAGCATGAACAACGTCCTAGTCAAGCAAAATCTTTTATTCAAATGTTTACATTTGGCATACATAATAAGTGATATCTTTTCCCTGTTAGGCTTTCCTAATTCTTAGTTTTCAGGACTAATTAGTGAAAAAAAAGTGGTACCTCTGCACAGTACATCTTTTTTTCTTTAGCACCAAGAATACCCTTATTATGTGTATGATGTGGTAGGTAAATAACATGCCAAGTATTAAACTGTTAATAGTCATCCATTACCCTTTTGGTCATTTTTGTTGACAGTTCATTAGTGCAGCTGCAAAAGGAAACCTCTTGTAAAATGTCTCCATTGCATACCATCACTACTGATTTCTGCCTTAAGTTGCAATCTTTCATTTGCCTGCCTATATAGAGGAGATGGAATTCTGGTCAACCCAATGAGTGTACAACTTACATAGTTAATTTTCTTCTATTCCATTTTAATTATTGTTTTTTAAGTTTTGGGGTGATGGGTGCAGAGGGAGATTTTGAACTAGTTCAGTTTTCCTTGTCTTTTAGTTGTGACTATACACATTTAAGATGTGATTTTGGTTTTGGATGTTATATTATTAAGTAGACAAAGCTATTTAATATAGTTCAGAAACATGTACATCAGTGCTGAAAGTGGTTGTAAACATCAGGCAAATACTAATTAGTTCTTTTACTTGTTTTTTTTTTTTTTTGAGAAAGGGTGATATCTTTAAAAAATTGTGCCAGTTTTTAAAACTTATTTTTAAACTAACAGTGTGGGATTCTAAAACCACAGGAAAAATTCAAATCCCAGATAGGTGAGAGAGTGAAGGAAAAATTAAAATTAAAAAAAGTTATAGAATCTACTCATCTCTAGTTATTTAATTATCAGAAGTTGCAGATTTCTTTACAGTTGCATCCTGTACATTGACCAAAACCCGAAAGATTATAATACATAATTATAATATATTATAATACATAATTGTAATATATTACAATATTATTTAAATTTTGACTTTTCTTGGATACCCTTAGTGGCTGATAAGAGGACATTACTATAATTTTTACAAGTTAGCAATTAGTATTATACATGTAGTTGCATAATACACATTAATAAAGATAATAACAATCAAATACCTATGATTAAGAAAAACTCTCCCATTTACAGAAGGAGAAAGAAATATCTGGAATTAATTTGTTTCAATAGGAAATTCAATGTAAGTGTAGTGGGAAAATCTAGTCTTTAGAAAAATTAATGACATTTTTGTCATTTTTGAATCTAACTCAATAAATATGGTTAAAAGAATGCAAAATGCATTACATACTGAATGGAACACAATATGACCACATGAAAAACTCTTGCATTTTTTTTAAATCTTCCTACATTCAAGAAAAACTGTCATTCTTCATTCAAAAAAACAATAAGAAATTAGACAGTAACTTCAAATCATCAGAATGGTTTTTCATGTTTTCCTCATTCTTTACACAACTTTCTAGATAAGAATGGCAATCATTTAAAGTAAACTCATCATCTACCTGACATTAAAAATACGATATATTTATATCTGTAAATTTATTTTCCTTTCAAAATAAAGATTGTCTTTGCCTTCTTCTGACAGCAGGAATCGATTTCTTAAAAAAAATCTCCACTTATTTTTCAAAAATTATTCTTTGGAAAGCTTAAAATATCACATCATCCAGATTATGTTTATAAGTTTTTACTTTTAGGCTGATTCTTCTCCTGCAGAGAGCAATTTTGTGCACAGATTCTTCACAACTATTTTTTCTGAAAGACTTAAAGAAAGCTGGTTCTTGTCATTGGCATAAGCTCTGCCACTGGGAGAATAAAACAAAAGATCTGTCAGATATACAAGCTCCCAGTTCCCAGAGAATGTAAGGCAGGATAAGTGAGTAAACATACATAAGAGACTCACGTGTGAAAACTGTAAAACAACAAAGGAAAAAATTCTATGCTTGTCATTATTACAAATTCCAATCTTTTACAACCCCAGCTACAAAAATACCCAAATAACTTTCTAATTATTCACCATTTTCTCAAATTCTCTTGGCTGTTAGACTGACAATTGCTCTACTCCTAAAATATCAGGCTAGTTATAAGAGAACATCATGGCATTTCCTCATTTTCTTTCAAAGATTAAGTGGAAAGTTTTTCCATTAATGTCTCAAGAGAGATTCATGTTACTGGACCAGAAAACACTTGCAGGAAAGATATAATGGGAAAAAGTCTCTGCAGGAGGGAAGATATGAAGTAAATTAAGTGATTGTCAGTACTCAATCATGAATAAAACAAAATGTGTTAAGATTTCAACCTTCATATATGTAAACAGTAAAAAAAACCCACTCTTTTATGAGGGAACTTTGTTTTGGACATCCTGAGTCACACAGGTATTTCATTTGAACAATTGTTAATGACTCTGCACTATTTCTACTACTTCTAGTAAATCCCACAAACAGACATCAACACCTTAAAATAAAATAATTATGTACCACATTTAGTTTTGTTGGGTTTTTTTTTCCTCAACATACAATATTTTTTTGCATAAAATCAAGCCTCAGAACCCAATTTCTGTTCAGCTTTTCTATTTGCTTTGGGCAGTCAAGGGCAAAACATGACACTTTCTTTTTGGTACAGAAAAAATGATACTTTATTTCAATGTTTTACTGCAGTGGAGGCCTCCTGACATGTTATTAGATTAGTAAGAAAAGTGAAAGAGAGACCTAAAACAGGAATAGGTTGAATACCTTACCATACAATGGTTAGAATGGATCAATGAGAGCAAGTATCAAAGGTTGCTCATTTTCCCAGACAATGTAAATCCAAAGGTCATTTCACCTGAAAAAGTCAGATTCTTAATACATTATATCTTGAAGGAAAAAGGTGCAATTTAAACAGTATATGAGATAACTAGACTTCAGAAAATGAAACAAAGAAAGGGGTTTTAAAAGTTTGAAAGCGATTCAAATTTAATTTGAAATGGACTGTGGAGCCTTTTAAATTTTATCTTTACATGTTCTTTTAATGTGTAAGAATCCCTTTGAGGACTAGTTTAATCTGCATAAGTACATTATGTGCTTTCTCAAGTCTTTCATAATTTGCACTCCAAATGCTTCAAAATCCTAGTTTCAAGGGTCTTTTTGGGTGAGTTTTTAGGGTTGTGGGTTTTTTTTAAATCCATGTTACAGTTATGAAATGTAATGAAGCAATTTCTCCCAGTGAAAATGATGAAGGGCAATTAGGACACCAGAAATTGAATCAGTATAAGAAGTTAAACTTTGAAGGCCTAGGGTTCAAAAATGCATTAGAAAATAGTTAGGTTCCAAATACACTTAAAATTATGTTTTTAATTATAAACTTCTCTGAGATTCATATTGTCCTCTACCAATGTCATTTTTGAG
The DNA here is from genome assembly GCA_013397245.1 of Thryothorus ludovicianus. NCBI lineage: Eukaryota > Metazoa > Chordata > Aves > Passeriformes > Certhiidae > Thryothorus > Thryothorus ludovicianus. Next base: position 177,532 of record VZTB01014204.1, on the reverse strand, counting down.
GCAATCATATCCACAATATCTGGTGTAAATTCCATCTTCCACTCTGTTAATACAAAGTGCTAACTCCATTACTTCAAGCACAGTGATTTAAACTGGTTTCATATATATTCTACAGCAACATAAAATGTCTCTAAGAGAAGGAGAATCAATTGTGAAATATTTTGTCATTTATTTTTCTCCTTAAAGAAAGCTCACAGAGAATTTACAGGGATGTAGAATGATGGCGTCTTACAGTGTAGCTGCTCCATTGTTCATGCCAGTATGATTCAAGAGTTTAGGTGTCAAACCCATCGATTCAGCTTGGGTAATTAACTTTGCTCCCACAGATGTTTAGGGTGCCTGTGGGTTAATTAACTCGGGGTAGCATTCATCTGGTTAACACCCACAAAGACTAAGCTGCCTACATTGACATTCACTAAGTATTATTGTGACACTTCTAAGAGACTGTCAAAAGAGCTTCTTGAAACTGTTGGGAAAGGCATGCTCTCCAAATAGAGTTTTATTAATTCAAAAAAAAAAAAAAAACAAAACAGATTATGCAATGGTTCTTTCTAGTTGTTCTTGACAGAAATCAGGCTAATTTTGTTCAACAATGAGAGTTTTGATCCAAATATCCAAAATTACAGAGAAACCAGAATCACTAGTTTCCAAACTGCCTCAGCTACTGCACCCACGCAGGATGTTGTTCAAACAGTGAACGTGAAAAGCTGGGTGGATTAAAACTATCTTTTTTTTTTTTTTTTTTTAACTCAAATCTAGATCTGTTTTTATGTTTATGCTTAGAGATACTAAAATCTTTTAAAAACTCTTCTCTCTCAACTGCTTATGCAGTTATAGACCAAGATGCTGGCAATGACCCCACATTGCATATTTTCTATCCACTCTTGGAATTCAAATCATCCCTCAGAGATGATTGGAGACTTGTCAGTACATGCACTATTCACTCCCTAGGAGCAGCAAAGACACAATGTAGCCATTAAGTGTATCTTACCATCCCAGGGAGAAAAATAAAAATAGGCACTAAGAAAGACTGACACGTACAGTGGGATTTGCTTAGACTATTTTTCCCCCTCTTAAAAAGTACTGAGTTATTGATGCTATGCTATAAAAAAAAAATCAATTTGACTGTTAAAGTCTATCCCTTACCAAGGATGGCTGAATGAAAAAATATAGCTGAATAAAACATCAAATAACTGACTGGTATTGAAGTGCTTACTGGGTTAATTTATGTCTTTTCATTTCTAAGAGCTACTTAGTTTCCTAACCCTAAGCAAAGAACTTCTCCAGAAAACAGGAAAAAAAAGAAGCAATGCAAATTTTCTCCAAGACATATTTTAAAAGATATTCCACCTCTCCTTTGGCTTTGAAAAGCTTCTTTCAACTGCATCAGACTGCATGATTTCCTATTAAGGCTTCTAAGAAAACTGTACAGATATATTTAGTCCTATTGATTCTTTTGCAACATTAAAGACCATAGACGTGGTATCACTCAGTGACTCAAAAGCACTGAAAATTCTTCTTCCCACAACAAGTAATAGTAAGTATATGTTAAAATTAATAGATGTAGATGCTTAAAGTTATTTCTCTTTCTATCTGCACTACTAGAGATATTTTAAGTCATCTCAAGTGTAAATTTAGCAGTGAAAGAGTTACAAACTCAATAATGGCTTAAAACCTTATAAAACCTCAGGTTATGAGTGATGTGGCTACCAGATTGAAGAGCTTTGCCCATGGCTTGCCAAAGCATGCAACACCACTACAATTAAGAGAGATTTCTTTGGAGCATTTCTCCAGTGATCTCCATTAAGACATTACTGCCTTGAGGCAGAGAGGAGGCTGTGGTTTCCTCGGGCTCCAGTTCACTCATATCCTTGTTATGCCACGTGCAAACACACCAGGTGTACTCACGGTGCTGACATCTGTCTGCTGTCCAACCTGTTTGGCTGAGTTCCCCTGAACCGACTCAAACCTGTCAGAGCTGCTGCAAACACGTGCTGGGCTGCACAAAATCTGATACAATTCAACCATTTGCTGAGGTCACAGCTGGAGCATTCAGCACAGAACACAGGAAAATCACACTAGTTTGGGGACAGCTTCAACAAATGCTATAAGCACATTTGCTATGTCTAATCACCCCTAGGAAGAAATTAGCTGGCAGTTAAGCAAACCAATGCAATGTCCTTTATTTGATCTTCAGCTTTCTGGAGATACAGAAAATCAATTGAGTTGCAGTGCAGCAATTATAGGCCTGAGCATAAATGTTCCTTGCTATGACAGAAATTACTCATGAAGCACGCTTCTTTGTTTCAGCAAGTTGTAACAATACATTATCATGTATTTAATGCAATTTTACTCCATTCACATCAATAGACAAAGGGAGCTGCTCTCCATTCCACTCTTCATGACACTCTCTCTCTGAATACATGTGAAAAGTATCAGGATCTTAAGTTAAACATTCAGTGTGGCTTATCTTAAGTCAACTCTGCTGACATCCATTTTCATAGTAATTTAAATGATTCACAACCTATTTTTCAGAAAAAAAAATGTACTCACTTAGCCTGTCAGCATCATGTTATGTTCTCTGAGACCATACAGTACAGATTTGTATGTGAGATTCAAGGCAATGTTATAAAAAGCAAATCACACACATACAACTTGGAAATTTTAAGACACTCCATGGATCCCAAATTCAGTTGATGATATCTTCACAATTCAAGTCTTAGCTGTGAATCTTAGAGAAAGAATGAACACTAAAAGCTCCCACATAGGCCGTGGACCTGCACTGCCTATCTCATCCTCTAGCATGTTAGCTACTGAGCTGAAACACAAAAGGAAGAATATCAAGATTAGAGTCTCCACTTTGTAAGCAGAACCTAACATAAAAAATTAGAAATGGCTTTTAAAAAACTCCAAAACAAGTTGACACAACATATCTGATTTCTACACCTCCTCCAAATCATAACATATTCAGATGAAACTGAATATTGTTTAAGCAGTTTGATATGCAAACCCTTTTTTGGGGGGGGGGGAAAGAAACTAGGCACTTAAAAGCAGTAAATCCAAAACAACCCAAATGCAGTCCAAAAAAATAAAGAAAGCCACAACTATTGAAACCATAGAAGTCTGTTTTCTCTAGCTATTTAAATATTGTTTAGATAAGATGTTGCATGAGCATGGCAGAATCTAGTATTAATATTTAAGACTAAATTTCACAAGCATTTAGGGATTCATTGTGTCTTCAGAATTCTCACCATCACAGAAAATCTATTATAAAAAATTTTTAGACTCTTCAAAGACTGTTAATAGCATGATCCATTTTTGTTGCTGCAATTTTGCTGTCAAGTCTTTTGGGTTTTAGTCTCTAAAATTCAGTATCTGAAATTTTAAACCCTTCAAGCTTCCATTGCATTGTGACTTTTTATACAGAATTAATATCAACCTTGACTTAAGTATTAGAAAATTACAGCATCTTTCAATTACGGTGTAATTATAAAAAAAAATAAAAATTGAATGAACTAAGCATCAATTCAGAGCAAATCTCTATTTTCACTGTAAAGCTAGTGCCAGAATTCTTCACACTAAAAAGTGGTCTGAAAGCAACTATTAAAGGGATTTTAATGGAACCTAATGTCATCTACAATTCAATTTACAAAATGAGCTATATTTTAGTAAACAACCCTTTAGACAACCAATATCGTTGCAGAAAATGTGAGTTGAAGTTCTAATTAAACCTAATTTATTTCAGAGGATTTATAGCTATAAATACAGATTTACAATATTGTAATGTCTTAGTATATGTATCTGACTGAATTAATATTTCTTGCTTGATACAATCCTACTATTTAAACTACAAGTTCCAGAAGTGGCACAGTTCTTAGAATTTCTGCATAGTCTCCCTTAGAAATAAATTTGATAAGAATTTATGAATTATTATAGAACATGGAGTTATAGTTTAACCCCAACTAGCAGCCAAGCCCCACACAGATGCTTTCTCACTCCCCCACCATCATAATTTGGGGGAGAACTGGAAGAATAAAAGCTGGAAAACTCATGAAATGATATAAAGACAATTTAAAAGGGAAAGTAAATTTGTACATAGAGGCAAAACAAAAGAATAACTGAATCACTATTTTCCAAGAGCAGACAGGTGTTCAACCATTTCCAGGGCGACAAGGTCCCATCACATATGATGGTGATTTGGGAAGACAAATGTTATCGCTCCAAACATCTCCTCCTTCCCACTTCTTTCCCCACTTTGTATAGTGAGTGTGATGCCACGTGGTGTGGAATATGCCTTCAGTCAGTTGGAGTCACCTGTCCCAGCTGTGTCTTCTCCCAGCCCCCCAGGCACCCCCAGTTCCCTTGCCAGCATGGCACACAGAAAGCAGGAAAGGTCTTGTGCAAGCCCTGCTCAGCAGAAACAAAAACATCTCTGTATTATTGACCCTGTGTTCAGCACAAATCCAAATCACAGTCCCATACCAGGCACTGGGGAGGAAATTAGCTCTGCCCCAGCTGAAAGCAGGGCATGTGGTTAGATTTACATGAGGAGATATATCTAGGATTGATCCAATCTTTGGTATAATTCTCAGTCTTTCAGAGTATTTCAGGGGATTGAAAACACAAACAGCAGAACTGTAACACTTTTCTAAGTGGAGAAAATTCTACGCTCCAGTGGAACTAGAGATATGACCCTAATGCATAAAAATAAAAATAAGACTAAATAAAAATAAAAATAAGGAAAAAATAAAAATAAGAAGAAAATGGTCTTCCAGAATCAATAGTGATATAAAACAGTTTCAAGTCAACAGCTGGTAGTCCTTATTCTGATCTTGAAAGGCTCCTAGTAGGTGTTATACTACAAGGCTTAGTATACTAATGAAAATATACTTGCTGAAAAAATTGAAAATTTATTTAGCATTAGCAACAAAGATCAGTATAAAAAAATATTTTTCTTTTCAATTCTCATATCTAAGAATTTGTTACATGCTTTTCCTTTTTTAGTTTGATATAGTAGTCATTGATGCAAATGTTATGAAATGAAAATGAGATATTCCAAACAATGTAGGGATAATAACTTTTAAATTCAATCATAAAAAACACTTTACACATCATCTAAGGAATTATATAGTAAAATTGGTGTAGGGAAAAAAATATTTTTTGTTAGTTTTGTTTGGTTTTAAATCAGCTCATTATTTATTATCTGCACAGAGACATGATGTCTTGCCTCCTCTGTAAGATCTTTTGAGCTTTATGTTTCCCTTAGCAAACATCTGAATTTTTTCATCTTCCAAATATAACTTTTGAAAGCATGGAGAATGGATCTATTTGTCAGAACATTTATCCTAAGGTGAGCAGCTCTGTTTCAAATCTGCTTTCACCTGAGATGTGTCATGCCTTTGACAACAGTTCCTTAAACATCATCTAATTTGACCAGAGTCATGCTCCATTGCCCTTGGGGAAATGAAGCAACTGTACAGAAAAAATGCACAAGCTTCAGTGCATCATGGAAAAAGAAGGAGGCTGGTTGTAAAGACATAGGAGCTGAGTAGTTAATGCTGATGCCCCATTTACCCAGAAGTAACATTTTTGACTCCAGAATTTTCACTTATTCTCAACAATTTACCTGTTCTACCTGTGGCTTAAAAATCAAACAGCTGCTGCTTTCAAAATGTGAGATCTGTAAAGATGTCAGGTTTTTAGCATAGAGGACTTGAGGAAAAAAGATGAATGTTTTTGTTCTTTCCTCCCTCATTCAAAAAGTTTTCTTGGGAATCTGGAGAGGTTCCAGTTGACTAGAAGCTAAATAACATCCCAATTTTCAAAAGGACAAGAAGGATGACCCTAGAAACTACAGGCCCGTCAGTCTCACTTCAGTAGCTGGTTAGGTCATGGAGAAGATTATTCTGGGAGACATTGAGAAGTATCTGAAAGAAAACTCAGCCAGCACAGCTTCACAAGGAGAAAGTCCTGCTTGTCAAATTTGGTTTGCTTTTCTGACAAGGTAAGTCACATAGCTGACCAAGCAAGTTGATGCAATCTGTTTGGGTTTCAGGAAAGCTTTTGGTACCATCCCTCAAAGGATGTTTCAGGACAAAATGTCCAGGCTACAGCTGGATAAACACAGCATGTGGTGGGTGGGCAAGTGGAGCATGGGTCAGGCACCAAGGTTACAGTGAATGGGATGACATCAGACGGAGACCTGTCACTAGTGGGGTTCTGCAGGGCTCCATCCTTGGCCCTGTGCTTCTTTCAACATCTTCATTAACAACTTGGATGCAGGACTCCAATGAATACTAAGCAAGATTTCAGATGATACAAAACTGATAGCTGTTGACTCCCTTGAAGGCAGAGAAGTCCTCCAGAGAACTCAACAAAACAGAGGACTGGGTAATTCCCAATTGTATGAGGTTTTGCAAGAGCAAATGCCCAATTCAGCACCTGGGTTGGGGAAACCCTGGATTTACAAACTGGGGAATGAAGAAAGCCTGGAAAACAGTGCCACAGAAAGAGAACTGGGGGTCCTGGTCAGTGGCAAGTTGAACATGAGTCAGCAGTGCCCTGGCAGCCAAGAGGGACAACCCTGTGCTGGGGGCATCAGACACAGCATGGCCAACCAGGAAAGGGAGGGGATTGTCCTGCTCTGCTCTGAGCTGGGGCAGCCTCGCCTCAAGTGCTGGGGGCAGTTCTGGGTGCCACAATATAAAAAAGACATTAAACTGTTACAGAGCATGCAAAGGACAACAGTGAAAATGCTGAAGGGCTTTGAGGGGAACCATATGAGGAATGACTGAGATCACTTGATGTGTTCAGCCTGGAGAAGATTGAGGTGAGACCTCATTGCTGCCTCCAACTTTCTCATGAGGGGAAGGGGAGTCACTGACGTCTCTGAAAACCAGTGATAGGACCTGACAGAATACCCTGAACTTTTATCAGATGAGATTTAGTTTCGGTATTAGGAAAAGGTTCTTTCCCCAGAGGCAGTTTAGGCACAGGATCGAGCTCCCCAGAGAAGTGGTCACAGCACCAAGCCCAACAGAATTCAAGAAGTATTTTGTCAACGTGTTCAGGAACATGGTGTGACTCCTGGGGTGTTTCTCTGCAGGGCCAGGAGGTTGATTCAATTATTGCGAGTGACTTTAATCTCAGAATATGCTGTGATTCTGTGAATTGCAGCTATTTAATCTTGGCAATGATTGAAGTTCCTGAGTTTTATGTGAGTAGAATTGAAAACAAATAAAACCTAAACAAAGAAAAAAATGTACAATATAAATTTAATTTTTTTTTTAAAGGCTGAAGTGTTGAAAAAAACAGGGTTGAGTCACTGCTTCATATTATCATCATCAACAAAGCTTTCATTTGCTTGGACTATTCTGATTAACAAAAAAATAATAAGAAGAGCATTGTTACTGGTATAATTTTTCTATTAAATTGAAGAGTACGGTTTCTATATTAGTTGGATACAATTTAATACATACATCAATATTTGTATTGCCTGTGCAGAGCACTTATAGCTCATTCCTAGACAGTCATTCTTCATTGCAGGAGTCCATTGTATCACTTTTCTGCAAAATAAGATAAATCAGACTTTTGTTGAAAAGACCACATGCAACGCAGTCTTTTGTACTGGATCAAAAAGTGTCAACTAATAGGTACAAACCAAGAGGATTTCACCCATTTGTCTTATTAAGGGAAGTTAAAAATAACTATTCATCATCATAGCTATATGTTCAGCTGTATCCTAGTGCATTATATATCTAGTTCCTGACTGTGCTAACTGAACCTCAGTGCAATCAACAAGACATATGGAGGAAAGGCTGAACAGTGCTTCAGTCATCCATCATGATTCTGCAGGTCCTGATGAATCACAAAAAGCAAAAAGCTCAGAATCTTGAACACCCAGTGTTGTTGGAGGACAAAACTGCTTTCACTGAAAGTGCTGTTTTCTATTTAGAAATAGAAGTGAGTCCACAGGCTTCCATATTCCTTTCAAACTACAGAAGCAGAAGATTCTAGAAGAATCTTTGATATTTTTTCTTTGATACTTTTGATACTTGTCAGACTTCAAATAGTCAGAAGAAGTAAAAGCTTATTTTTACAGTCAATTATGGTCAGGACACAACGTAGTATAAGCTGTCCCTCACTTACATGTAAGTAAAAGCAGAATCTTCAAATATGAAAGAATTAGGGATGCAAAAAATCAGATGCATTATCTCATTCTCCTGAAAATAAAATTAAAATTAAAAAAATGAAAAGAAAAGTGTCATTTGTCACAAATGAACAAATACCTATCCTATGATTTTGTTTGCCAGATAATGGCATCAGTTACAGTGTGTAAACCTGTATAAGATCCCCAACATCCTAAGAAGCATGTCTAAGACTGAAAAATCAAACAAAACAAAACACTTTTAGATAGAATTCCACCTGCCACATCACCTACAATTGACCTGCTTTTATAGATCCTGGAGAAGCAGCATGTTTCATGGTTTTGGGGAAAATCATAACCCCTACAACATGTACAGCTGCAGTGCAGCACATACTGTGATGTTAATTAGAAACTTTCTGAATGCCAAGAAGAAAGAGATTCTAAATACAGCCAGCTCTGCAGATTACTCAGAACCTCTTTTTTCTCTGCACACCTGCAGAGGCCAGGGCAGTATTTTTTCTTGGCAGAGCATCTTAGGCTGGTATGCACAGCCTCACAATAAGTGATAAATAATAGCAACATTGAGAAAACAAAAGACAACAAAAATATCTTACAAAGTTGCTAATATGCTTAATGTCTAATACTCATTGGCAGCTATGATGCGACTGGTCTTCAGAACTTGCTATCCTGAGATACGTCTCCCCATCCCTGAAACACAGAGTAAGAATCCCCAAGGCAACCATAGAGACATTCATAACCCTCTACATTACCAAAACCCAGCAAATTTATTATTAGGGCCTTATCATAGTTTCGACATGCTCATAAGACTGTACCAGAGCCCAAGGAATTCATAGCTTAATGTAATTAAACATTTCTGTGACTCACACAGACCACATGAGAACAGAGATGACACATCCTTCTCCCAAACTAAGGAAAAGAGAAAACTTTAATACACTCGGGAATTTCTTTTTTTAAAAATTGATCCAGCAACTCAAAATCCTTTACCTCACAAATGCAGACTGGAAAATAATTTTAAGTAGGTTATTGAGTGTAGGAAGTATTTAGAAAAGACACCAACTATAATAATATAGCCAAGTGTTACTGGTACGAAGTAATAACATTAAGAAATGTTATCCGGAGAGGAAAAATTTCTCACACTTTTTCTTTCTCTGGTCCTGTGCTTCCTGAAGAATTCTCCAGTAAGTCAAATTATTAAAAAACAGGAGTTAAATTAGTCCTTTGAATTTATGATGATGTCTAAGAAAGAAGGAGCTGCACCTTACTATGTATCCTTTTAAGAGCTTGCAGGGCTAGTGACTGGAAGGATTAGTGTTCAGTTACCAAAGTGGCAATAAAAATTTACAGCTGTCTGGTTTTCAGTGTTTTTCAGCAAATAATTACTCTGCAAAAAGGTTTTAAAGTATTTTCTTTGTTACAAAATACATGCTTCATCTGTCATTTTGAATATAGAAATATTTGTTCATAATTTTGGTTTTCAGACAAAAGTCGTACTAGCACTGTTTCCTGTCAAAGTAAAGTATTTGTCATAGTATCACTATGCATTACTATTGTGATATCACTAATTTCGAAGTAAATTCCAGAACAAGACAAAAATTTTAGAAAAAACAAGTCTATTAAAGTGACAGTAAATGAGAAGAATTTCTTTAAGATTTTAAGGGACATAGGCCTAATTAGCATTAAAGACATTTGGTAAATCATAAAGACAACAGGGTTTTCCTGCCTCTGAAAGGAAAAAGCAGCCTGATGGAAGTCAGGCTGCCATCATGCTTAGAAATGGTTGTGCTGGCTCTGGCTAGGGTAGTTTTATTCCTAGCACTGAGCACAGTGATGCATTTTGGAGTTAGAATAATTTTCATTACAGCTGAGCAGTGCCCACAAAGAGGTTTTTTCTGTTCTTCACCCCATCAATGAGATGGCTCAAGGTCCACAGGGAGTTGAGAGGGGACAGAGCCAGGACAGCTGACCCTGAGAGACCAGGACCATACAGACATTGTGGTGTCATGCTCAGCATATAGAGCTGTGGAGGAAGGAGAAAAGGAAGGATGTTCAGAGGATGGTGTTTTTCTTTCCAAGTCACCACTATACGTGATGGAGCTCTGCTTTCCAGGGAATGGCTGAACATCTGCCTGTCAGGGGTACTGGTGAACGAATTTCTTTTTTTTTTTTTGCTTGAGTGTGGCCTCTCCTTATAAAAACACCTTGATCTCAAGCCACAAACTTTCTCACTTTTACTCTTGAAATTCTCTCCCTGACATGAATAGGTTACTTTCTAATAAGTTCTTCCATGTGGGATGTCTGAAAAGGAAAAAGATCTTGTCTTTTTTTACACAAGGCAACAAATATTTTCTTCAAGTTTAGCAGATTATTACACCTATGTCTGTGGTAGGAACGTGTTATTTTACACATAGGCATGATCAATCATTACTGTCACTGCACTTTGCAAAGAACACATGTCAGTTTTTATATTCAACTATGAAAGTTTTTACGGATCCACTCCCTTAAAACAGATTTCCAAAGTCACTAGTAATTAATATTTGAGTATCCTTATAGTAAATGTATTTATGCTTAAAATAACAGCATTTGAATTGTGCGATTCTTTGGAAAATTAACAATATATTTATAACTAAATCTAAGTTAATATTTGAAGGTGAGAAGCATGCATCATCTTTCTAAGCGAATGAAATTATGTGGTCAGATACTGACAGGTGACCAAATCAAGAAATGAAGAAAATATGTTAGTCTCAGCTGTTAGTTTTTTAGGTTGTTTCAGATGTTTGGTTTTTTTACAGAATTAGGAAATAAGACAAAATATTTAAAAACAGAGAAAAAGTCTACATCTTAAAATTTCAAAAAAAGGTTGGGGGATTTCTTTTCCTTGGCTGCTGTTTATTTGGTTGGTTCATTTTCTCTGTTGCTGATTTGAGTTTTTTCCTCCATGTAGCTTGCTTTAAATACATTTGCAGAATCATTCTACTGAGACAGAAGAGACTCATGTGCTATTTTTTAATATTTCTTAAGTGATATTTTAATTCCAAATTTTTTCCTATTGCTACCCATTTATGGGATGTTTTTCCATTCATTCACAAACTGCAGAAAGAAGGCTTTTTTCTGCAACAAGAAATGAAGTGGGCATCAATAACAAAGCTAAGAATACCATAAAAATTGCCAAAACTCAGGTACAAAAAGGAGGAAAGGGAAAAAAAGGCAATTGAATGAATCTCTGAATAGGGACACTGTGAGATAGGGGGGGAAGAAATCCACACACAAATCTCTTCAGGAAAAACTACTTGTAAATATAAAGATGCACTGCAGGCCCTCAATGGGGATATTTGTTTATAAATGAGGTATAGGTACCACATTATCAATTTCAACTATTCACCCAGTGGCTCTGGTTCAAGATTTAAATTCTTTCCATAAACATGTAGCTTAGAGAGGAAAGTACTTTTGATATTATATTTATTGCAACATTATTTTACTTTAAGAATTATAATTCTTTTTCCCAGTTTGAAAATTATTAATCAAAACTATTTCTTTACAGTCTACTATCATTGAAAATGATGCGATTTCACAAATAAAGAAGTGAATGAAAAATCCATTTTAAACAAGTTTAATGAGGCACAGCTAGAGTAAATGGGTATTGTCTCACTAGTTTCCATAATATTTCCTGACATCAGTGGATCTCTAATAATAGACATTTTCGGACAATCTGATTTTGGTGGGGATTTTTAAGCAGACATGTTAGCTATCCAGAAATAATGAAAAGAAAAATGTTATCTAATCAGTGTAGAAGAAATATGTCAGTACATTAGAACAGGAATAATGAAAAGGTTGAAAAAATTACATTAGAAATGACCAGAAATTGTTGGCTGAATAGACTACAGAAAGATTTTCATTTAAAATATAAATTATGTATAAATTAGAAATTTCATTGATGGACCTGTAAGAATCTTCACATTCAATTACCTATATTAGAGCTGTTTAATCAGCAACTTTCTCCTTATTTCCCTCTCATATCTGAATCCCAGTAAAGTGAGGAGAAAAAGTGAAAAAGCAAAACAGAGATGAAGATAAGTAAGCACCTAAGGAAAGCAACAATCAAACCAGTAAAAAGACCTTATAAAATGATTAGAACACACACTATTGGTCAGATGTTTCCAGAGAACTTTCAGAAGTTCATTAGAATTTCAAAGACATGGTGCTGTATTGAAGTTATTTCATAAAACTAAACAGTATAGCCATTATGCAAGAAAAAGTAATGCTACTAACAATTTTTTTTAAACATCACCACTTTGTTTAGGATTGAATTCCTTTGTAGTAGGATATTCATGAGGAAATGGTATCAAGCTGTATCAGAAGAAGTTCAGAACAGACATTAGGGAAAGTTTCTTCACTGGGAAGTTGCCCAGTCACTGGAGCTGGCTTCCTAGGAATGTCGTTGTGGCATGAAGTCTGTCAGAGTTCAAGGAGTACCCAAAGGATGTTCTTAGCCCTATGGTTTAGCTTTACACAGTCCTGGGAGGATTGGACTGGAAGTCCAACTGAGAGTTGGACTTAATGATTCTCACGCATCGTCACTTTCAACAAGAGAAATTCCATGACTCTAACAGTGGCCTTGTGAAAAAGGCTCCAGAGAGAGAAAGGTATGAAGAGTCAAATATTTTGAAGTGCAAAATATTTTTTTTTTGCCATTTTCATAAGACAATATGTGAATTGTCATATTGTAGTGCATTTGATCAAAATATCTTGCAACATACAAGTTATTCATAGGAATTCTTTGGCCTTTGTTTAAAAGCACATTAATTTTCTATGCAGTACACAGTTGAAGAGAAACTGTCCACAAAATGCTCTCAGCCACATTTGCATGCTAGTGTCAAGGCTCTGATAGCTCTATGCAACAAACACTGTGCAGCATGTAGGACAATCAACTTGAAAAAATCAACTTTAAAAGCAGCATTATGTAGGAAGCAGGCAGAACAGGCTATACAAAGAAAATTATTCTTTATGAAGATATTTAGATTACCCTTGGTTAGCCTAAAACTATATATGGCATCTTCTTTAGCTATATTTTATGCAGCTCTCTCTGCTAAATCTTTCTACCAATGCATCTTATTTGCAAAGCAAATAAACCCATACATTAATTGCCCAATCTTCTATTCAGGTTTCTGGAAAGAGAGTGGAAATAAGCAGTCAGGAAGAAGGAACAGTAGGAAGGCTACAAGTAAGCTTCTTTTACTGGTGGTCTGTGGGATGCAGATAAATTCCAGATGCATTTAATGAATCAAACCAAAGGATGACCAAATTCATCTTCCTCCCTGGTAGGATTTGTGGACCAGGTAAAAACATTGCCAGAGATCAAGTTGTATGACATGAACTGATGGAGGCCATCCCCACCCAAGGGATAAGCACAGAACATGATAATGTCATAATCCTGCACTTCTCTGAGATGCTGAAAATGCTTTGCATGCTGAAAGGTGTGTAGTTATAGTAGCACAGTGCTTTTCCTGAACAACGTGCTTAATGGCTCAGCAGACTAATGGACCAAGCAGAATGCCACACCAGTGTGACCAGGCTGCTCCTGACACTGAAACAAGCTGGCTCTGAGCTTGCTATGCTGTCTCCAGCTGGCACTGCCTTGTGTAGTTGGACTTGAATGGCATGAAGGATTAAAATAAAATTTACAAAACATATTATTTTCTGTTTATGTTTCAGGTACCCAAACCACGTAAAGGTTGCCTGCCAAACCATATAAAAATATTTTGGAAAAAGTGAAACCACAAATGCAAAGATAAATGAACTTACAAATGTTAAAAACAACTATAATGCAATGTTAAAAAGGCAAAATTACTAGCATGGTTGACAGTAAAATTCCATTCTTTCTTAGGGGTAAACTAGATTAGCCATTGCCTTTTCTTCTTTCCTCTCTTGTGCTGCCCATCTTTCCTTTCACCCTTCCCAATCAGATCAAGGGAGGGGGTTATTATCATAATTGCAGGAGCGAGAACAATGCTTTTCAGTTTTGCTGCTGCAATCATTCACTGAAACATTTATTGATTGAAAAAGCCCCATGAGAATTCTGATTATCCTAACATTTTCTCTGGAAGTGAAAGGAACAGGTTTTCTTATTTCATTTTATGCAAAATTACAGTAATTGGTATCTGACCTTTTTGGAACAGACTGTTAAGCTTTACACTGCTGAATTTTTTCATCGATTCAATTATTTAAATTATGGCTATCTCAAAAAGAGCAACAGGGTGCAAACAAGAATAGAATATTTAAATGAAACTGAAAGCTGATTCTCCACTACTACTCCATTAACACAAAACATGCTATTAGCTGAAAATCCAACCTCTGGAGGCTTCTAACAGTTGAATTAAAATTTCGGTTTTTTAAATAATCGAACTAAACAAAGACGAATGACATTTCTGAAAAATAAAAAAAAAAAGGCTAAATGAAAATACAAGGATGGAAAAAATAAAAAAGCCTAATCAATATGTGAAAATGCATATTGGATAAATAAGTCAATCTTGTCTGGCCTAAAATAAGTTATTAATTCTGAACACATCTCATTATAAAAATAAAACAAAGATAGAAAAAGAGAGGGCAGCTCAGTAAATTGTCTGCAAGGTCAAATGATTTCCAGAACAATCAGCACTAATAAGTGACCATCCCCACCTGGTATAATAGAAACAGTATGCTTCTTTCCTAACAAAGACAGAAGGCTACTGAGTTGTCATCCATGTGGTAAATTCACCCGAAACCAACCTGGGCACAATTCTGTAGGAGTTAGTTTAAGGCAAACTGAGATTAAACCAATACTGAAAACTAAGTATATCTTCTGACTTCAAGTGGTTAAAAAATACTAGGAGGCAAATATTAAATTTTGAAAAATAAAGATATGTTTGATTCAGTAAAGGACAATTTAAAAATTGTCTAGTGGAAGAAAGACAGTCATTATAAATTAGTACTTTCAGTCCTTTCAGGTAGTGTCTTCTGGTTTGAAGTATTGTCATGGAGTTTCTACTCAAATTTGGCAAGACTTTTACTCCCTCAAATTAGACCTTCTTCAGTTTCTACATGAGACCCACCACTACCTCAGGAGGTGCTGAAAAAGCAACCATCCTCCTTGGGAAAGGACAGGCAACCAGTGTCAGCTCCCTGAAAGAAAAATAAAACTAATGCACAAATGTGTATTTAGGGAAAATACCCCTAAGACAGCACTCATGCTGTTATCAATCTACATTGCAGGGTGTGGCATAGTTATCTCCTAAAGTCAGGAGCAATTTTGCTTCCCAGCTCCTGAGAGAGTTTCCCATTTCCACTAGAATCCAATATATGAGTTCTCATTTTCCCAAAAATAAATCTTCACTTTCCTTAGAAAAAAGGTATAGCACACCAGGAAACCATTTCCCCCAAGCTTAAGCACATGTCTGGAGAAAAAGTGGTTTTTATTAAGATTTTGATGCCATTAACTGCAATTTCTCTAACCAGAAGTTTGAACATTCTACACCTTTACTTTTCTCACTCTTCCCTTCTGCTCAGCAAGTAGACTGTGGATGGATGGGCAAGAGATTGGGAGGAAACACAAACACAGCAGCTGGCCTGAATTGGCCAAAGGGGTATTCCACACATCATGGTCAGGAATTAAAAAAAAACAAACAAAATGCCAGCAGAGATTGTCTCCCAAAGCAGCTACTACTTACACTGTCTGGGCATTGGTCTGCCTGTGGGAGATGGAGAGGGATTGTCTTTGGAGAAGTTATTCTTTTTCTTTCCTTATTGGATTCAACTGTCCTTACCCTGACCCAAAATTTTTCTTGTTTTTGTTCTTCCTGTTCTCTCCCCCATCCCATTCTTCAAGGGCCTGAGTGCAGAGGTATGTGTATGGGCTGATGTTCTGTCTGTGGTTAACCCCCCCACAAATGAAAATATACCTCCTTAGTTGATTGTGCTGGAAATTGTAAAAAAATATAACACCATTAAAGGGCACATATACCAGATTCTTGTAATTTACTGTAAGTAATAATATTTTTATTCTTTACTGCAATAATACTGTTTTTTCTACCTCTAATGATATAATTATCTGTAGTAATCTTACTGTTATAAGATCCTTCAAGAATTTTAAATAAGGTTACCATTGTTATTTGTTTTCATAGTTTTGCAAATAAATTTTCAGCGAGAAGTTTCAACAGCACCAATGCAGTGTAATGCTGGCATGTCACAATTTACATGGAAAATATTATTTTCCAGCATCACATTAATTGAGTCTTCCTGATTGGGCACACACTCCAAATGATGAAATTATGGAGGTTATATAAGTAATTTCATTATCATAAGGCCCTTCAGTAACATACAGTGAAACTGCTTCGAAAGAAATATGTGAAGGAAAATGCTTGTCTTTCTGCTACTACATCAGTGAAAAAAGAAAAACATGCCAAAAATGAGACAGCATTCCGAGATTTTGCTCACATTGGGGAAAAGAAAAAAACAACAAGTTTTGTCACATTCACTTTTATTCTGCTCTGCAAGAGCTCACTATCAATCTGTGTACAGGCATTCATAATTTACAGCAAATCCCAAAGGAGTTTGCATTCTGTGACAGAGCATTGCAAATCATACACAAAACCCAGGTGAAACTTGGAGAGACAAACACATTTTATCTGACCAAGTCTACAGTCTAGTGCAGTGCATTTCTCCTGCTTGTCAGGCACCAAATTTAATCACAAAAGTTTGAGTTAAACAAATTTTGAATTTATATCATAAAAGTTGATTCTTTCTGTGAATAATTCAGACAGTGAATCCGTAGAATCCATGGGACAATTTGATCACCAAATACATAATTTTGATTTCTAATTCAGAAATTATCAAGTTTCTGCATCAAGAAACTATTTTGAGATTTTATATATATATATATATATAAAGTAAATGGTAGTCTGTGATCTTCAGATAAAAAAATTATGATTGTAGTGTTAAAATGTATCTTCTTTAGAAATTACCAGGTAGATATCTTATCAATGTGAACCATTCCTTTTAAAGATTTTTTCTTTTTGTGAAACCTTTGGTAAACAATCTCTGAAATACTGAAATATAAACATTCTATTATTACTAATAATTTAATTGATATTGCATCTGTTTGATAAAAACTAGATTCTTTGAATACCTTTTTTCTATTCAATCAAAATTTTAACCAAAATAATAATTTTGAATCAATATTTTTAACTTGACTTTCATAAACTTTGATATTAACTAGGAGTTTCTTCATGTACTTTTGATTTATAATTTCTTCCATGGTTTAGATATTTTTCAAAGTTCTGTCACTGGTAGTCTTCCATGAGAGGCACTTTGAAAAATTAATATACATTTCTTAAGAACAATTGTTAATCTGTTTCATGTAGTTCAGCTTCATACATAGAAAAATCTTGCCCTTCATTGTCTGATATTTTGTACCATTTTTACTTTAGGAAGAAAGCCTATGATTTTTAATTGAAAATTCTGGATATTGTGTAATTGTTCAGTCAATTATAATTGCATGTGACAAGTTCTCAGATATACATATTTTTTTTTTTAAGTTAGAAAAATAAAATTTAAAGTATTAGCTGAATAAAAACTCTTTTCATACTGGAAAGACATATTAAATTGAATTTAAATATTACATTAGTCACATTCACATTATTTATTTTTTTACTGTTGCTACGATATCATATTTAAGAAGCTCAACTAGAACAACAAAATGTATCTTGTTCCTTCAAGATGGTTGTAATGTTTTAGGTATTTGAATATTTGCTGTTGAGTCTCGTTATTATTGAAAGTCCTCATTCTCATTATCTTAAATCTTTAAAGACAGTAAATCAAGCCTTGTTTTTAATTATATTTTTAATCAAGAATTTCACAGGAAATTGTTCTTTTGGTGACACATTATTCCCTCATTCATTCTTTAAACAGTGCATCTAATTTGCTGTCTTTTGTGACTCTTGAGTTCATTTTTGCTGCTTATTATTTAAACTAATAAAGTTGAATACAACTTATAACTTATGCTACAAGTTAAATGTTTTACTTTTAAAAAATCAGTTTCCTTCCTGTGGTATGTCTCTCTGCTTTTCAAATATTGCATAATATTATGAGGCTTATCATCATAAGAAACAGTAATCAATAGTCCAATTTTAAATATCCTGTAATATTTTAAATATTAATGTATGACAAAAAATCTAACAATAATCGTTAAGCATTAGCAATCACATGTAAATATGTTTATTCCTAGACATAATTTACTTTCTTTCTATGTTCTTGATTACTTGTCACTCAACATCTTTGAAAGATAGAGCTTTAAATCCTCCAAATCAGGTTGATCTAGACAAATAGTTGAAAATTAGGACTGAATTTTAAGTGACAAGCTTCAATTTAACTATGTAAATATACCAGATGTATCATAATATGTCACTTGAAGAGTCCTGTTGTATTTATATGCAATTTTTATTCTACCCTCAGAGGAAGGTGTTCTCAGAGAATATTCTCCTTGTTGTGACAGGAAAACTACAAGGCAATCTTCAGTGTGTGAAAAATCATAGCTATCAAAAAACACCTAAACCATATTTAAAGTAACAAAATAACCCCACAACAACCCCCGCCAACCTCCAAAAAAGAAAGCCATAGATTCCCCCAAAACTGAAACACTCTTCCTTCAAGATCCATTAACATTTTAAAAACTTGGTGCTTCTCACCATCTTCAACTAACAAATCATTGTAATCAGCAAGGAGAAAGAAGGAATTTCTAAGGACATTTTCTCCTACATTTCCTTTCCTTTGGCAAATGGTCTATTTTTGTAAGTGCACAGAGCTTTTCACTCAGTTGTACATATTTAGCTGGTTAACCTGAGCTAACTGACATAAGTTTCATACTGGTACAATTTTAGTCTTTAGTGAAGTGACTTTGAATTCAAATGGCATGAATAAGGATAGACTAGATTCAGCTGGGAAGCATTCATTTTTATTTTCATTTTTGTTTAACTTTGTTTCTAGATGTCCAGACTATCAAACAACAGTAACTTAAAGACACATTTTATTGTGTGTACCCAGTTGTGTACATAAGAGCACCATTTTTTGCACAACAGCAATTTGCATATTGCATTAACTCATTTTAAGCAAGTGGGGTATAGACTTTACAACTCATAACTAGAAGGCTCATTAAGAGATGTTTCCATCTACATACAGAGCATGCTTTGCATTAGTTCACATAATTATCAGAGCAAGAGTGGAATGAAATAGGAAAAGGTGCTCCAGGGAGAGAAGAAAAATCATTCAGTATAGCATTTCATCATCATCATCACCACCATCATCATCATCTTCATCATCATAATTTTATCACTTACTTTTTCCTCCAAGTACCTTGAAAATATTGTTATATTTATTTCACAGGTTCAATGTGAGGAAATGAAAAAGAAATATGAGGAGTTAATCAGTACTTACTTACGTCCTTTTTCCTTAACAGGGCCTGAGTCAAAATTCAGAAACTGAAAATTCAGAAATTGTCCTTATATGAATCTTATTTTAGTAGAAATATCCAATCTTTCTCAGTTATGCCCAGACACACCAGAAGGACTGCTTTCAGGCTAACTTTTTTTTCTTATCACCAAATAACTAATACATTAGTATCCTATTTAACTAAATGTACATGAAGATTTTCTGGAAGCAGTAGAAGATTAACAGAAATCTATCAAAAGAAATAAATTGAAAAGTACCATCTTGAAATGACCACAGCATTTACTTTCATTTCTGCTTTAAACTACATCACCTGCAAATTCACTTCACTTTACATAGGAAAAAACATAACACTTTTGATGTTGATTCTATATGATATTTCTTAAATTCATTCCGTCTTTCACCAATATTAGAACATTTTATGCTCTCCAAACCAAACCCTGAATTCTTAATCCCTCATTAACTTTGCCTCACTAGATGTCTAGCTGCAGAGAATAATGCATCTTACACACTTTTCTTTATGTCGCTTCAAATAATGGAGTGAAAACAAAAGCAAGTATGAAGTTTAAGAGAAAATCTTCTTTGCAAAAGAGGTAGTTACCTGCAAATATTGCTTCTACTTGGGGGAAATCATGGTTCTGTTTGTTCTATGAAACATGCTCTATAATCCAGTGGAACTGCTGTTAGAGCAGGCAGTGCAGTATGGCTATTTTGAGTTGGCAACATTATCACTGAAGGTACCAGAGATCAACCACATTAATGCAGACAGAGTTATGCACTGCATAATGTTCTGTCTAAAGCCTTGCTGCAAAATCAGGGGGAGCATTCTACAGTCCCTTCAGTTTGACAAATGTTGGCAGTGTTCTTCTCTTCACAGATATTTTTCTTACTAAAATTTATTGGTTAAAAATTCCCTGAAAGTCTTAATCAGTCTTTTCCTTACCTCCTCAAGTTCCTTCTCCCTTATTCCTTGCAGTGTTTAACCCAAGTCATTGCTCAGTGTATCTCTCATTTTTATGTTCACTTACAAAACTGGTATTTATTTGTGTTTTAAATAAAAGTGCAGCATTACACAGCTACAGCAAAAAGGGAGCTAATTAAATATAAAATTACAAGGAGGTAGTAATTTCATTCCTAGAATCTTCTCAGACATTTTTTTTAAAAATTTGTAAGTAAAACTTAGTACAGAATGAATTCTCATAATTCAACAGTAGGAGCCAACCCCCCTCACTTTAGTATCTAAATTAGTGCTTCCCTTTACAACATAAAAATTACTTTAAAAAAAGTTACCCAAAAATGCAAACTTTTCTTTTACCCAGAGATAAAACCTATTCATTAATATAAAACATATTCATGCATTGTTTTATTTCATACAGCTTTTAAATATAAATGAAGTTACAATGTTAGGAAGATACTATGTTAAAAACATCAGTTCAGTGCTAACAGTAACAAAAAAACCCAGAAATTTAGAACAGAGGACATAATAACAATAATTTTCTAACTTTCTGTGTATATGCTCCATATACATCATTGTCATCTCCACAAGCCAACATGAGCTGCTTTGTTGCAAGTGAGAGAATTCTTTGTATTCAGTTTCAAGAACCAAAACCGACTTCCAGAGAGGTGGCTTCTGTTCTAGAAAATTCTGACCTAGTGAGGTCACCCATGAAAAAACTGCTTTTGAAACTTGGTATTATCATCAGTTGCAATTAAATAAGAAACTAAAGAAATAGAGAGACAAACAAACCCAAAATCCTATCAAAATATCCCAAAGAACTGAAAACAACAACAAAAAACTCCTACAAAATAATCTTAATAATATTTCACACTTTTGCTTGTGACATACTATTCAAAGCTGAATTATTACAATTAAGAGTATGTTATTTCTCTTTGAAGGATATATAAAAAGATTTTCTTTGAAAGAAAAAGCACATAATGAAAAATAATGTCTTGGTAAAATGATTGAAATTAGAAGAAATGTTTCTTTAAAAATATAAAAACAAGAACACAGTACTTGGAGTCATTCTCATTACGCAAGGATTGGTCATGTTGTAAGGGTGAAAAGCCATTAGTTGGTAAAGCCACAAACATTTTCCCATAGAACTTTGGGACCACTCAGGGGATATCTGTGCAGAATGTAATCGGGTTTTTGCATGCCATTGAGATAATTAAAAGAGATAGATATGCTCTAATTTAGTTATATAAAGAATAGACAGCAGTATCTAATTACTGAATAAATTATTAGTAAACACTGAAGAGAAAAAAATTAACTTTTAAAAAAAATAGAAATCAACCACTTGTAGTATAAGAGGATGCAGGGCTCTTGACACTCATACCCCTGGAACTTTTGACTTTTTTGAAGTAATTAAGATGCAACCTAATTTGTTTAGTTTGCTGTTTTTATTAAAAAAACTCATAAAAATAATTTATAAGATGCATTAAACTCCATCTTGGAAATAGAATATCTGAAAGGCTTACTCTCAAATGAAAAAAAGAAAGGAATTTAAAAGCATTTGAATTAGGATATTAAAAATATTAAGGTAAAATTGAGAAAGAAAGCATTTAGAATACAAATAAATGCTTATATAATGGTATCAAAGGAAACAAAAATAGTAGTTTGTGGAAAGTGCTGCAAAGCAGTTGGTTCTGGTAACATATCTGTAGCAATATGGTTCAGGATTTCATTTAACTTTATAAAGGCTATGCATAATTTATTAGGAACTAATTTAGTCATGAATATAAATACTCTGCTGGTTGGGAAAAAATCTTTTTTATGCATATTTTGCAGCTCAGCTTCCTCCTTTCCTTGTTAAAATGTGCTATTATGGCACTTTCTTGCATTAATTTCTGACTGTATAATTATAAACCAGCAGGGACGATCAAAAGAAATCTCACAAGGCCCAGGTTTGTGATACTTATCTACCAGGATATCTTATTTATAATCAAATAAGATATTTTGCTAAAATTTTAATTTTTCCTTTAGGTTCCTTCACTATATCTAATTCTATACTTCACCAAACATGAAGCTTTACAGTTTGCAGGAAAAACTATAGAGTTTATTTTCAAAATAAAAGCTGGCATAAAATGCAATGTCCATTTAGTTTAGTCTTCCATTATTACATGCTAGGAAAAAAAATGAAAAAAGAAAAATACATAGACAAAACAAGAAACATCTTTCTAGTAACTGTGTTTTATCCCCTTAAAGAAAACAAAAAAAGAGAAGGTACAATTATTCCAACAATTTGACAGTTCGATTTTTGGTAACAACATATACTATTAACAGCTTTTGGTATATCTTAGAAGCAGGAAAAGGGAAAACTATGAGTGTTGACCAGCATTCCGTCAGTGATCATATTTCTGAAAAGAGGGAGAAAAGGTTATTAGAGGCGTGGGATGCTGATTCTTTATAGAACTGCACTGTGGTGCCATTCAGAGGGTCTAAACAGCTACAAAAGGAAAGGAAAATCAGAGAGAAGGAAAATACACACAAATAAGCAGGCGTTCTTGTCTCCTCAAACATCCAGATGAAAAAGCTGTGCATAGTGGTTGCAATCCAAATGCACTCTTCACTCTCATAGTTCACTATTCTGTGCAATATTATTGCACTATCACATGCTAAATAAAATAAAAACAGCTCCCTTTGAGTTATATAAATTATTATTTTAAAGAAGCAGCAAAGAGTTAATCATGATAAGAAGAGTCAGGAAACTATTTTCTCAATGTACTAAACCCACTTGCTTAGTTCAGCAAAAAGATGAATGAGAGGGAATATGATTACAGTTTTATAAGTGCTTCAGCTGAGAACACACAAGGGCTGCAGGGGAGATAAACTATTTAACTAGACAACAAAACTGGCACAGAAACAAATGTGTACAGATTGACCATAAATAAATTTAAGCTGACAACAAACCTCTTACAGGCTTACAAAAGACAGAAGAGATGGTAAGAGTACAATAAAAAGCTGTACTTCCAATGGAAGTTTATAAAGCAATGCAGTGTGTTACCCAAGGTGCTTCTTATGAGTGCCCATGGCTACACTTCTGCTCATGGGAAATCCTTTCCAATCCCAGCTTTTTAGGATTGAATTCTTTTTTCAGTCATCTAAGAAAAGAAAAATAATACATGAAAAATAAGATTTACTCGTAAGGAAAGAATACAATAGCACAATGTCTCTTGATTTTGAGTTTTGGGTTTTTAAAAGAGAGGAGATATGTAAGCTACCATTACTGGCTTTTTGAGAAACATGTTAAATAGAGAAACTTTTTGTGCCTTAACAGTTTTGATATTTCTTTCCTTCACTCTTAGTTTTGCTTTAATATCAAGTGGACAAATATGTACAACATGATGGAAAGGTCAATGTATTCTGATTCAAAAAACACATATATACAGAATTTAAAAAAAAAAACAAAACATAACCCTCCATGATTCTGAGTCTCTTTAGTTTTTAAAGACAAACATTATCACTGAAAAACCTGTTACATATTTTATGCCTTCACTAGGCACAACATAACCAGCACGCCAGATGTGAGCATAACCTTAATAAGGAGTACTAATGGTTTTACTTGAAGCACTACAGAACATTAATTTTGAACTGAGGACATGCTTCATACAGAAGAGCATAAGCTAATTTTTTTTGATAAAAGAGAAGAGACAAAACTATATGACCACACAAAAAGATGGAAATGTGTTATAAGAAAGTAGGTAAAATTCCCTATTTTGAAAGCAAAAAGGAAAGCTGCCAGGTTCTGTTACATTTCCCATTTATGTTATCATAAGACAAAACATTCACATGAAGGACTAAGAATTTTCAATTTTGAAAGCTGTGACATAAAATCTTCAAAACAGAAAAAGAGGTCAAATGTGTGATGAGGATAAAAGCAAAACAAAGGCACATACACTCTCAGCTGCGTTCAGTGTATGCTACATTACTACACTACTACTACTGTCATGGAAAATAGCGTAAAAATTATCCTATCAACAGTTCATCATTTTCTTTAAATTCTCATTTCCTGCATCATCGAAGTTGAGTGGAAGAAAAGTAAAAAAATCCAAAACAACAAAGATAAAACAAACTCTCTAAAAGACTATCTGAATAAGCAAGGTGTTAGGTTTCTTTATGCAAACAGAAATCTAGGTCACACTGTAAAGTACGGCTTTATTTGCATACAGGTTTCAAGGTTTCAGATGGCTTAAAATATTAATGACTTTAGAAATCCATTTAAGAGACTCAGTATGTTCACAGGGCATTATAACCATAGAATTGTGTGCTACATTATAATAATCTATCATTGTATGTCAAAGTAAAATTGTTTATATGACAATATATAATATATATTTTGTTTACATAATTGAGTAACTTATAAGTAGAGTTCATAGAAGTTTGTATATTATATTAGGCTTTAGACATTCAAAAACTAGTAAAAATTATGTTTGACTAGACAAATTATTGACTGTGAACCCCACAGTCAAGGAGATTAGTCAGGAAGATTATACATGCAGCACTCCCTCATTACATACTACTGCAGTAAACCCCACAGTCATCTGTTCTACTCAGAAGCCAATCCATATATCTAAGTCAGGCATATAAAAAAATTGCTTGATACAATGATATATAAAAATATACTATTCTGTGCATCCCCTTAGCTTTCAGTAGCTTCCAATATTGAAGTAGGAAAAGTGGCAAAAAAAAAGAGCAATCAGGAATTTGGGGAACCTTGGAAAGCAATTCATATCACCTGTTCCACCAGCAGATCAAATATCTTCCTCTCTGAGTAAGAAAAAGAAGCAGAATGGATGCCTTCTAACACCCATCTGTAACTAAATTTTTGCTAAACTAAATCCAAATCTGATTCAAGCTGCCAGAATACAGCACAAAATGTGTCTGACCTGGGCAGAGCAGAGCTAAGGAACAGAAAATTACATAGAGCAAAGAAAGCCAAAGTCCCATCTAAAAAATAAAAAAAACCAAACCAAACTAATAGGGAAATTAGTAAATGCTTTAGCGATATCCTGATTACCTCCAGTATGCAGCAATGTTAAAATTAGATTAGCCTTATAATGTACTGTCACATTTGGATTGATTTAAATATAATCATTAGACTAATACTTAGTAACTACATTGTGTTCTATTCCAATAAAACCTTTATATTTCCATGTTTTGTATTTCTTAGAAAAATACACAAAAATTAATGTTTTTGGTTTTAATCTTCATATGATATTTTGACTGCATATTCATCTGTGATGTGCAAATGGAATGGACTGTGAAATCCACAGAGCTGCAAGATCATGTTATCTTATAAACTACTTACTGAGCAACACTCATACAAGGAAAGCAAAACATAATTATAGAATGCAGTTTCAGGACAGGCTGCTCTGTGTTCTTCTGGGTCAAATTCACCCTTAACGTAATTTTATTATCATTGAAGTTACTCAAGAGATTATCTGACTTGTGAAACATAAGACAAGCATGCTCAGAAGCAGCACTTTGAAGATAAACACTAAGAAAAGCTTCTTTTGTCAAGCAATGTTATCTAAAGGTTTTCTCAAAGTTGGTTTTTTTTTCAGGCTTGCAAATACAAAGCCTTTGGTCATAGACAATAGCTTTGTTGACACCTCTGGCTCTCCTGAAATGCTGATGAGGACAGGGACATATGAAACATCCTGCCTTCGAAGGAAAGGACTGTTTTCTGCACTTATGTCAGAAAACAGGTTCCAGCAGAGATCTCTGCCTCCGAGGAGTGACACTGACGCATTTAAGAAAGGTGAGCTGCCAGCACTGTGTTTCTCCTTCCATTTCCTTAGTTTGAAGGTTATGATGCCAGTGTGCCTTTCCTCACTTCTTTACAAGCAGCAAGGTACATTTTCCAGTTAATGAATGCTTGGCACGTCTGCCTTTTCAGCAGGTACTCGAGCTGCTAAACTCTACCAAACTCAACATAAGAGGCAATTGAAACCTCCAATTTGGTTAAAATGAGAGAAATCTGCTCCTGCTGGGCTCTAAGCTGCACACCTTCAGGACAGAAGCAGGATATGTGCTATTTGAGTTGAAAAAAGATTAAGGGAGCCATGTGTGGCCAAAAGAAAAGATACGTCATAAAAGCTCTCTCAGATGTAATCTAAGGAGGCAGTGAAAATGCAGGTCAAAGCCTTTCTGAGTACAATAGCAGATTTAACTTCTGATAATGACATGGATAACTGTGGGGTGAATGATCAGCACTGATTGTAAATTAATCCAGTCAGAGGGTGCACCTGTTGCAAGAAATTGGTGGTTTACTGAATGGGGGGCACATCACGAAAAACAATTTTACTTTGATGCTAAGAAGCAATATATCTCTAAACCAGGTAAAGCCAGGGTGAATAATTTGCACATGAGAACTGTGTTCTAGGTAAATTTTTAACTGTTTTTTGAGGAACTTCACTTTGTGAGGATTCCACTAACACGCATCTCCAACCATGATGACATAAATAAACTCTAATTAAAAAATAAAATCTTACAAATAGAGGAAAAAAACACCAAAATACACCACTGCCTTGGAAAGGCACCACATCAACTTACAGCTGTTATTCTTTGCTGCCACTCCAAGTGAAACAAGAATCCTTTCTCTCTTCATCAGTTTTCTACTGGTTGCTCACATTATTCAGATGTAATGCAGATATAGAAGTTTTCTAAAGTAATTTCTTTGCTCACAGCCCAGTAACAGCTGTAAAATTGTGTGGTAAGCCAAAAAATATGCTCTTAGATTAATCATTCTTTTGTATGTGTCTGTCTGAAAAAGAGACAAAGGCAAATATCTATTCCTTGCACACTTATGGGAAACACCTCCTAAGTATAAGATTAGGTCAGGGTAGTAGATATCATCTGGAAAAGGCACTTCACTCTTGGTCAAGTCCTTATTTCACTATGACTATCTACATTGCACCATAAGATACACCATGTAACAACAGTCTCATTTTGATATATCTGTAACAATGGTAAAAAATTAATTCCATTATTTATTAGGGTGGGTTTTGTGCTGTTTTTTTATTTTTTCTTTCCTCCCTTAATACAGAATGATTAGGAGAACCATCTATTTCCTATAGTTGATAACATATTTCTTCTCCCAATAAAGAGAAATAATGTAACCATTTATTGCTTGATCTACATCACTTCAGAATACATTTTAAAACTTATTGCACCTATCTCAACAATAAATAAGGTATTTTTTTTGCAATTGATCATATAGAGGATCAACGGGCCATTGAGTCCCTCGAAGGCAGGGAAGAGAAGGTTGAAGGTGAGCTGAAGCTGAGCCAACAGTGCCTGGGCAACCAAGAGAGCCAACCCTGTCCTGGGGGGCATCAGGCACAGCATGGCCAGCCAGGAAAGGGAGGGGATTGTCCTGCTCTGCTCTGAGCTGGGGACAGCCTCACCTCCAATGCTTGGGGCAGTTTTGGGTGCCACAGTATGAGAAAGACATTAAACTGCTAAGAGTGTTCTAAGGAAGGCAACAAAGGTGTTGAAGGGCTTTGAGGAGAAGATGTACAAGGAGCGGCTGAGGTCGCTTTGTCTGCTCAGCCTGGAGGAGACTGGGGAGAGCTCACTGCAGTTACAACTCCCTCATGAGGGGAAGAGGAGGGGAAGACACTGATCTCTTCTCTGTGGTTGACAGTGACAGGACCCCAGGGAATAGCCTGAAACTGAGTCAGGAGAGGTTTAAGTTGCATATTAGGTAAAGGTTCTTCAGCCTGAGGGTGGTTGAGCACTGGAACAGGCTCCCCAGGGAAGTGGTCACAGCACAAAGCCTGACAGAGTTCAAGAAGTGTCTGGACAAAGCTCTCAGGCACAGGGTGTGATTTTGGGTGTGCCCTGCACAAGGCCAGAAATAGGACTTTGGTGATCCTTGTTGGTCCCTTCCAACACAGAATATTCTGTGATTACTTATTGAATTTGTAACACATTCAGTACTGTGCTTTTGTTCTGAGGTTTGGGAAGCAATGGAATAAAGTGAATAAAACAGCTAGGAAAAGTAAAGGAAGGAAATTGAAGTGACAACACAAAATATAAAAGATAAATTAACCTGAACAAAATCAAGTTATTCAAGGCATAAAGTAACTGTACAATCCAAAGCATAATCAATCAAGCAAGCAAGTTCTCTGAGACAAAGGTTTGTAGAGGGCCGAATTAAAGATGATTTTGAATTTACAGCTGAGTGCAAATGGACAAGAAATAAGACATAAATCCAGTCAGGAAGTGTTGATATATCCTTTTTATGATCAGTCATAACAGGGCAACAAGTGTCAAATATTTGAGATATTTTGCCTTTATCTTAACATTTTTTTGAACATCTGTTAAGATGTCAAGATGTTTTACACCTAAGAATGGAGTTTGTGAGAGATGAATGGTGGCATTAACCACTATTTCACCATCACAGAAGGAGAGGGAGAGAGGCTGGAAGGGCGATTTGCACCTTGGGTGTCTTCAAAATACTGACAAGGACATTTGTTCATTATTAGTAGTACCTGAATACTAAAAATCTGCTAAAAGCTGCACGAGGGAAAGAACAAAGAAAAAAAAAAATCACATCCCTTGAGTCAAGAATCAAATAAATTAATATCAGTAATTCTATGTATTAGATGTGATCATTAAATTGTGATCATTATTCCTCTATGTAAATTAACAAAAAATTTCTCAAGAAGATTCTGCCTAAGGATGGTCTAGGCAGAAAAATAAACCAAACCCCCAAGAATCCAAATAACTCCCCTCAAGTCCTGCCCCAAAATGCACAACATTAACTCAAATGTGGTTTTTTCCTGATTAATTATGATTTTTAAGAATAGATATTTATATTGATACAGAAATAAGACTATAAACTAAAAGAGAATTGGGTTATTTTTCTGTAACAACTTAAATGCTGATGCCTTTACTGGTTAAAGTAGACATAAAGAAGTAGAGATTTTTGATAGGCTTCTCAAAAGCCTAGTTGTATTTCATTGCTATGTCTACAACACTATTGCTACTAAAAACTTTAATTAAACTACAGATATCATGGCACATGTCACTCATTTTTCAGTTCAGGGATACAATTACAGAATATTTTTCATCTGGTAAAGATGTAATTGTACATATCTAAATGAAAATTTGCAATATAATAACTCCCTAATGTTAATGGCAAAAATTACCATGTAAAATTACAGTGATGTTGCTAAATTAGTTACTAATTATAAGAAAAAAACAATACAGCTGGAATACAGAATATCTGTTCAAATAAGCACTGTGAATAACCAAGTTGTTTTTTCACTAAACTCAGAAATTATTTATCTGAATGAGAAAGAGGATATTTTTTAAAATATTACTCAAATTTAAAGTGTGTCTTTAAAAATTAAATGGAAATACTGTAATGACAGTCAGAATATCACTGCGTAAACAATGTTTGTACTTTCTTGCAACAGAACTTCAGTTACTAATAGTGACAGATGGAATCAGAACCAAATTTCAGAAAAATTATTAGAAAAGTGAAAAAAAAAACAAACTGATGCCGAGATTGCCTAGGAAGGTTCAGCCACAAAATCCCCAGAGTTTTAAATACACATAAAACACAAAATAATAAGGAATATTTTGCACAGGTTAACTCAGTATGGACCTGTGTTGACAAATTTCAAATACATTTAACCTGAAATGGGTGCTATAAAAATTTTTGAAAGGCTTCTGAGTTGAACAGAGAAGTCTTCCTCTGCTTCTATTCAGCTTTAAAGTTAATTTTATTTATCCACATTACTGGTGGACAGACAAGAAAAATACAGAGAATTAAATGCAACACAATGATTCCTTGAGTATTCAGGGCACTATTTATAAAATATGCCATCACTAAGTACCATTGTCACAAGGGAAGACCATATCTGTGGGAGGATTTTTTTCTTGTAGTTTATAAA
Source organism: Thryothorus ludovicianus (assembly GCA_013397245.1). Classification (NCBI taxonomy): domain Eukaryota; kingdom Metazoa; phylum Chordata; class Aves; order Passeriformes; family Certhiidae; genus Thryothorus; species Thryothorus ludovicianus. The sequence continues at coordinate 146,985 of VZTB01014204.1, read as the reverse complement.
TGGGATACTAAAACCCTAATTTAATTTACCCTGATTTAATTTACATCACAGATGTTATCATTAACTTCAAACCTTTCATAAGACAAACACTCATGTAACTAAGGTTCCTGATTCTTCTATAATGGCTTCTCTTGGGATAATACTTGGAATACATTTTTATTCCATATATATATGGAATTATTTTTAAAGAATTCCTTTTAGTTTTAAGGATATTATCTTGCATATATACCTTTTATTCTCCTTTAATTATGTCTCTATAACCTGTTTTGCTTAATTTTGAAAGAAAATATTTATTTTAAAAAGTTTTTTTCTTAGTTTTTTAGTCCCCTTTTCATTGTAAGAATAAAAAAAAAATTATCTATTTCCTAACTTTGCTTTTCTTACCATGTCACCATTTATAGAAAAATAAAAAAGCCCAAGTGGCTAAAATATTGTACAAGAAAATTTTGTTTTCTCCTTTGCAGGCTGCACAAAAATGGAAGTGACTGAAGTCAATGCCAGGATTGGATAATCACTGCAGTGAGCAGCATGGCAGTTTACACCATTGTTCCTAGTACAGATTTGGAAGCTGAGGAGCAAGACCCTCACATATATATCACATTTGCTAGAGGCCACCTTCAAGAGGTTTCTTCTCATGGATACGAGACACCAGCGCAAAACAGAATGTTAAGTCCTATGTTATTTTTTTGCTAATCCTTTTCTTCTGTTTTAGATGAAATAATAATATGTTGATATCTTTTACTATCCAGGTCTTAAAGCTATACTAATTTCTTAGCACCAGTAGCAGCAGTTCCCTTTGTGAAGTGCTGTGATATGCACTTTCTAATCACATTCATATCCAGAAAGCTCATCTCTCAACTACAAGCCAAGAGGGAAAAAAATATGATTACATTTAGAGAGAGAACATCACAAAAAAAAACCCCAAAAAACCCCAAAACCAAAAAAAAATCCATACCCCAATACAAGTGAAACTGAACTGCTGTCCACTTTCTACTAGTACATCTTTCCTTTTTTTATTTTTACTTTTAAAAACTCAGATATCTTCTTGTTCTCTCCACAGTATTTTTGAAGTTTCTGGATTTTCAGTAATCACAAGCACTAGCATCTAGGAAGTGAATATTAGAATATTCAGCTGTCGTGTGTAATTTGTATAAACTCTACATGATGTGTTCCTTGTGCTCTTATTTTTATGTACACTATAAGAGTAATTAAATGCGTGGAATTATGAAAATCCATTAACTTTGCTCCTGTGTGTGGAAAATACCCACATAGATACTGAAGGTCAAACAATATTAAACCCAAGCTCCTAAAAAAATGTCTATCGAGCCAGTTAAACCCAAATAGGCACATATACAGAATAAGGTATCTGTTTTATTATCTATGTAGTTGCAGTGCATGGTTAGTAGTTAGAAAAAGCAACAATTTTAAAATCACCTACTAAAATTATATAAAATGCTTCCAATAAAATGCATTCTTCATTCTCTAGGATAGATAAGAATTTATGACCTATGTTTTATGCATGTTTTGAGGAGTTGTGTGTAATGGCTCAGGTACTGTTAACGATGAAAGGTCCACAGACACAATTCTTCATCTTGAGCAGCTGGTTGGAGTGCAAACCCCACTAGATCTATCAAGCAGTACTGCATTATTTGGTGGCTCTGAAGTTCTTGATCAATTTTCAACAATCTTTAGTTCCAGAGATCGCAATACTTCAGATAGAGAGGATACTTTTCATGATTATTATAAAAACAAGGAAAACCCTAAGGATATTAGCATGTGGCTGCTATTGGGAGCAGATTATGAGATTGCTTTCTAGAAACTGTGGCCTGCATAACGTGAGGTCTTAAGTTCCTAGGAGTACTGCAGCAGGGCTGATGTGTGCACAACTGGAGTACATTGCTAACATGTCCACCTATGAATATCCAATGAATATTTGTTTCCTCTCTTCAACTCACATGTATTCACTTCTTTTTCTCCTTAAGCAGTTATTGTTGTTCACGTGTGTTAACTTTTCTTGTTAAGGATACAGCAAACCAAACCAAACTTAAAGTGAAACTAGGCACCAAAATCATAATTTTCAAACATCCCAGACAAGTCCAAATACACTGTTTTCTCTAGTAAAAATAACAGCAGAAGAAGGACTTTCCTGATGGACTCTCAGAATGTTAACTTTTACAGAGAAATCTATAGTTATTTATTACTGATTAATCAGCTAATAAGACCTGTCACTATTCCCTCTGTGTGGTTTAGCCCTCAGAGAGTTGCAATCTGCATGGGCAGAGATGTAGTTGACAAAAACCTGGATATGGTAAAGTTTTATCATTTTTAAGAGATTGGCGATGTCCAGACTTACTCTGTAAAGACAACCAAACACACAAAAACGTCATAAGGGTCCTAGCTGACATGTTCTCTGTGATGTACACTGAAGAATTCCATTTCCCAGCTTTTTCTCCAATGGCATTTCTTCCAATAATTTTTACTTTTTCCATGCACAGAGGCAGAACACAGATGAAATCATTCTGTCTTGGCTTGTACTTCAAATATAAAGTATGTTTTATGACTCTTCATAAAGTCTTTGGAATATATAAAAGTATTTTTTCACCAACAGAAACATAAAAATCACAGCCTTAGCAAAGCAGATTTTCTATCAAAATTAGTGTTAATACTGAATTTAGAAGTATGTACTGCCTCCTTTGCCAAAGAAAATAATCCCAAGGCTCCAATGCTAACACTTTCACTTGCAGTAAACAAACTAAAACGATCATTTTCTTTGCATGCTACTAAATACAATAATTTCCTACTTTCTCATTAGAAGAGGAATAGTTTAAGTTCTTGTCCAACATCTGTTAGTATTAAAAACCCCAATTAACTGCACAGGCCACTAATTTTATTTTTTGTTTTCACATAAATCCTGAAATTACAGAAGTATATGAATGAAAACTAATATTTCAATCTTCAATTATGAAAAACGTTTTGAAGTCTCAGAGTTTGTGAGATTTTATATTCTCTAATATATTCTAAAACCATGGCAGCTGCCAGAACCTGACTAGCTTTCTGCTCATAGATCAGAGTAACTGATTTGATTAAATGTATTTTTCCATTTCCAGTCTATATTTGTTATCTTCTGGCACATTTGTGGTATACATGTACAACTTCTGAGGTAACAGAAAAATAACATATTGATATTAGAAATTAAAAAATAATAGAAGTAGTCTTAAAAAGTTCTTTTTGGCCACTCTGTAGAGAAGTGTTAAAACCCATAAATTCCAGCTGGAGAAAAATGTGTACTATTTTTTTCCCACAGGTGTAAAGCGTGTACTCTAAAAGAGATTAAAATTATTATGAAGTGTAAATGAAGTTTGTATTTTTTTTTTTATATTTATACAACTGAGGAGAAAATAAAGGAGATTCTGGAAGGAGGGGCTTGATTCTCAATATATGTATTTTTAACAGTATTTCTAAATTTAAATATATTACAATGCTTCAAAATTTATGAACACATTTCAAACATTTCATACTGCGTGAAATAAAAGCTTTTATTTTTATTGAGTGTATTACTCTCCCTTTACTTAGGATATATAAACCACAGGTGTTTGTATGAAGTAATTTCCCCAGGTTCTTGTATCTAATCACATTCAGAGCATAACTATTTTGGCTTGTCTTGATGTTCTGCATTAGAATGATACAAACCTCATTAGGCCCCTCTGATTCATAAAAGTAAAAGTGGCTTTTCATTACCAGATCCAGAGCTGTACCTCTACAAAGTAAACATCCATTTAGCCAGAGAGAAACAAACCAAACAACCTCGCAATTCTCTCCCAACTCTGAAATTCTGTGGGAAATTCTGGTCTTCAAAATAACCAGAGACAGCCTTGTCCCCTCTGGCTGATCATATAAATAGATATTGTTTCATGGGTAGATTTTGTTTCTATCAGTAAACAAGAAACAGTTTAAAAACAGAAGACCAGGACAATATCCTTTCTTTGCTGATGGTAGTGGTGAAGTTCAAGTAAAATGTAATTTGTAAAATGTAATTTAATGCTCTAGATGTACCATTTTATCTATTTTAAATATTAAACTTTAATTCTGGATTCAGAATTTCATAGACTGAATTAGACATCTGTTCAGAGCTTTGGCAGTTTAATGGATATCCACAAAGAAGTCCTTCAGACAGCTTATTCAGAATATGAATTAAAGAACTTAGTATTTTTCTATGCTCTGGGAAAGAATGCATTTATAGAGCTGAGAAACAAAATGAGCATTTTTCTCACTTCTTTTGCTAGAATCACCTTCTTTCCCCCTGTGGTGCAGTCTTGCTGTTGGCCAACACTGATTCCAGATCATTCAGGAGGACCTGAAGGACAGGCCACCCTCCTTTGCTTCAGCACGGGACTGCAACATCACAAGTGCACATGAGATGTGTTACTCATCCAGTTGTAATCCAACACACACACACACACACACACACACAAAATTGCCATATTCATCTATGTATATTAAAACATATAAAAAGCTTTCAGTATGTTCGGCTTGCTCACTCAGCCAGTAGAGTGTGAGAGGAGCCAGAAAGTAAGAAATGAACCTCATCTTTCTGTCACAATATCTCATACAAAGATTAACATCAGCTTAGGAGCCACACACAATAAATAGTAAACATTCCACTTCTAGCATTGTGCTACCCCTTCTTTCACACTTGGAAAAGTGATGCCATCACCAACCATGAAGTACCACTATTTTGAAGAAAAATGGAATGCGTAAACAAAGAATAGAAGAAATCAAAAATCAAGTGTCAAATTAAGTATATTTGAATACATACTATTTCTTTTCTCCCTCTTAAACTCTTTCCTGTAATAGTCCCTGCAGGAACATATACAACTAAAACTATACTTGTACTAAAAGCTTAATAACTAACAAATACTTCCACTTAATACAAATTTTTCTTATAATCTTGGATATAAATTTCATTTTCTCCCAACAAGGAGTAGTCTGTGCCATCAAAAATACATTAATCAGAAGTATTTTAATATCAAGTAAAATATTTCCTTTACTGTTTTGAAATTACAAATTGAAAAAGTTATCTTTTATCTTTTTACCTCACGGTGTTGCTTGCCTTATTATTTCAATGAGAAAATGAACACACAGTCGTGTATGCATGATGACATCAGAGACATTTTAGGACTCAGTCACTTCCTAGCAACTTGCTAGGATAAGAACTTGCTGCTTTGAGCTTCTTGTTTGACAACAGGAGATGGAATTGCTGCTTATAACAGTTTAAAATGCTAACACAAACACTGCAAGCTTATTGTAATCCTGATTAAGTTTCAATACCTGATGTTGTGAGGTGGTGCCTTAGAAACCAAATTAATAGAAAAAACAAGATAAAAAAAGCAAATAAAAAAACAAACAAAAAAACCTCACACCAAATAATCTCACAGATAAAAGAAACCCACAAACAAAATAATAAAATATTTTGATAATATATTGATACGTGACAAAAATGAGTAACAAATTTCAGGATTGAGTGTGTATTTTTTTTATATGTATGAATGTATGCAGCTAACCAAAAAAATAAACCCAGTACAAAATGTCTTGAACCAAAATTAGGAATTCTACTTTTTTTTGTGTTATTTCTTAAAGAGTTTGAAGTCCAGTAACTTTATTTAGTAAAAGCCTGTGGTATGAGGTGGTGTTCTGATCCATTTTCTCTTTTATTCAATGGATCTTTAAATGGTAGCCAGCTGGGGTTGACTTTGTGAGTGATGTCTTTTCATAACAAAATCCTCTGAATTCTACCAATCCTTTACATGAGCTATTTTTTTTTATAGTAATTAGCCTTGCTGTCATTACCAAAGTTTCAGAGAAAGTGGGAATTCTGTTGTTCAGAAAACTGGATTCAACTAAAAAGCACCCTGTCACATCTGTAAATCTATAGCGCGCTATTGCATATTTACATTTTATTTAAGCCTTACATTTTTTTCACCATTAAGGGTTTTTTCCCTATAATTACAGAGTTGGATAACTCTAAGAAACTGTGGTATAGTTGCTAAAATTCTAAAGGCTCTCTCTGTTCCAATGCTTTTCAAAGCCTTAAATGCAAAACACAATTAAAATGTGACATCTGGTAGAGTTATTAAATGTAGCAGCTGCTGAGGAAACATAAAAGGATTCTTCTTTGAAATAGAAAACAAGCTGACATTTTACAAACATTTATTCACCATTTCAGCTACTACTATACATTAGAGAAGACTAAAATAATCAGAAAGAATTTGAATGATCTGCAAAACAAAAGTATCTACTAAATTACAAAGACAGCAGATGTTTCAGCCTTTATTTCTCTTTAAACCCTCTGCTTTTAAATATTTCCAGGTCAAATATTCAGTACATATATCTTTTTCCTATTAATTTTCAACTGCATATTCCACTCCATAACAAGTGTGACATTTTGCTAACTTATCCTGAAACCATGTCTCAGCCAGATCACAGAGATGCAATATAATTGCTGTCCCATTATAACAGTTTTTATTTGATCTCCCCCCAGTCTCTTTTCTCCAAGTAGTAGCTGCTTGAACTTCAGGTGTTTGATTTGCATGATCACAGCAGTCTTTGTTGTGAACCCATTACTATTTTACTGCATGTATATCTTGAACCAGGCATGCCTAATTGGTGTGGAACAAAGCCTCTTCACTATCAGTATATTTCAAACATCATTTTACAACTAGCATATGTATATATGATATGTGCATTTTGCTTTCAGGCACAGTCAAAATAGAAAATTATAAATAAACTAACCTATCAATAAACTAACCTTTTTACACAAAATTATCTTTTTCAAATTTTGCCTCTTGACTTCACATTAGAAACCCCTATCTTCAGAGCAAAACTTTCCTCTCAGGAGGGGATAGAGGTATTTTGGTGGTGTGTATTTCATTTGGTTTTTGTCCTGTGATCTTGAATCTGCCTTCAGTTGTATTGAACTTACCTTTCCTCACAAAGTTGTTTATTTCAAATCTTACTTGTCCAATATTCATTTGAGGTTTTGGAAAGACAAAAGAAAACATTAAAAAAAATCAAGAAAGAAAGAAATGCAAAATAAAAGAATAAATGGTGTATTCCTTTCTTAAAAAGGAAATTGCAATTGACTTGAGAGGAATGGTATCTTGCTCATCTTGGTCTGAGAACTTCTCTAACAATTTCTTTCAGACTAATGATAAACATGTTCTTATTGATGTTATACAGCACCAAATGAATCCCAGTCTATTTAGTCCTAAAGGGTCCCCAATCACAAACTTAATAGAAATATTGAACAGAAATATGGGACCTAAAATGGTTGCTGGTAGTGCAGTGATTGGCTTACAGCTGCTCTCAATTCTTGAACAAAATAAATACAAAAAAAACCCAAAAAACAAAAACAAAGATTGTACAGTGAGTTGTGGGGATTCTTTAGGTTTTTGGTTTTTGGGTTGGTGGGTTTTTGTTTTTATTTATTTGGTTGGTTGGTTTTTTTAATATAAATTGAAGTTAGATGTAGAATGAACAATGGGTACAGCTTGGAACACCTGGAACAAAAAAATCTACAAAAAGAAAAAAAGAAATTAAAATAAACCCCTCTAGAATATCCAAAGCATCAGACTCCAATAAAATGTGCAGATTTCTCTTCTTTGGAAAGATTAAATGTATTTTATATTCAGTGCCAAGTATTCATATTAATTCAGATGCCAGTAATTTCCTTTACTTAGAAGTCCAAGGCCTAAGTTCTAGCTGTAAGGTCTATTTTTCACAGCAGACATAGAATCGTCGAGTGGCCTGGGTTGGAAAGGGCTTTAGAGATGATCTAGTTCTAACCCTTCTGCCATGGGCAGGGACACCTTCCTCTTGACCAGATTATTCAGAGCTCCATCCAACCTGTCCTTGAACACTTCCAGGGATGTGGTACTCACAGCTTCTCTGGGCAACCTGTTCCAATGCCTCACCACCCACACAGTGAAGAATTTCTTCCTAATATGTAAGCTAAACCTATTGTCAGTTTGAAGCCACTCCCTCTTATCCTGTCACTACATGCTCTTGTATAAAACATCTCTCCTGCTCTCTTGTAGGCTCCCTTCAGGGACTAAAAGCCTGAAATTAGGTCACCCAGGAGTCTTCTCATTTCCAGGCTGACATTTTCATTCACATGTACAAAAGAAAAACTTCACTGAGTCCTGTGAGTACTGAATAACTTAAGCTGCTACATGAACTTGCTTTTCCATGAAAAAACTGGTTTGGCAACTACTCCCAAACATTCACTCCCATTTCTTTTTTTGCCTTCAGCCAATCTCTTCTTACCTGTGTCAATGCAACTATTTATTTGGGTGGCTTCACTAGAAACTGAATCATTAAAATACTCATGGTTATGTCATTTACATCACAACAGAGTCAGGAATGAACTTTTAAATCCTCTGTCTGCTGTCTCAGACCCAGCTTTGAACAGTGGTCATGTGAAAGATGGGCCAGCCATCTGCCTGCTGATCAATCAAATCAACGATCCCGTGGTAGAAACAGGCTGTAATTTTACCAAGATTTAGGAGATGAAAGGAAACCTTTCAGTTCCCACAGACATTTCTCATATGCCCAGATCTAAAGGAACCTAAATTGTGGAGCAAAAATTTGGTGAAGCTTGGATGCTTAGTTCTGAAATATATTTATTCTGATGCTTCAGACACTCTAAACTTTGGAAATGCTGACATTTTTAATCGTTAAACATTCCTGCATGACTAAATGCTTCTGTTATAAATTTCTCTGTGCCTATGTACATTTGCAAGCATCTTAACTGGATTATATAGCAAGAATCATACTCTTATTTGCCATTTATGTCAAAGAAATAACTAACTCTCATAGAAGTTACATGTCTAAGAAATCCCACACTATACTATTTCAGTCATCCGGGAAAGTATTAGGATTTATGGCATTAAAATCCCAACCTGGAAAATTTCCCTTTTGCTATAATTGAATAAAAATAATATCCTGAAATTTATTTTTATACTAAGAAATTATTTAAAAAAAACAAACAAACAAACAGAGAACCAAAACTTGGATAACACTTGAAAGTAAATCTAGTGTAATATTGCTTTGTATTAGTTTAATTTTTCTGTACGGGAAACTCACAGAAATAGATTTGCTACAAGATAATTGAAAACTGTAGGAAAACACAGATATTTCACACACAATGAATTTTACCACGCCATAGAATTTATGACCAGATTTCTGTTTTCATCCTGCTATATGCTTTGGCCAAGATATGCCAATTTCAAATGTTTTGTTTTCTCATTTCATTGTTCCTCTCCTTGAAGCAGTGCTTTAAAAATGTGATCATATTGTACAGCTGTGCTTAGCCCAGGATGATACTGAAGATTGTGCTGACCAATGTGTTCCCTCTGCATCCCTCTTCAACAGTTCTTGCACTATATTTATGTGACTCTGCTATGCTGTTTTAGGAAGAGATCATTTTTGATTACAGATGTGAACAATTGTTAACAGAAGGGAAATCTCAAAGTTCTAGTACCCTGCAATTAAAAGGAATTGTCATGTTAATTATGATCAAGAATTGCTGGATGGGATTTGAAATCACCACAAACCCATTTTTGAAGTTGTGAAATTTATGCTGTATGGATTTATACACTTCTCTTCATCTCTCTAAATATAATATAAATCTGAATGAAATCCATTGTCTTCTAATTCCTATATAAAAGAAGAATTAGGTAGGATATTAGAAGATATCTTCTAAATTTCCTTATCCTTGAAAATGATATTTTGTAATGCTATAGATAAAATTTTAAAATAATTAAGAATTCTTAACCAAATTAAGGAGATCAAAAGTAACACCTTTCAAAGAGCTTCCTGTATCAAAGTTGTTCCATTTTTCTAATTTTGAAAAAAAAAAGTTATTAGGATCTTTCTGCTGGAAGAAACATTTAAAAAAATCTTCAGTGAATAAAAACATGTTCTTTCACAGGCTTGTAATATGATCTTTTTGCAGCTGTCTAGTTATTTCAAATGGAAAATTGATATATTTTATCAAATTAAGTTATGCAGTTTCTTCACATAGATACCTCAGCAAAGTATAAACTGACTTGTTAGGGATAAAATTTTTGTATCATCTATTCTGCTGGAAAATTCTTCAAAGTTTTAACAGAAGGCTTTAAGATATTTAATAAAATTCTTCTATCAAATTTAAAGTGTTATACTTGCATAGATATATGCTGCATTCCTAATATATGCTAACTTTACACTTTCAATCTTTTGCAGCTTTTATTAAACCCCGTATGGTAGATATATAAGGACTATGCAGGATTATCTAAAGGATTACACTATGAGTTTATTTTTTTGAATGAGTGATGGCAATAAAACTGTTTCCCAAAGCACTCAAATTAACCTTTAAGAATAGTCAAAGAGATACAAAAAAATACTAACCTCAAACCCCAAACTTGTTTTTCATTCAGACTTCAATCTTCAGAATGGTCCCTGGAGCCCTTTGTATCATCAGTGTGTTTGTGTTGGATATCTATATAGCAAATAATGGCAATAGTGGCAATGGATTCCTGCTTTTATGGAAACTGAAAATCATCCCAGTCAGATGCCTCCAAGCAAATCTAAGCAAAATGACTTTGGGGACCATCCATTCAGATGGAAGTGATTTACTGCAGAAACCTGCCAATGAAGCAAGGAACTTTTGCACAGGAAAGTCACGAATTGCAACAATACTTTACAGACTTGAAACACAACCAGTAAGAGAAATCACTGGGGAGAAGTAAACACTTTTCTAAGGTACATAACTAGAGATTGAAATTGTTCCTAAGAAAAAGAGGAGAAGATATAAAAAACCCTTTGGCATACACATGTATTAAGTGCTATAGAGGTTTCACCTACTAAACAAAAAACTCTACACAGACTGATGCGTCAAACAGCTTTAATGTATCAACCTGAGAATAACTGAGAAATTTTTTTTCCATGAAATGCACACTTCCCATATTTGAAGGTAGTCTTGCTCCCTAAATGATCTCAAATAACAAAAAGATGGCATGAAATGACTGCTTCTGCTTTGTTATATAAAGTATCAAACATCATATTACACTTGTACAATAATATGAATTTGCTAAATTTATGAAGAGAGTACAGCAAAAATGGCATGTTCATGAGTTAGAAATCTCTTTCATGATTTGGGTACCTGTAAAGCAGCTGTTTCTTTGAGTCTTCTCCTAATTTCAATGTTATATAATCTTAGCATATGTCTGTATGGTGGAAACGTCATGGCCTGATTTTCCTTTCAAGGAGGAAACTCAAATAATACAGTATTGAAATTGAAAGGCTTATACCATAACACAAGCATGTTAATGAGAGTTGTGGTATAATGAAGTTAAGCACATAGCCTTACTGAGAGTCATGCAAGTAGTACACCAGATTGCACAAGTAAGGATGCAAGGAGATGTCACTGGATCACCCAGGCTTTAGTTGAAAGTGTCCCCAAGAGTATGAATAAGCCTTTTTCATTCTTCTATGTCCACCAAGTTCACCTTCTGGAGAATACCTTAGAAAAGTGTGGATCAAGCTGGTATATCCCACAGGTTTGGGAAAACTCCATGTCTCAGAGGGAGGCATTCTCTCCCTCTGCTGCCTCTACTGCCAAGGGGAAATTTTAGGAAATACAGTGAAGTCAGGACAACTGGGGACAACTGCAGTTATATACTCCCTACAGGACATTCAAATCAAACCCAGATGAAAAATCAGGAAACCAACAGGCAAAGAGGATCCAGGCTTCTTGGGTGCAGGCAAGCAGCCCAACTGAACATCAGCTACTCACTCTGCCCATTGACCGTTAAATTCTTTTCTCTAGAGGCACATAGTTGAAGCAGAAGAGTTAGTGAATATCCTCATTTTCAGGAGTCTCTAGATCTGTAGCTTGGACAAAGTTTGAAGAGAAAATACTTATGTACAGTCAATTCCACATAGCAGGAAAATAAAGTCTCCTACTATCTGTCTAGGTAGTGAGAAAGCAGAGTAAACATCATGACATGATATTTTTTAAACAATATCCTAAAAAAAATGCAATTATAAAGAAAATAAGACCTATCTGCATTTTAGAGAAAGGGAGTGTATTTACAGGTAAATTTAAGACTTTCACCCTTGTATTTAATGGTGTATTGTGTTTTGTGAATTCTCTGACCTTTTCCTTCCTTACCAAACAATTCATTTAAGGCAAACCCAAGTGTAAGGGATTATAGAGGTGGCTTCTGTGAGAAACTGCCAGAAGCTTCCTCCAGGTCCAGCAGAGCCAATGCCAGCCAGCTCAAAGATGGGCATGCCACTGGCCAAGGCTGGAACAATTAGAAATTACGGTAATGTCTCTGAGATAACATATTTAAGAAGGAAAATAAACAATTTTAGAAAAGGTATTGCACAGATGTAATTGCAGCCAGAGAAGAGCAGGATGAGGATACATGGGAGACACAACTCTGCAGACACCAAGATCACTGGAATAGGAAGGAGGAGGTGCTCCAGGCACTGGAGCAGAGTTTCCCCTGCAGCCCATGGTACAGCCCATGGTGAGGCAGCTGTGCCCCTGCAGCCCAGGGAGGAACACAGGGGTGCAGAGATCCACCTGCAGCCCATGGAGGAGACCCGCACTGAAGAGGATGGATGCCTGAGGGGAGGCTGTGATCTCATGGAAGGCCCGTGATGGAGCAGGATCCTGGCAGGGACCCTTAGACCCATGGAGAGAGGAGCCTACACCAGAGCAGATTTCCAGGTAGGAATTGAGATCCTGTAGGGGACCCACACTGGAGCAGTCTGAAAGGCAGCACCCTGTGGAAGAGTGACCCACATTGTAGTAGCTTATGGAGAACTGTTGCCTGTGGGACGGACTCACGTTGAAGCAATTCACGGAAAACTGTTACAAAATGGTAAATCGTCCCTGTCCTACTAGAGAATTAATTAAGGAAAGGTTATATATTGCCTTGCCAATTTGAAATTTGAAAATTTTCTCATGCTTTGGGAGATTAAATCAATACATTGTTTTGAAAGTAAATATCTCTCTATCAAAGTAATTATAACAATTATAAATTTGCATAGATTTGCTGTACAGCTGAAAAATTATTTACTTATAATTGTAACTTCCTGTAGCATGACTTATAAAGACAAATGCCATCACTCCAAAAGGTGCCCCTTCCTTCTTATTCTCTCAGCTGAGCATGAGATCATGAGTTATGGAGTATCTTTGTGATCAGTTGGGGTGAGCTGTCCTGGCTGTGTCCCCTCCCAATTCCTTGCTGGTCAGGGGCGATGAGGAGCGGAGAAGGCCCCAACTGTGTAAGAACTCTTCATCAACAATGAGAACATTCCTCTGTTATCAGCACTGTTTTCAGCACAAACACAAAACACAACCCCATAGGACCTATTAAGAAGAAAATTAACCCTATCCAAATCATAACCAGCACAGAGTGTAAACTTCCTCAAAATAAAAAAAGATTTTTAAATATTCCATTTCCTGCTTTTGAGTTCCTTTCTTTCAGCCGCTTTGGGTGCAGTGATGTTTGCTCACTTTTTCAAATGCTGTAACTTGCTGCATTCAGGTCAGGATCTTGAATGGATGAAAGTATTTTCTGAAATCCTTTAAGCATCTAAACTTCAGAGAAGGATGAATTTTGGGATATAAGCCTGTTCACATTTTCTACTGAATGGTTTTGCACTGCTCAGCTCAACATTCTGAGTCAATCAAACTCCTTAAGAAGCTGAGGTACACTACATAGAAAAAGATCTCCAAAACTTATTTATTGCAATACTTACCTCCTAGGCATCACACATTATTGGACCAAGGCTTAGCTCACTTTTTTTCATTTTACTGTAAGTTTTTGCTAATAAAACCCTTGACATGTCTGTCAATTGTTAATAATGAAATAAGCATTTTGATCATGTCTGAAGGCTTTTTGATAGGCATAGGTCAAAATAAAAATTATGAACTGAAATGCTCTGATGGCATTGTGTAAGATCAAACAATGCTAGCTGTCCCTTTTGTCTTTATTTTCTGAAAATCCAGTTACTGCAGATGCTATTTTCCTCAAACATCCCTTTAGAGGAAGATGAATTCTATATTTTCCCAGTGTATTGGGATCTTGACTCATTCCATCAAGCACTCTTTTTAGATTTACTGCTTGTCCTTGAGAATATGAATCCATGACTGGATGCATGGATTGACTGCATATAGCTTACAAGATCCTGAAAGCCAGAAAAACAAATTCCTCTTAACTAAACAGATAATTTTTCTATCTCTCTCTTCCATTTAGGTACTTCACATGGCTGGAAGAATTTAAGATGATTTATGAAGGAAAAAAAAGGTCTAGAATCAGTTTTATTTGAAAAAAAATTAAAAACATAATTTGTTTCTATTTTTCTAATGACAGTCAGAAGCCAGATTCATGCTGTAAATGAGAATTAGTTGAAAGCAATCTCCAGGACTTCCAATTGTTCCAACTGCTGGGTCCTTTAGACGTTTTTCTTCCTCCATTTACAATAATTTTCCTACTGAGTCTTATTAAATGTATGAATCTCCTGACCAAGAAACTCACCAGTCTTATTCTCTTTAGGACATAGTTTTCTTTTTACAGCTCTTCAAAGAATAATTGCATAATGCAAGGGGTGCTAGAAGAAGTAATTTAACTCATTAGTGTGTAGTAAAGAAGTAAAATATAAAGAGCCTGTGTATTATGCATTCTCTAATGTTTCTGAATTCACAGTCCAAAAGGCTAAAGATTCCTCCTTGATATGTGCAAGTTTGTTTACATATTTATATTCTGATATCTTGATGCCACTTCTTAGATTCTGAAAGGACACTTACAGGGCATGTAATGTCCAGTTATCCCCCTCCTCCAGTATGGGTTCCTCCTAGAAAAGACAGTCCTCTGTGAACTTCTCTCATGTAAGTCCTTTCCTTGGGGTGCAGTTCATGAATCAGAGTGGGCCCCTTCCATAGGGGTCACTGGTCCTGCCAGGATCCTTTTCCAGGGCAGGCTTCCCATGGGGTTATAGGCTTCATCAGACATCTACCTGCTCCAGAGGGCCTCCACAGGCTGTAGGTGGATCTTTGCTCCTCTGTGGATCTCCATGGGCTGCAGGGGCACAGCTGCCTCACCATGGGCTGCCCTACAGGCTGAAGAGGAACCTCTGCTCTGGCTCCTGGAGCCCTCCTGCCCCTCCTCCTTCACTGGTCCTGGTGACTCCGCAGATCTGTTTCTCCCACATATTCTCACTCCTCTCCATATTCTTCAGAGGCTTTTACTGTTGCACAGTAGTTTTTTTCCCCTTCTTAAATACATCATCCCAGAAATATTACCACTGTTACTGATGGGTTTGGCCTTGGCCAGTTGCTGGTCTATCTTGGAGTCACTCGGCTTTGGCCCTGCTGGACATGGAGGAAGTTTCTTGCAGCCTTTCACAGAAGCCACCTGTAGACCCACCCCCACTACCATAACTTTGCAACACAAATCCAAAACAGCAAGGGATAACTCCATTATGTAGATTTTTTAATATACATATTGCTAGTTCCTTTACTGAAATATATATTTTTAACTAAGCAATCACCCTCTTGAAAGCCTACTTTTAAGACAATGATGGATTTGGGGAAAGAAAAATAATAATCTTAATTGGGAAATGAAATAGTATCACTGATGCAAAACTGCACAAAATTTTCCCCATGTTTTTAAATAATTGCAGTACAACATTGGGAATATTTGTTCTCAAATGTTTAGCTATAAAAAATAAAGTATATCCAAACAATCTTTTTAAGTTATTTCAAAGCACACCTAAAACAACAATATAAGTTTCACCACACAAATAGTATCTTGGAGAGTCTTTGTTATTTACTTTTCCCTCTATGATGGAAACTATGTAGGAAGTGGAACTGTACATTATGTCAGCCTACTGGCAGCAGTGGAAATTTTTCCAAGGCTCATATGCAAATTCTGAGGATAGAGTTATGCCAAGCAAAGGGAACCTTAAGTTCCTTTAAGTATTTTAATAAAATTAGAGCAAGGTTATTACTGAACTTGTGTTATGGAAGAAAAATAAGCTGCTGCTTTGCTGCTTGAAATTATTCAGTCAATTAGTTTCAGGCCTGAAATCCATTCTGATTTCCCATTTCTTACACAATGTATGAGAAAGTTGAAAGTATTCAGGAAGTATATCGGTATATTGGAAAAGTACTTTAAATTGGCTAGAAGCCTAGAATTCTACATCCTCTAGAGGTCAAGTCTTCTAGTTCATCATGAAAAATTCCTGGAAATAATTTAAGGCTTGATATAATGCAGTACTTTAAAACCGAGAATTCATTTCATAAGGAAAGGACAACATTACAATTTTATGTTTTGTTAATGTTGCAGAAGATATTCAAATACTAGTTAGTTAAGGAAATTAAATTATTCATTAACTGAATGGATGAGTATGATTCTGAGACTACAAAAATACAATTGTTTTATCATTTCATCTGTATTTAATATCCATAGCTTAGTGAAAAAGACTGACCATAAACACAAACATAAAACTGAGGAAGGCTAAAGTCTTAGTACAGTGTGTAGTTGAAAAGAGGACCAGAATGATGGCATGTCTCTGATATTCTCTTCTTATGTATTACATGAAATCAATTCACCCTAAAAAAATAAAATATGCACAACCCTCTAATGACAGCAAAAGTGCAGATGAATTTTTTTAAAAATAAAAATATGATCTGAAAGAAACTAGGCCTCACAATAGCAACTCTGACAAAGTTAATGTCCTTGTGGCTGTTTTTCCTTGATTACCTAATGAAATTTAAGTGCAAATATGCAAAAAAATAACAATATTTTTAACATCTTCTGCCAGAAGAAATGAGAAGTTATTTACTACTCAATGCTCACAGGTAATTTTCCTTGCCTACAGGCATCTTCAATGTAAGTGTAAGGTGCTGTATATGGAAAAGTGTGTTTACTTGAGGTAATGTTACAAACAAATCATCATGCAACATCCTTTATATTTTTACATTTTGTCCTTCATATGACATAGATGGAAACAGAACTTTTTGTGCCAGCAATAATATTCTTCCTTGCTAGTAAGAAAATAGTATTTTTTCAACACAAGATTACATCTGTCTGAAGCAATTAACAAAATTTCAATGACTTAACTGTAGTATCTCATAAAGGTCACTCTCAACTGAGACCATTAGTGCATTTTATTTGCATTTCTTTAGGTCCATGTACAGCCATTTCTCAGGTTTTTATCCATTCCAGAGAAGATATCTAATTGCAAAATGTAAAGAACATTTGGACAAGACAGATGTCACCTGAAGATACAATCTGAGCCTGAATTTAAAAATAAACGATTACATTTGAGGTAGACTGATCTATCTAACTCACTTATACAAAAAATAAACTATTTAATATTCATTGTATAAAATTCTTACTGAGAGAAAATTATTTTTTCCTGCTATCTTGATGGAAAGTGCAAATAATGATGCATAATTTTTGTGATAAGCATATATAATGATCAGAATTTAAGATGACCAGAATTTAAAAGATTTTATATTGGTTATTCAGTACCAGAGCAAGAAGCTGCAACAGGAAGCTGCAAATCTATCATCTCTCATCATTAGATTTCACATTATAGTCAAAAGAGAGATGGCTGCTAATGGTACAAATTTTTAAAAGAGCAATGGTCAAGATGTGCATTTTGTATATTAAATAACACTATCAAGTTGACTGACAGTGTCATGCTGATTGAGTTCCAGGTAGTGTCACAGAGTAGCACTGATATACACATTAGCCTCATCAGCAGTGTCACATACAGAAGGACTAATAAGGTTTATGTCTCACTGTGAACAATTAGATAAGATTGGACATAATTAGGTGAGATTCTATTTTCTATGGTATTTGCTCCTTTAAAAAGAAACATTTTTTAAAAAATTTTCTAAACATTCTGACTTGTTTATTTTCAAATACTTTAACACCAACTAACCAGTAGGGCTATTTTTTAATGGTGAATGATCCCTTTTTCCTTTCTGGATTTTTTTTTTTTTTAATCTACATTAACATTTTCCATTTTCTTCCAGAGGAAAACCACTGATTGAAGCATCAAACAAGCTAATCAAAGAAAAGAAAATCTTGCCATGTTTAAGTAGCTTGACTGATATACAAGTAAATTAGAATTTCACTACTACTCTGAGTAATTCCATCAGTAGGCAATTTCAGAAATTATTAAGAGAAAGGCCTTAAAATATTTATCACAGAATAACAGGCTGAATCATTATTTTTCTTCTTAACTCTTCCCTTCCAGCATTTTATCACAATGCAGTGCAGTCTAAAAGTTCATACAAGTTTATAATCACATCTTAACCCTCAGTACTTGCTGGAAGAGACTTCAGACAAAGTCAGAGATGTTATACACAAGGCAAGATTTCTCCAAGGCCATATTCCAGCCAAGACTGGAATCTTCAATAGAAAACTGCATCTTTCAAAACCAAATCAAATGTTTCATAAAATGTGTTCTGCAATACCTCTTAGAAATAGAAATTATTGTCTTTAAATAACAGCAGCATCAGTTGAGAGAAGTAAAATGATTGTAAAGAAGGGCCCTAAAAAAATGAAGAAAGTAAAATAAAATAAAATTTATACCAGTGACAATGAGAAGTTTTATCTACACTTTCTTTATTTTTTCATTAGACAGACACAGTAACTAGCACTCAACTATTCACCACAGTGCTATATCAGCAAGTAAAAAAAAGAAGAAAAGATTCTTTTTTTTTTTTTTAGACTATTTCAAGTCTCAAATAAACATTTTCCTAAATTAATCTGAACTTTCTTCTGCCAGTTCTAATCTAAGAAAATGTCTTGAAAAATTCTGGAGTATTTCAATGACGGGAAAAATGACTACAGTAAAGCCCTTGAGACTTCTGAGAGATAATTTCAGTCTTACAAAGTGATAAGAATAATGAGAAAGGATGACAAAAAGCCATCTGAAATAAGATTTTAGAGAAATGTAAATCAGAATGTGTTCTATTTTTGTATTGCCTTCAGGTTTATATCCAGAATGTTCATGCTTAATATAAAATCAAAACATTAAACTGCACAACAAAAATTATCAAACCTCTTTCTGTTGATAGTCAAAACAAAAGAGTTCAGATTTTGGTATATTCTGTCATTTCAACGTGGGTACTCTATGTTAGAGAGCAATCATGCTGATTATCATCAAGACATTATATTCTGGATTAAAATTTTTGAGTTTTATTTCTTATCGGAGAATTACCTTGAATCAATCTGTTTATAAATGAATAGTAGAAACAGAATAAATGTTGTAATACAGATCAGACACAAGAGCCTTTCATCATTATAATGATGCTTTATTTAGAAATCTATCTTTAGTATTGCTGTGTCAAAGTCCTCAGGCAAGGTTGATATGAAAATTTACTTGGTATGAACAGAATTTCCAGCTAATGTCTGGAAATCAGCTAGAGAGCATTTATGTTCAGGTCTCACATATAAACTGAGAGTTGAAGTAAAAAACAAGTAAGTCCAGGCTAATCACCTAAAAAAAATTGCCATCTTTTTTCTTAGATGAGAGATGCTTGAAATGAAAGCTAAAAATACACCCATGAAATCAATTTACTAGATGAAAAACACATTTGATATCTATATATATAAGAGAAACCTCTTTTCTTCTTTAGAAATTAAAAATAGCAAAGATACTATTGTTTCCTGATGAAAACAAGATTAAAATATAATATAAATGTAGAGGTCAATGAAGGGAAATTTATATATTTATATACATATATATGTTTTTGACTTGAGTTAAAGGAAGCATATAATAATTCTACACAACCTTACTGAAATCCTACCTCTTTACTGATATAAGAAATCTACTTTTTAATGCAAATTAGAATTTAAAAATTGCTAAATCATATGTGACAATGTCCTGGTTTAGGGCAAATTTGGGAGGGGGGAAGAAAGGAAAACAAACAAACCTCTAAATGAACCACCCCTCCCCT
>VZTB01014204.1:92542-126724 GCA_013397245.1 Thryothorus ludovicianus | reverse complement strand
GACAATATTACAGAATTGAAAATTTATGAGGATTACAAAAGTCAGTTCTGGTTTTCAGCTCTGTTGTTTTCAGCAGAGTATGAAAGCCATAAAAATTGCTCACACAATGAAAAGAGAACTCCACTGAAATAAAGCTTATGCTGAGAGTAGACACCCCTTAAAAAATCCTTATTTTTCCAACATTCCGCTCAGTTTTAAACCAATATACCCAGTCCTACCTTCATTTTATCTGATAAAGTAATTATAGTAAGGATATTATAATTATTATCATTTTACAATCATGATAATACTATTTATATATATTTCAAATATCAATATTTCAAATGTGATATTTTAGAAAATACTGCCAGATCTGTAGGGAAAAAAATGCTAAGGAACCATATGTGCAAGACTTCAGGCATTTATGTAGTGCACCTAGTTTTATTTATTCCATATAGACTTGAAATTTATTTACAAACAGGAATTATATATGGTTTCATTCCCAGAGTTATGCATATAAGAGAAGCTACTCCATCAGTGTTCTAGTTGGGCTGCACTTTTGATTTTTATTTTGCAAACATCTCTGACTTGATGTCCATTGATTTGTGATTTCTTATAGATAAAATGAAACTGGAATATGCACTGCAGAAGTCCGTCTTAATAGACTGTACATGCAAAAGGATATTTCAATTCAAACTAGTTCAAATTTAAAAACTCTGAAATGTGCGTATTATAAATTCAAGGAACAGCACTCAACTAATGTGGAAGAGCGACACAATCTCCAGTTCAAATTTGAACTTTTTCTTGAATTCTGAATTTTCCTATTCCATCTCTGTGGTTCATAGCATACAAACTGAGACATATAAACAGGTTTCCTTTCAGGGAAAAGTAAACTGGAAGATACACTACAGAAATTAATTTATTGTGCTTCAACTCCTGGTAAATACAACAGGCCAGACTAGATTATACTAGATCTGAAATTAAATCCCCAACAGGCACTATGGATTTTGGATCCTCAACACTGACAGCTTCACTCTACAGCTTTAATCCTGTTACTCTCCAATATTTATTATAAGGATACAGTCAGAGTCACAAATATCCCTTTCCTTCCTTCTTATGAACCACCTCTTCCATTTAATCACAGAATCAATTCGGCTGGAATAAACATTTGAGGTCAAGTCCTACTTATAACATAGTACAAACTTGTCAACTAGACCATGGCACTAAGTGCCAGATCCTGTCTTTTCCTGATGCCATCAGAATTATTTGAAGTTTTTAGCCTCCTATTAACACTGAATTCATAAATTCAAGTTTAGAGATTACAGAGAGTAGCAAACAAAAATAAATATGCACTGGCACCATATAAACACATAATTTTGCTTTTGGCATTAACCTTAAGCGATTACCAACTTTTCCACAGCCAGAAATCTTCAGTCTTTCAATTACTTCTTTTGAAACTTTAATCAGTACATTTTTTGTTAATTACTTCTAAACAAGTTTAAAAAAAAAAAAAAAAACCGAAACCCATCCAAAGATAATGCTTTTATAATGCTAAAAATGTAAAAGTCAAGATGAACTTCTTTACTTAGGCATCTAAGAGGTGACACTAGACCCTAAAATCTGGTAACATTAGAATATTTCAGTTTACTTTTTTTATAAATAAAGTGCCTTCTATCTGCTTGAAGCCTTTATTTAATGTTTGCCAAAAGCAACTTTTTTCCCCTCTAGGTTTTGTGCTAACAGCATGCTCTCTAGATGCTTTTTTCCTAGATGCTTGGTATGTTACAGTGATACAAATGCAAATCAATTTCTATCCTCATTGATTTTTAATGTTGATAACACCTACTTATTTTACACTTTAAGACAGTAGTTTTATTTCATAATTGTGTCCTTAATGATGAATTGGACAAGTACCTCCTGAACAATTTGTAACGTTTTAGCTCTGATTCATATTCCAGAAAAGCAAGGTCGAGCACTAACCCTCAAATAATGAAAAGAAACAGCTGAGGATGAAAGGCCATTTGAAGGCACAAACCTCAGCTAATATATTCGTTTCCCCTCAAAGAAAGATTTATGGGTTTGAAAATTGCTGAGTAGCAGTGTTTAGTTGCTTGTAAATCCAAGCCTCAGAGACAAGGCATGTCAAAGAAAAGGAACTTCCAATATGGAGACAATAAGTAGATGTCAGGCTGCATATTTTTTTGTCTAATATATATTTCTAAAAGCAGATAAATCCTTTGAAATTTAGGATGATTTGAAAAATTAAGCTGTCAAAGTTCAAACTGCTACTTAATTTTACAAACCTCACTGTTGCATAATCTCAAATACTTTGATCTTTTTTAGCCGCTTTACACTGGGACTTTGAGATTCTGCTTCTCTTTATAAAGCTAAAATTCCATATAAAAGTGGACATTTAAAAGTGCTTTTTCCCAGTTGCATACATCCAAAAGTATGAGAAAGGTCTACATTTCCACAATGTAACATTTTGCCCATTTTTTTACTGTGTGGGTGTTTGTGCTCTGAATTTTACCCTTTTTCAGAGTTCTTCACAGTACCTAAGAAAATCACATTCAGGGCTGCTCTTTCAGACAAGTTGGTGTCCTGGCCATTATGGTTGTTATCTGTCCCAATGCATATTTTCAGTTGGATGCTCTGAGCTTCATGCACTCAGATAGAATGTTCCTAATTGCATTGTGCTCCTCATTATTAACTCTCTGCATAATTTTCTAATAGTGAAGGGAATATTTTGCCACTAAAGCAGTTGTGCATTACTGCTACGTTGTTGTGCACAATTAAACAGCTGTTGCATAAGGAATGTTGCAAAGGTGACTGCGTTTTATTATGCTCAGTGAACACATTTTGTTGTATGCATCTATGATAAGGACAGTCATGAGACAAATTGTGTTCATCATGTATGTCTCCTAACCTTCACTCTGCCCACCAATCCATCTCCTTAGAGATATTGTCTAGTTTATGTGAACTTTCTAACAAGCCTCAAAAAAGTCTTTTGGAGAGATATTCCTGTGCACAAAAACTTCCTCTCTGTAGTCTTACATGAGAAGAATACTGAATAGACAAAATTCAGATGATTTCCATCTGCCATCTGCAGCCACACTAAACCAAAGAGCACATACTGAAAAAACAAAACAAAACAAACAAAAACCAAACAAACATAAAAAATCAAAACTCCATACAACCAAACACATAATGATGACTTAAATCAAACTATATGTAGCTTATGCTGATGGAAACATTTCTTCCCTTACTGATTTTTGTCAGGAAGAAACATTTCACATGATATGAAAAGTCTAAATAAGCACAAATATACTTGAAAATTCTGTGAGGAATGAAAAACATGCAGATTTTTTTGTAGAAGAAGCAGCTTCTGCTTCATCCAATAATATATCAGATCTCTTCTTGGTGATAAATTATCAGCCATTAGTTAAGATAATCACCCAAGACTATGCCAAAGAGAGAATTGAAATTAAGATGATGAGACAAGTATCTCCACTACCCACTCATCAGAAGGTGGACTAGTGAGCAGAATGAAAATGAAAATAAATGCACGATCAATGTAATTTGTTCTAGGCTGTTCCTATCACACGTGCAATAGAAAAGTTTATTCTCTGATAACGATAAATACCTTCAACTGAGCTTCACAGACAGAGCTTTGTGTTTAAAAAAATAACCCTTTACATATAAAATATATCCATAGCCATTGAAATAGCTAGAATGATTCCACAGATGAGTAAAATCACTTTGAAGATACAGTCTGTTTTTTAACAGAAAATGCAATGATAGTTAAATTTCTTTTTTCCTAGATGAGAACTCTTACCTTCTCCTGGAGTTAGATAAAACCATTTATTAACACATATTCCAAAACTTGGTGAGTAAATCCAATCTGCAATAAATCATTGGCAACAAAGCTTATGAAAACTCATAGATCTCTAATCTTTGTTGAATGCAAGATGAGGAGTCCTGAGTCTTGGTTTGGCTGACAAAACCATCAGAATAGCATCTCAAATAAATTGTTTTTCATCAGTCAACCTGTGCAATGTTTCAAAAATTTACAAATAGACTAGAATAATAAATCTAACTCCTCCCTTAAACCATAATATTTTTTCATCTCTTAAATATTTTCCAAGTATATTTGCACTTGTTTGGAGTTTTCATGTCATATGAAATGTTTCTTTCTGACGAAAATCAGTAAGGGAAGAAAATATGACAGTGTAAGAGATGAGTTTGACTAGTAGTTGACTGGAGCAAGCCAATAATAAGCCCTTGTGCTGTATGTCACTGGAGGAGGATGAAAACGAGTTCCAGTACACTGAGAGTGAAGGAGGCTTACTGAATTATATATGCAAATGAATAACATAATCAGCACAGCACTTGATTTAATTCCTTATTAAATTCTGCTTACTAAAGACAGTCCCCAAACCCTTACTTTTGATATGTTGCATAATTTTGCACTGAAAATACTCCCTGCTCTGTTGAGGGGCAATTTATCACTCAGAAGCGTCACTCTGGGTTCTGAGAGACGTACTGTGAGAAGGATTTTTGGGAGTGATGGGAGATGGGATAGGTGAAATGAAAGCCTGACTCATCCTTCATAATGAGATGTTAGAAGTTGGTGTCCATTTTAAAGGAGTTTCTACATCCAACAGCAGTAGCTCTTCCTAAGCTGTGCCAAGGACTGAAAGAATAGGTTATGCTAATGGAATTCTTTGATGTTCAGGAATCTCAGAAAGTGTTTGTCTGCCTTCCACGCTGTTGCAGACATTTATGAGGTCTTTGCACATAATGAGGCTAGCATCCTGAACACCCAAGGGTGGCCAAGGTACAAATACTCTTCCCATAAACCTTTGCATCTCTAGTTAATGTTCTGTCTCATGAGAAGACTGCTAACTGGTCTGATGGACCCTCGGAAAAAATGGAGTATGCAATAAAAATGAAGTAATGATAAATACCACATTGTTTAATGTATCAGACATATTTTATGGGCTCCTAATTTAGATCTCATTCCATCAAAATATTTTATTTTATGTAAAGGAAAGAAGATTGTTGCCTGAATCAAAATATTTCCTGTTTTTCTATAAACATTTTTAAAAGCTGTACTTTTATTTTTTGATTTTGAAGGTTTGGGTTTTTTTTCCCCAAAAGAAACTTAGTAATTTTGTTAATTAACACATGACCCAAAAACAGAAATATTGACAGATGGAAGGACTTGCCAGTAAGACACTTCCAATAACTCTTCTTTCAAGATCTTCTTTTATTTACTAAATTTCCGATCTATGCATAAATCACACATGGGCTCAGTAGTTCAAGCTGTCTAATATATGAAAAAAAGGCAAAATAAAATCAAACCCATACATATTAAGAGACTTCAATGTTGTCACAAATCTGGCTGTCCAAATGTTGGTTCCAACAAACAGCAACAAAATTCACAAGAAAAGTTCCATGAAGTACCATAATCTATTGTACTTTATAACATCACTTTAATCAGTCCAAAAATAATTCATACAAACGTTCATCCACCTGCTCAGCCCAAGAATCTTAGGACTAAAGACATTTTAATTGAAGTGTCTCATGCTCACAATTGCTAATAAGACATGAGACAAGCTTTTTACTGAGAAGTGAAAATTGTCTGTTATGTAGAATTTATCTGTAATTTAATATAAGAGCTATTCAAAGGCTGATACAAAGTAGAGATATCTGTAGGAGGCAAATCAACCATAGGAAGAGGTAACTTATAGATTAGGATCGTTTTTCATGAAGTTATATAAATATGTGCTTATTGAAAATATAAGAAAACTTAAATAAACCAGTGGAAACATCTAGTAGATAAAAATTTAACCAACTTGAACTCAGATACAGATAAAAGGGTTTTCTCCCTAAGAAATAAGCCTTTTTACCTTTATAAATACAGCCTTAGAGAGGAAAAAAAAGCAAAAAATGGAATGTACTTTAATTATCTTTAGCTACATTGTCTAATTTTTCTCATATGAGCAATGTCTTTAAGAGCATTGAAGTTAAAATTTATGTATAAATCCAGTTTTTATACCATTATATTTATAGGTAATTTGGATGTAGATAAATACAGAATCACTAAATCCAAAGGATCTACATTCCAGTTGAAATCAAAATAGAGTGTACATTATGCACAAAATGAAGAATTTATATATAGTGAATTAATAAATGGCTAACAAAAATGAGAATTCAGAACACTGAAAAGGCCAGTCAGTAAATAATTTATTTATGGTTGATTGTTTTTCTTTTCCTTGTTTTATGTAATACGATATATTGATGTACTTTAAGGTTTTCTCCAGTGTGCCAGTGGACTTCTTCTGGACCATTCTTATTGTCCTTCTGTTATCTAATATTATCTAAACATCTTTTCTAGATTTGTTAGAAGATTTCTTTTCCTGGCCTGCTGTACTACCTATGAAGTTCTTTACTCTTGCAAAGCACTAACCATAGAATGAATATCAAGCTATTTAAAATAATGAAAAATTCTGGACAGAAAATTGCAATGCTACTTTTCCACAACTAATATCAATTAGAGGAAATAACATCAATTTTTTTTTTGTTAAAGAGTGATTTCAAGCCGGAGTAGTAGAAAATGAACTGACGTCAGTGGCAAATGAAAACTAGATCCCATGTCTGATAGAGTCTCTGGAACTTAAAAGGTTAGCATAGATTTATAGAATTACAGATGTTTCAGTTGGAAAGGAACTTTACAAATTGTCTTGTTCCAGCCCTCCTGTCATGGACAAGGGACAACTTCTATTAGATCAAGCTGCTGAAAGCCCCATCCAATGTGTCCTTCCAGAGATGGGACATCAACAACTTCTCTGGGCAACCTGTTCCAATGCTTCACCGCAGCTACAGTGAAGAATTTCCTCCTGATATCTCATAAAAATCTAGCCACTTTCAGCTTAAAGCCATTCCCTCTTGTCCCATCACTTCATGTCCTTGTAAAAGGTCCTTCTCCACCTTTCTCTTAGGTCCCCTTCAGGCACTGGAAGGGCGCCCTAGGGTGTTCCAAAAATCTTCTCTTTCCCAGGCTGAACAACCCCAGCTCTCCCAGCCTGTCTTCATAGCAGAGACTCTACATCCCTCTGATCTTCTTGCTGGGCTCTTCTGTACTCACTCAAATAGGTCCATGTCATTCCCTGTGACATGTAACGTCAACCCCAGAGCTCGGTGCAACACTCCAGGTGGGATCTCACCAGAGCAGAGCAGAATCCCCTTGCTCATCCTGCTGTCCACACTGCTTTTGGTGCAGGCCAGGACACAACAGCTTCTCATCAACCAACACTTTCTTCTCCTCAGGGCTCCTCTCAATCCATTCTCTGCCCAGCCTATACTTGTGTTAGGGTTTTGCATCAATCCAGGTGCAGGATCTTGAACTTGGCCTTGTTGAGGTTTGCCCAGGTCCCCTTCTCAAGATTGTCAACATCCCTGATGTTAAGGCTTATACATTATAAAGCAATTGTTGCAATACAGCACTAAAAAGTTGTATACTCCATAAATGAATTATTCTTATGAATGGATTAAAACTTTTCTTGTGTTCTGCAGACTGTAAAACTTAATAGACATCAATTTAGAGCAGGAGTCAAAGCATACACATGTAGGTAAAACTGAATATTGTTCCATTCTTCACCCCATTCCTCATATAGACATTTAGTAATTCCTAAGTCTGTAGCATGTTTTTGGCTTGTTTAATCTGATATTTCAGGAAGGAGCAGATTTCAGAAATACTAAATAGAGTAAAGCATGACTCTTGAAGATAAGAAGATTTCATAATTAATTAGATTGTTTGTAATAATATTTAGAAATAGAGAAATAAAAAACTGAGAGGTTTTTCTAAATCTGTGGCAGAGAGTACAGCTACTGACAAGAAGAAAAGGTTCTTCTTAATTGATTTTTTGAGT
The DNA here is from genome assembly GCA_013397245.1 of Thryothorus ludovicianus. Taxonomy (NCBI): domain Eukaryota; kingdom Metazoa; phylum Chordata; class Aves; order Passeriformes; family Certhiidae; genus Thryothorus; species Thryothorus ludovicianus. The sequence goes on along the minus strand of VZTB01014204.1, from coordinate 118,811 downwards.
CAAAGTAAACAAAAAAAGTAGGCAAGTCCTCACTCCTGAAGGATAACACACAAAAAAAATCCCTGATGTGACATATTTAGGAAAAAAAAACAACCTAAGCAGTTGGAAAAAGATTTTGTTTTCCAGATTTAAAATATTGTAACTTCAGAACCATTTATGTGTTTGCAGATAATTTAGAGTGACTATTAAGCTTCTGTAATTCATCAGAGATTTATGGTAAGGCTGTTTCATGGAAATTGTTATTATGAAGCACTCAACAACATTTTATTTGTGCCTGATACTGTTCTGATTACTGTTCTGATTCTTCTCCTAAACTAAGGAGTCACAAACAAACCTTAAAGAGCTCATGTTTTTCTAAACAGTATAAGGTTTAAGCAGTTGCACCACCTGTCCATTTTGTCATTTCCACAGCTTACTCTGAAAACCACTAAATCAATTATACGGAAGGAAAAAAAAATACCTCAGTGTTATATACTCATTTCAGAGTCTTAAAGACAAGGAACAGCCCATTAGATGCTAATCTTTCTTTCATTTTAACAGCCATCTAAACATCTTTGCAGCACTATGCTCTAGTCTAGTCAAAAGCAGTATTTACTCCACTAAGCCCATCAAGATACAACACATGTATGAAGAAAGAGTTTCACAGCTTAATAGTAGTAATTCACTGTGTAATGCTGAAAAAATTAATAATAATAATAATAAAACAACCAAAACAGTCCTTTATAATATTGCCTTGCTTGCATTCAGAAAACTGAAAATTCTTAACTATTTCCTAAATATCTAAATTATTCTACTGTTGAAATGCATATTTTAAGTACAATTGATTAAAACAAGAGAACATTATTAGCATTTGTGCATTGGTTACACTGTCCAATTTACCAAATCTCATTGTTAGGACAGTCTAACCCTGTCATCCTGATCAAGCATCAAAGTAAGAAGCAATATGTCTTTGTGTAGGGAAAGTAATGCAAATACCTAGCTTTGTTGCTCAGTATCTTGAAAAAAATGCATTATTTTGAGTAGTTTGAATGGCTGGTTCTCATTATCAAAGTGATTAATCATACACATACATGAATCAGGTGAACAAGATACTCAGAATTTTGATTACTTTCTCAGAAATTTACAGATCATGAATTTATTTAAGACTAAATCCATAATATCAATGCCCATAAGGGAAGTTCTGGATGTTATCTCAAAAATATCTCACCTGGTCTTATGCTTTGGGTTGCATAGGCTAATGGCTCAAAGGCTAATTGCTCCTGGAAAAACCTAAGACTTGGCAGGATGCAAATCCTGATGAGAAAACCTTCTCTTATCTGCATCTCTGATCACCACAGTGTAAGGAGAGGCAGTCATTGCAGATTGCTTTTTATATCCTTTATGCTTAAACCTTAACTTAAAAATTTCTTTGCTTTCTTCTTCAGTTTGGCCCGGCCCATTCAGATCTTTTCTCAGTGCTTCACCAGACCATTCAGCTGTTCTTAACAAGAACATTAGTAACATGAATACTTTCCAAGGAGATCAAACCTTTTTTTTTGCTCGTCTCTTTCAGGTATCTACTTTCTTTGTAGACTAATGGGATTATTCATTCATCTTCACATGCAAAAATTGAAATTATATGTCGTTCACTTTCCTGACATATACTAGAGAAGTTGTTTTTATTGCATGTTCTCATGAGAGTAATGTAATAAAAAATCCACTTTGGGGCTAACCTATTTGAATTGGTCCTTAGAGCCTCTAGATATATTCCTGCCTTTTGTATCTATAGACTTTCCATCCTTACCTTCTAAATGAAATTGAAAATATAACTTGTTTAATTTAGCTGAAGGTAAATTTTAATGCTGCAAAACTATTGACCTGAGAATTTAAATTTAAACCCTCTCATCAGAACAAGTACAAGTTTTTCAGGAAAATCCTGCTTACATATTTAGTATGTGATAAATGGAGCAGAGTGTTCCAATCACTTTTTATGTGGATAATAATTCTCTGTGATCAATTTCCCTTCATTTCTCTGTCTCCCTAATATGTGCATCCTGACTACTCTTTTTCTTGAATCTTTTACTCAGATTCTTCGTCTTCTCTATGGCACTTGGTTTCAGCACTATTAAAATTTATGGACTATAGAAAATTATTTCAGATTACACCCTTTCTTCAGTTTGCCACAATGATGTGCATGAATATACATTCAAATGATTTATGCTAAAAGGTTTCCTAAAATATCAGATTACACTCCCTACTCTGAAGCATTGTGTCTCATTAATTTTTAAGGGAGGTTTTTCTTGAAGGTGTGACTATGATGTAGCATTTGTTTCACTGCAGTTGAATTTACAATATTAAAAAGAAAACATTTCATTATGGTAACATAACTAAGGTGAAGAGGAAGAAAAAGAAGTCAGCAGGTATAGATTTATGAATCTGAAGCACTATCACATTCATTATTAAGGATGGAGGAGAAACCTAAATATGTATCCAAAATGATCATTAATATAATTTTAATATTCCATTTAAAATGTAGGTCTCTAAAAGCTTACTCATCCAGTATCTGACAGATTCTAAATTAAAAATACTTCTACACACTTGAGAGCTCCAGAACCTTTACCATTCAGGTCAGAAAAGTTAAAGAAATATCAAGGATTTGTTTTTTCTCTCTCCCAAGAACAACAAACCATCTGGAGTAGGGTACTTATTATATGAATCAGGGAATTCAGTATATAACTAAGAAGTTTGTTTTCTTCTACTGTGTTCTCACACTGACCTTCAAAGTCAGTGCAGCTCATCCCACAAGAGAATCATCAGCTAATTTTATGAGGCTACACCCCATTCCACCCTATTCCATTGTCAAGCCATTAACCAAAAATACCCAATAAAACTGCAAGACATTTTCAGAATATATTATCTCCTAATTTGTTATTTGAGTTTTGTAATTGCATGTGGTTTTCTCTTTTCCTGGCTACATTTAAGCTGAACATTAAACTGTTTAGAAGAGGACACTTTCTTGGGAACTCTGAGCACAAAGCTCCTTACAAAATTAGTTTTGCAAAATCACCAAGGTCTTGCTGCTGCACTAATTGATGGCTTTATGGATATCTGCACCCCTGCTAGGAGTAGAAAAAATACTCATAAATAGCTCTGCAAAGCAAGAACCTATACCTGCATTAATAAATAAAGCATTCCCCCTCTTGTCTCAGGCCAATTACAAAGAACTCAATTTGCCATTTGGCTTCAGATTTTGATATTCAATCACAGCTTCATTACATGAATTCCTAATACATTAAATTTCACAGTATATGTAAAGGGCTCTACCAAAAAATGAAAATAACATTGCTAGAAGGGTACAGAAAAAACATTAAGAGAGCAGAGTAAAAAGAATACTCTAGTTCAACTAGAAAATAGGTGCAATTTATAAAAAGAAGTTATTCTCATTATCTATTTAAAAAATAACCAATGAGATACAGTAGTACCAATAGACGCAACAAGATTCAGCAGAATATTTTCTCTAGACTGAGATGTTCATTGTGAGTGCTATATCTTTGCATCAGAGGAAGAGAAAGACAAATTTCTGTTGTTTTCAAAACAGCCAGCTGGACATGAGCAACAGGCTGGGCTTTGCTTCAAAAGTTATTTTACTTGAATTAATAGCTGAATTGCTCATGTTATGGGAATTACCTAAAATCACAGTTGACATTTAATAAATTCACTAGTTGATCAAGTGTTCACTAACATATTTAATAGTAACACTTTTTTTATAGCTTTCAGAAAAGACTTCAAATATTAAAACTTTGTTGAGATCTAATCCAGTCAAGCCAGATTTATGCTACCTTTCCAAATTCTCTTTCTCCATTTTCTTTTTAATTAATCATTTTTTCTAATATCTAGCCAATTTTTAAGTAGTTTTTTTATAACCAAGTACAGTGGTTAGTCATTTCAGAGAATCAGCTCAAATTTGTTGTCTTTATTTCACATTGAACTAAATTAGCTTACTTCATGAACAGGATAGATGTTTGATTTTTTTACAGATAAGAATACAAAGCTAGACCAAAATACAATTTGTCTTTGACATAACTTGTTTGATTTTCTTTTTATGTCTGTGTGTGTGTTTTGGCTTGCTTGTTGATTATTTTAACCTCCCTCTACTGGACAAGTTTTTTTCAGTTCAATTGCAGTGAGCTTCAACAGACTCAGAAGTATGAGGATACTCTGTGGTAATGCTGAGTTCTCAGTCTTGTTCTTCATATTGCTTCCTGCTACAAAAGATGCTTTATGACAGATTAAGGGAACCTCTTTCCTCTTCATGTACATTGAAGCCTTTTAGCTTCACTTTTGAAGTTGCAGCTTTTTCCTTCATCTTGGACACTTTGTCAGGTGCTTTCATACCTTTTATTAAGCCAACCTTCAAATTACCTTTCCCTTCAAAGTTTTGAAACTTTCATAGAGAAAGTAGCCCACTTTTGAAATTTTCTATAGAGGACAAAAAGCAGGAGAAAAATCATTAAAAATATTGTCACTGGGAAGCTCAAAGGAAACCATTATTCAATGGCATCGAGCAAATGCTACATTTGTTTCAGAAGATGGATTATGATCAGACTTCAAAAGGTTTTCTGAAGATAAAACCCTCTAACTCTTCAAAATACAGATTTTAAAATGCAAACTTCTACAGCATGAAGTGATCCAAAAATGAAAACTCTCAGATTTTAAAAACATTTATTATTTGAACAGTTTCTAAATTAATTCCTAGAGCAATTCCAATGGACATGGATTAGATGGAGTGTATCTTTTCCAGAATGCATTCAAAAAAATTTTTTTTAACATTTTTTAGTCCATTAACATCTATGTGACTCCGTGGTACCGTATCATTCAGTTTTCCAAATCAAGGTTGTTATGCAGTACTAATATTAGAAGAAGAATGCATAATAACCGTTTGTTATCATCAGTGTTTCATCATCAAGTTGTTTGAATTCCTATAATGAAGATACCAGCATTACAATATTTTTACTCCTTTAACTTAATTTCTTACAGTCATCTCATATTGTCACATATCATCATAGATGGTGCAGCAGAGATAATTGCCTTCCACAATTTCAAAATTTTTGCAAAATATCTGTACATTTTGTAGTCACATTCTTCCATCTGAATCCAGGAATACTTGAAACAAGTAAGTCTGAGTGGGAAAAAGCAAGAGAACAAAAAAGTGAAGAAGTGAAAGAACAAGTGAAAGGATAAAGAAGCTCAAATAACCCTCAGACCACAGTCAAAGACTTCTTTACATCTGAGCCTGAGTTTTTGACACCTCTAAAAAATTCTAGAAATCAAATCTGGTTCTAAACAGCCCTCACCTTCTAAAGTTTAAGGGATCTAGAAGCTTAGCTCTTATGTTAGTTACCTTGTCCTGAACTTTTAAGGACTATATCATTCTCAATATTTTTAATTCTTAAAGTCAAAATGAATCTAAAGTGCGTGAACCATACAAACAACTCTAAATCTGGCACCCCAGACTTCTATTTCCTGCCAACCTTCATAGGATTTATGCTGCAATCCTTTCCAGAGCAATGAGGGATTCAAACAATAAAATAGAAAGCTGCAATAAAAGCAGCCATCTTGAACCAGTGTATCATTATAGCATAAATGAAGGCACTTGAGGGATTTCTCTGCTCTTTTTTTTTATATTTTCCAAGCAGTATAGTTTTAATGAAATTATATTCAAATTTTCAAATGAAAAGTGAAACTAATTGAATTTTAGGGAAAGCACTCAATGTCTCAGTGTCAGTGATACTTTTAATTTTTTTTCAATTACACATTAGCTGACCCAAATTTCATAGGATTGAGAATTGTCCATTTATCCCTGAATTTGATTCTATGGGTTGGTGAACTCTACATCCCAAGAAGAATCAAAATTTTCCGATTCAATTTCTACAATGTACATTTTGTACAATGTACAAAATATGACATTTAGAAATAGAGAAATATTATGAAGTGTAAATATTTTGCAAAGTTTTAGGACTGTTTCAATCAGCTGTGCTTTCTGAAATCTGAAAGATAAATAGTTCAGCAATTACCGTGATGTAAAAAAATGCAAAACAAAAATAAGGATTAATGGAATAATATTCTCCATTCATTGTAAAGTACACTTCAAATAAAAATATGATCCACAGAAATTCAAGTCTTAATCATCATAAATATTTTCTACATCTAAATTAGCCTGAAGACACATACATCTGAACATGTTATAACCATCCTACTAATTATAATACTCCTCAAGATTCATTAAATAATTATATATACATTACACATATTGGTTATATATAATAATTAAGAAATCTTTGAAATTCCTTTTTTGATATATCAGTTCTCATTAAAAAATATTTGAAAGGTTCCTTTCCTGCAGAAAAAACAAAAACCCAAACCAAGAGTATAATGTCAAATTATCTGTTTCCCAGCTTCTCAGTTGAAGAGCTATTTAAAACAAAGCAGAAAAAATATTTATATTTTTGGAAGAGTAAATAGACATCTGCCAAGTGAAGGGAATATGGGTGTATTTAGTGATTGTCTACACTTGCAGGGGCCTATGTCATCTTGTGCAAGCACCACACAAGTAAAATTTTACACATGAATGAAAAACTAAAGCTAGACATTCATTAAACCTGATCTCATCAAAGCTAGGAAACAGAGCATGACTTTTTGCTGAATTTTGTTTTGCAATGAAGGAACCTATTCAGATGTCTAACAGATTCCTTGTTGCTTGAAGGCTAAAATCAAGAACAGAGCATAAATTTCCTATTTCTGCAGAAAATGAAATTCTAGCTTTTTAAAATTAGCCATTAAAATTAGGGGCACTGTAGAAGACAAGGGCAGGTATTTCTTCAGGCAGGATATCTCTATCCAAAGCTAAAGACACATAATCAGCCTGGGCAACTCAACATTAAAAGAACAGGGGAAATAAAGGTAAAACATTGGTCTCTGTGTGGCAAACACTAACGTACTAATGCATAAAAATAGTATATGTCTTTCCTTATCTAAATTTAATCTTTCAGTCAAAAAATGAAATATCACTATTCAAATATGTTTCCTAATGTATTACTCTATTCTTCATGCATCTCTTCTCCTTTATTGGTTGTATTTGTTCTCAGACTCTACTTCTCTTGTACAGACAGACTTCCCTGTACCAGTGCAGTGATGCAGTATAAAAGATGTTACCTGGGACCCCCTTCACCAATTTGCAGTCACAACACTTCCACTGCATCTTTACTTTTCTCCCAGAGGTTTTCCTCTAAGTCATGTTGGGTTTATTCATTTTATCTCATTTATTCTTAATACTATTTTACAGCAGTGTTTGGGTTGTTCTATCTGCTAGGAAGCCCTAGAGGAAAGAGAACGATATAGCTCAATTTTACTGTAATTCTTGCACATCAAAAATAAAAGAAATCTTTATTTAGCTCTATTAGAGAGGAGAAGTGTTTTCTCCAATGTCTAGCAATTGGAAATCATTCAGTCTTGAGGAAGTTTGATTTCTCTCTACATTTTAATTAATTGACATGAAAATTTTTTGCTAGAATATTCTTATCTAATGGCAGTAGCTGCAACAAGAGAATCAAATAATTAACTGGTGAGTTATTTCTGAAAAGCAAAAATTTAGCCAAAATTTTCACCAATCCCCAGTGCTGCTCAGGACTAAGTGTAGACTTGTATAACTCTCATCTCCTAGTGTGAAAATACACCTGGGACAGGCATCCTATGTGACTTACTTCCCTTTTACTCACCTTCAACTAATTCCAATGAATGTTGCTAATATTCAGGCTCATATAGTCTTATTCCTCCACTACTTGATAAATCCCTAATTAACAACCCTTTCCTGGCCTCTTTGTATGCTTCCGAAGGTCCTTCTGCTACTTGCTGCTCTGTCAAGCCCTCCACTGAGTTTCACTAAATAGCGAACTTAAATTTCTGGTGTACTTTGATACACAGCACAGAATGTCCTCAGTAATCTTTCATTTTCCAAAATTCCAATGAGAAGCAAAGAACAGCAGAGAAGCTAGTTTTCTTGATATAAATACAATGAATAAGGCCAGAAGAGCACAAGGTAAAATGTTGGCATTGACTTTCCAGGAGAGTTAGTATTTGTAAAACCAGAAATTTCTAGTTTGCTCCAAGGGGGAGGAGGTGAGATTTTGAGTGTGTTGTGGCAAAATCTCTATTGTGCATAAGACAGAGAGAGTGACACAAGCCAGGCTTGGAGACAGAGAAGAGGCAGACCCTGAGGAGACAGGATAGTGCTTTTAATCATATCAATTGTCCTCCCTTACACCCCACCCCCTGGGAAGGTCACATTCACTCCGGACATCAGGATGTTCACATTCATACCTACGCCTAATAATAAAACCCGAAAAAGGTCTCATGCTTTGCATTGCAATCAAATTATTCTAAAATAATACCCATATACATATACACGTACATATACATATACATACACACACATACGTATATCAATACTGAAACAACTTCTGTGTAGTTTCAACCTCATCCACCCCAAGGGATCTATTTGCAAGAACCTGGGTTACCTTTTTCTTCAGGGGTGGATCATAAGAAGCAGACACCCTCCAGTATTATGCTAAAATGTACTGAGCCAGCCTAATAGAGACATGGCATATGCCTGCTCTCCCCATAATATTTTGTACATTTCTTGCCATGTGTGACACAGTAACAGTGTCAAAGTCCTTCAAAGTCCAACTTTTTTTGTAGTCACTGGGTCTGAGAGTTGACTGCCACCATCGTCCACCCACTCCATCCTTTCCAAGAGCTTTGCAACTGGAACCTCTCAGTTCTCCCAGCAGCCCACAAGCACCCCTTTGCCAGCTTGGGCAGAAGGCTCCTGAAAAGCCTGCATTCAGCATCCAAGAGCAAAGCAGTGCACTCAGTTTCCACATGAGCACCTGCAGCCACTGTAAGACAAGCCACCACAGGGACCTCACAGACATGGTGTTTGGCAAATGTGTTGAGATCACAAGTGGTGTATATGTAAGGGCTTCTTGTATCAGCTCTGCTATGAATTAACTACTTCTTTCTTCACTTTTGAAGATATAGGTTGGAAGTTAATAGTAAAAGCCACTTTCTGTAGCAAGTACCATTTTTTTCAAAATTTGTTTTCCATGAGCAAAAAAAAAAACCCAGAAAAAAATCGAACCAGCATTATTATAGGCTCTGCATTATTTTCAACAAGAGTATATCTCAATAGAATTAGGGGCAGAAGATCTGTGTGACAGCAAAGATGCAAGAGTATTTGATGTGCTAGAAACCACAGAACTGCCTGTGAATTGTCCTGCAGACATTAAGGCTTCTCCCCATCTGACAATAGTCATTCATATAAGTTGCATACCCACTCTTGGAGTCATCCCTGCTCAATGTCTTTATCTGGACCAGGGGATCAAGGTAAGTTTGCAAGCTGGGTAGGAGTGCTGATCTCTTTGAAGGGTAAGAAGGCTTAAAAGAGGGATCTGGGCAGGCTGGATCAATGGGCTGAGGTCAGTTGCATGTGTTTCAACACGGCAAAGTGTCTGGTTCATGGGTTATAAAAACTCCATGCAGAGCAACAGGCTGGGAGAAGAGGGGCTGGACAGCTGCCCCACAGAAAAGGATCTGAGGATGCTGGTTGGCAGAGTTGAACATGAGCCAGCAGTGCATCTAGGTGGCCAAGAAAGCCAATGGCATCCTGGCTTCTTTGAGCAATAGTGTGGCCAGGGCAGTGATTGTCCCTCTGTACTGGTGAGGCCACACTTCAAATGCTGTGTTCAGTTGTGTGTCTCTCACAACAAGACATTGAGGTGCTGGAGCATGTGCAGAGGGCAGTGAAGCTGGTGAAGAAGGATCAGGAGCCTAAATCAGATGAGGAGAAGCTGAGAAAGCTGGAGTTGTTTAGTTTGGAGGAAAGGAGGCTCAGGGGGAACCTTACCACTTTCTAGGTTGTAGTGAGGTGGGGGTTTGTCTCTTCTCCCAAAAAGCAGGTGATATGATAAGACGAAATGCCTTCAAGTTGCGCTGGTGTCGCTGTGCGGGACGCAAGGACACCCAGGACACAATCTCTTGAGAAAGTGAGAATAAAGTATTTATTAAACATTTGACTCTAATATTTATAGCATGTCCAGAAAGACCAGGGATTGGAGAAGAAGGCTGACACCTCTCCTATCCCATTGGTAAAGACAATTGTCTATCAGTTGTTTCCTCACAAGAAAAGTATGAAAAACAACTTCATCTTATCAAACGGACTATTGATAAAGACACTTCTAAGTGTGAGAAAGAAGCTACCTACAGTGAAAACAACCAGTTAGAAACTGCACTAAGAAAAGCCTGAAAAATCAAGGCGACACGCTGGGGAGGTTTTAGGAAAAATTTCTGCACTAAAAGGTAGTCAGATATTGGAACCAGCTGCACAGGGGAGTGATTGAATCAAAATCCCTGAAGGTATTCAAAACACATATAGATGTGACATTTAGGGACACGGTTTTAGTGACAGACTTCACAATGCTGTGTTAACAGTTGGACTTGATGATCTCAATACTTCTTTTCCAACTTTAACAATTCTATGATTCAATGAAAAACACCTGCAGAATGTTCCTCCAGTCTCCTTCCTGCCCTCTTCCCTACAGAGGCTTCCTTTTATCACTCCCGATGCTGTCAAGCTTCTGTGGAAATAATCGTGTTTGACAGTTCTGGGGTTAAGAATAATATCTTGTCATCTCACATCCCAAAAGACACACACTAAGCAATTTATCATAGTCCACACAGCAGGGTTATACCATCTCATATTAAATGCAAGACCTTTATCTAAAAGTGTGATCCTATGTGTGGTTAGTGAATTTAGTTTCAATTAACATGCATTTATTCATGTCTTAGTTTCAGCGTTAATCCTCTTCATCAGATCATTTTGCTAAATATTGCTATAACAAATGCCATTTTATACTAATTAATATGAAATATTTCAGCTATTTTTTATTTATTAATTCAAGCAAAATGCTTGTAAATAAGACAGAAACAGGGCAGGGGGATAGAAAAGAGAAAACAAATCCAAAACTTGTATTAGACTTGTAAATTATTTCTGTAAATTGTCAACTTTTTTACATGGAAATAATGGTTTGTAGCAGAACTAATTATTTCCTCTTGGAATCAATAATTTATTGAAGATTAAATTTAAATTAAAAATAACAGATATCTTAAAAATGTACATAAATACACCAAAAATACCATTGTTTTTTGTGGACTAAAAAGAATCCCTAAAAACATAGCTTGTGGTAATGATTATCAAAATCTTCACTGGTTTATATAGGTTTTGTAAAGCATAGTGTCAGTGTAGTGACTTGGCTGCTGTTGCTGGGATATGTAAAATAAAGAAGTTAGTGATGTATTGTGTTTATTGTGCATAGATCCTAAGGGGTTTTCCCTGTTTCTTTTTCTTAATTTCTACCACCCTATCTTTTTGTGTGAATAAATATGATACGTGTGCACATATCTGTATACACAGACACACTCCTGAACTGCAGAGTTTGTCTAAATGGAGATTATGCTTTTGGTTTGGTGCAGATCCTTCCTGACATTTGCACCTGAATGGTGCAGCACTACTCTCCTGCTCCTGTTTTAAGACAAAAACCAGGAGGGAATGATGAGGAATGCACAGAGCAGACAGCAGAAGATTGTCTGCTTTAACAAGACGGACTCGGAGGCAGAAGATGGTTACTCAGCAGGGCAAATGAATTCTTTCTTTCCTCTCTTTACTCCAGAAAGGTAATAAACAGTCAGATCACATACAGCATAGATTCCCATTACCTATTTTAGAGAAAAAGAGGACAAGTAAAATAATCTTGAAGCCTGAGCATAAAACTTCACAATATGAAAAGAGTGGTGATTTGCAGGAGAGGGGTTTTCAAGGCCTTGAAGGACCAGACACATTCTCAGGAACATTCAAATGCAGCAAAGTAATGAAGACTGAAAACAAACACAAATCCGAGGATCTCTTTCTTCCTGCCAGTCAGGACTACTCAGTATTACAGCCATATCAGTACAACATTTCTCTGTGTTTAGTCTAACAAAAAGACAGGACATGTCCACTTGGTGAGCAAGGGAAAATCTAACGACAAACCCGTCTGTGTTCTGGGAAGGCTCTCTACATTATCCACTCATGCTTATAAGAAACAATCCACCTGTATAACTAGGAAGTACACTATAATCCTACCAATTTTTGAGGAACTTCTCCCTGAAAATAAGGCAGAATTTCTTCTTCTTCATATTTTTTGGACTGAAAATTTATTAAAATTTATTGTTTTTCCTTTGAGCCTCTTGGCTGTGTTGCAGCTCCTAAACTAGCTTCTTCTAGAATGCCTATTGCTAAGACAGGATCCTATTTACTGATGTCCTTAATTACACAAGTGCATAACAGGGATCCTTTGTCTTACTTAAATAAATGAAGAAGCATTGTTATTACAATCCCACAACAAGGATCTTACTGTGGCTTTCAGATAACTGCCTTCACCAAATGAAGCTACATCATAATTATATAAATGGAAGATTTTTTAAAGAGGAACCAGACCATGTAGTAATTTTCTATTTGTATACATACACTCGGGTATGAGAATTCAACTAATAAAATTTCTACATGTTTACCTCTAGCCAAAACATCACACTTACAAGGAGAACTGACCATTCACCTATATCACTGTGGTTTCTTTTATCCTTGTGACTTTTTTTGTCTGACTTTCTCAGTCAACTACAGCAAATCACAGATTTTAGTATGAGCCATGAAAATTTCAGATATGTTTAGTTCAGGCATTTCTCATTTCTAAAGTGTCAATGGATTTGACTTCAGGCAGTGAAGATGTCACTCCAGTGCCTTTACCCTATTGTTTTTTTATTTTACTGGTGTTGTAAATTAAGAAAAAAAATCTACTCTATAAAAGTACATTTTATCACAGGGAACCTTCTAGTCAAGCCCTCCAGACTAGAGCAGCATTCTATTATTCACATTCTTATTTGGAAGAGAGGATTGTGAAAATTTCTATCAGAAATGACAGAGCAATGAAAGGATTAGGAAACTGACTAAGTGCTGAGAACACTGAAAGGCTGGCAAATCAGTGGCATTTTACATGAAACTAGAACAGAAGGCCTAGAGCAAAAACAGTGAGATAAAGGACCCTGGAAAAGCAACCCCAATCTTGCCATGAGAGTTACAAGGCAGAAAAATCTTAAGTCTGTTTTTAGTCTATGGGCCTATGAGTTAGTTCTGAATGCTTGAAATGATGAGACCATCATGACCAGTGTTCAAACTTTCAAAACCTTTGACATTTTAGCACTTTTTTTACTTGTTCTCTTTATGACAAATTATCTTAACACCCTTCTTCTGTGTCCTTAACTGAGAACACGGTCCTAAGGCCTGAATCTTATATACATACAGCCTCCAGAGAACAATATGCATAAATCACTGTTATCTGTGGCTGTCCCCTACATACACTGAAATGAAGAAAATTCCTTGTTCAGCTCTATAGCATAAGAGTTCATTGAAGCTATGAAGGGAAATTTTGCCCACACAGTACAATTGTAATATGGCTATTTGAACCATTAGTATATATCAACATAATTGAAAATGGAGGGTTAAACATGTTTCTAATAATAGGTTAAATGTAGAATAAGAAGCAGAAAGCAAGGATCTGAAAGTAACAAGAAGATTCAGTTGTCAGCTATACAGTAAGGAGAAGAGTGTAGAGAGATTCAAGTAATGAGGTTGGCAGCCAAGTTCCTGTTTAAATGACTGTGTTGCCTACAGGGGAAAGACAATAGGTGTTTAAAAGTTTCTGTAGTTGATATTGAGGTGTTTTAAGTTCATTTGTTATTTAATCAGGAGGACCTCTGAGTCAGTCATATATCTGAGTAATGAACAAGGTTCTCATGTGTACATAGGTCAACAATCTTCCAATGACTCTCTGTACATCAAAAGTAGCTTGAGCTGACATCTCAGTACACAGTATTCAGAAACAACTACCAAACTAAATCTTTTCCTCCCATTACACAAAGATCACTGATCTGTGTATATATTAGCTGTATTTTAGCTTTAGGTATTAAAAAAGAATTACCTTTACAAAACTAGTACTTACAGAATTGATCTGAGGAAATAGCAAGAAACTCAGCTGTGACATGACTTTCAGAAATCTTGCAAGCTTATAATGGATTCAACACCTTTTTATGGCCAGCAGCCTCTGGATATGAAATAAAGAGAAAACAGTTCTCTCTCAGATTGATTTTTCAGAAAAAAGTTTATGCCCTGAGGACCCTGAATAATTACTAAACAAATATTTTATTTCATGTATTAATTCCTGCCTATTGGCTTCTTAGAATTTACCATTTTATTAGTACTATTTGCAACTTACATGATAGCAACCTGGTTTGGATTTTATTCTTCCTAAAAGTTTTGTTGCCTTTTTCTCAATCTGTAAATGAAACTCAAGATAATTTTAGTAAGGAGGCAATATAAAATGGCATCTTTATTTGAAGGCCCCCAGGAGCAGTTATGGAAAGATGTCCACAAAAGCTCCACCCCACCCTGCGGTGAGTACATTTCGTAGGTTTTAGGAAATTAGCATAACTGATAAAAGGCACCAATTAGGAAGGCAAGTGGTGATGTAATTCCCCTCCAGCTCAAGCCCCTTCTCTGGAGCCCCCTTCAGCACTGGCTTTATTTTGTCCATGAGAATGGATCTCCAAGGGTTGTTCTTAACCTTGCTAACCAGGAAGAACCAAGGTAGCACGGGAGCCTTGTACCCCCCGGGGCTCNTTTTAGTAAGGAGGCAATATAAAATGGCATCTTTATTTGAAGGCCCCCAGGAGCAGTTATGGAAAGATGTCCACAAAAGCTCCACCCCACCCTGCGGTGAGTACATTTTGTAGGTTTTAGGAAATTAGCATAACTGATAAAAGGCTCCAATTAGGAAGGCAAGTGGTGATGTAATTCCCCTCCAGCTCAAGCCCCTTCTCTGGAGCCCCCTTCAGCACTGGCTTTATTTTGTCCATGAGAATGGATCTCCAAGGGAACCAGGAAGAACCAAGGTAGCACGGGAGCCTTGTACCCCCCGGGGCTCGGCTCGGAGCTCTGGAATTTGTTTTGTCTTTCTGGCTATGGAAAAAGGCCATGGAAAAGTACTGGGGAAACTAGTTACTAATACAATAGACAACAGAGCTACAAATATATGTGGGAAGAATACAGAGAACATATAAAAGAACAATAAGCAAAACCTAAACATCAGTTTGAGCTAACTGAAAAATGTCAAAATTGAGGAGCATATATCATAGAATAATTTAAAATAACAGTGACACTTTCTACCCCAAATCCTTCAAATTGTTCTTCCACAAATAATTTCAGGAGCCAGTAATGTCATGGAAGATTAAATAGTTTGATTTCTGAGACGAATTTAAGATCTCAAAGAAGCATACCACTTTTATGATTATACATTTGGTTGAATACCCACACAAGCAAACCAGTCTTAATTTCTATACCAGGTGTACAGTATTGTATATCTGCAGTATATCTACTGCTTTTTTTAATTTTCTTTCTGCAGTTAGTTCTCCACCATTTGAACTTGAACTTTGTTAAGAACATCATTTGAGACCTGGCAAGAACTCTGAAAAATAAAGCAGAGAAATAGATGATGATATAGTTTAAAGAGATATGCTTCTTCTTACAGCTTCAATACAAGCATGAATAATTATTTTTGTGGTTTAACTTATTACATATATGTATCATGAAAGAGGTACATAAATGACAATGACAATGGAATTTCCAGTGACACAATAGTGGTTTTAATTTTTTCTCATATAATATGCAATTTTGAAATACTTGGTGACTGTCAAAATAAGCTTAAAGCTTATTTTGTTCATCTTAAAGTGAACTCTTCTCCTTCAGAAGGAGGAGAAGGTTTTTTGAATAGTAGTTGCCAGAGAGAAAGAAAAGAAAGACATATCCATAATTCTAACTTCTAATTTGATTTTCAATTAATATTAAAAAAAGTGTTTCTTTTCATTATTCATTTCTGCAAACTCTTGAGATTGCTTTTCAAATTTCTAAGGAAGCAGTGCTGGAATTCAAAAAGACTATACAGAATCTAAAAATAATAGGTAGAGTTCATTTTTACAATAATTCCAATAATTAAGTAATAAGCTCTGCCAACCTCAATTTAAAGGAAATTATTTATGAATGATATCTTTTCCCCCTCTATCCTATAAAAATAAGTCCTATGTTTCTTTAAATGTATCTTGCTGATAATACATATACCTGTCATGCCATTCCCTTTGAGTGCTTGGGGAAATAAAAATTCATAGCAATTGATTGCCCTGTGTAGCCACGGCTCCAGGTGCCCTTTCAAATATTCATAAAGATCTTAAAGGGGTCCCTGTGGATCCCATTTGTCTGCTGTATATTTATATATCACTCCAGTCTTCAGGAAAATTGTCAAACAAAAGTCACTTTTGCAGCTAGGTATTATTGACTCTTTCTACCTTGTAGATTTTTTGTATTCTCATGCTGTGTACTGTGAGTGAAAAATGGAACAAGATGTAGAAATGTTTATGAATACCACAGACTAAGGGTTAAGAGTTCTTCATTAAAGTTGGGAGCTCGGAAGGTCTAACTGATCATAAATGGATGAAATGAAAGAACATAAATGTTAAAATTGGAGTCAAATGGAACAAAAGCTGAGATAAAAATAAAGGACAAAAATGTCACATTTGCACTCAAATTCAGACCACTAAATTCATGGCATATTAGTGCTCAGCACCATATGCCTGCTGAGCATTCAAAACTTCACACTGAGATCAAAGTAAAGATTAAGTATAAATGTAAAGCAATATTTTAAGTTTTACCCTCTTTTAGAAAATATGTCCATGGTATTAAGTTTGTGAAACATATCTCAATCAACTGGGAATTTCAGGGATCCTCCCTCCTCCCACTCTCCCTAGTAAGTAACCCATTTTCACATTCTGAAGAAAGTTGAGAAGAACTTTTAATCCTTTCTGTAAATGCTTTGTCTTATCTGTTCTATTCAAATAGTCATGGAGCAGGACCTGCTCATCCAATCTCATAGAAACATCCATACCAGTTTTCAGTGAGAAATTCTGGACACACAGCAATTCAGGACTTAGCAGACAGTTTCCATTTCCATCTCTCAAACATAATGAGATTTTCAGCTTCTATTTGCTTCTCTGCTCTATAGAATATTCTCAAAATATGTTTAAAAAAATGTTCTAAGTGGAAATTCAGAGTGGTCCCCTAACTCTTAAATCCTTACCCTGTTCTGCAGCAGCTGCAATTAACTTGAAGAGGCCATCACTGTTGACACTGCTCCCATATCCTTGCTCCAGCAGAGCATGACAACAGGAGTGTGACAGAGAGCCAGAACTGGTCAGGAAATGGCTGTTGTCTGTCACCAGTCATTTCCATTCTGCTGCTTAGGTAATGACTGCAGTTCAGAGTCCAGGAGTTAATTAGAAATGTAGAAGCTCTGGTATCACCTATGAAGCAATAGCATAAGCTGAGCTAGTGTCCATAAGAGAGAACACTAGTGAAAGGCAATTATGTGTCATGACACCTGCCACAAATTTGTACCATCTAGAGCCATGAGCTGAAACATTAAATTTTAAGTACATCACCATTAGTATACATTAGGGTAGACATCAGAAGATTTATTCGGAGACAGAGTGCTAACCGATGGATTCTGCAGGCCTTTGCCAAGCGATTTTTTACAGCCTTCAAAAACACACTGACAAATATGATTTATGAAACAGACTTCAAAAAATGTCAATAGAAGAACCAAAAGAAAAGAAAAGAAAAAGGAAGGAGTTTTAATTAAAGTGACTAGAAGAGAAAAAAAAAGCAAACCAACAGTGTATATGCCACTAAGTTCTATTCTATTGTGCAAATAGATATAATGATACAATCAGCATGTAAAGTGGTGCACTTATTTTCCCCTTAAAAAGCAGCTGTTTGCTGATGCAGTATCTTTCCCAGTTGAAATCAGGATGCAAACCAGCAGGAAGTGAATGTTCACCATGGGCAGTTTTCTCTGCTCTTGGGGGATTGGATGAATCCACAATTTTAGGCAGTAGGTTGTCTCTCACCTACTTTAAGGAACTCACAGGTAAAAAAAAGGAGGAAACAAATGTTACACTATGGGGTTAATTTAAAACCTGAAAAATAGGGAAATAAAGACACAAGTCTCTCTCTATAGTGTATGAGAAAGAGCAGGACGCTTCCATATGGGCTGCAAAACATTTTGTAGAATGATTTAATTAAAATAAATTAAATTATCTCCTCTAAGCACTATTGTTTATGTGAGTTTTGTCAGATAGTCCATATAACATTTGCAAAGAAACTTAAGACAAAAGGCCAACAATAAGCAGGAGTCATTATCTATTTATGCGTTGAGTATGTTAATATCCCCATCAGTTACCTTAGTGGGCAAAATCCATTTGCTGAAATCAAGAAAGACTTTATTTCTTACAGTGAAAACTATCAAATATGAATGAAGAGAAAGTGGAAAAGCTTGTCCTGAATGTACTGGATAACATCAAGGGTTTGGAAATTCTCTTGCAAGTGGTACCTGTTTCAGTAAATATTCTGGGATACATACTACAGGAGTCAGGAGTTAGTCTTTATGGTCCAGTTCACAATCCATTGTGACATCCAATGGAATAATGTCCCTTCTTAATGCAAATTTCAGTGGTATTGTCCCTCTTAGTTTCAACATGGTGTCAATGATTCTTTGCAAGGTATGTACTTACAAAATAATTATTTTCTAAATGTGATGGTAAGAGATTTGATAAATGGCAAAAAAAAAAAAAAAAGGGAAAAACTAGAATAATATTCACATTTGATTTTGCAAGACAGAAGAAAACTCCAGTCTTCTGCATTTTAGGCCGTAGCTCCCCATATCTTCTCTTACTTCTCACTTTTTATTTTGCAGAAATAAAAATACTTACAATGAAACATTCATTAGGTGGTCGGCTGATCTGATCTTTTCTGGCTCCCAGGTGCCCACCAAGTAACTCTACTACTTCTCCTTCTTTACAGGAGAGGAGAAAAAATGCTATGTAGAGCTCATGGGTTGAGATAAGGATAGGGAGATACCTTACCAGTTACTGTCACAGCAAAATAGTCTTGCCTTGGAGAAAACTCAGTGAAACACTGAAACAGGTTGCTCTGGGAGGTGATAGATACCCCATTCCTGGAAACAGCCAAGATAAGGACTCTGATCAACCTGATCTAGTTGAACATATCCCTGTTCCCTTACAACACAAATAATTCTATGATTACATTTTAAGATTAATTTAATCAATTAAAAAAAGATATGATAATAAGAACTAAAATAAAATCTATAAACACCTTCTCCTTCTCATCTTTTTTCCAAAATTTCCTACCTCCTCTCCCCCAATAATGCAGGGGGATGGGGAACAGGGACTGTGGTCAGTATATAATATTTTCTCAGCCACTCCTTTCTCCTCCTACTCTTCCCCTCCTGCAGTGTGGGGTCCCAGCCACAGGAGACAGTTCTTCACAAACTGCTCCCATGTGGATCCTTTTCTAGGGGTACAATGCTTCAGGAGCAGTCTGCTCCAAAATGGCTTCTACAGGATAATAGGTCCTGTCATTAAACTTTCTCCAGCATGGGCTACTCATCACAGGGCTGCAGGTCCTGCCAGGACCCTGCTCCATCACTGGCTTCCGCAGGCATCCACCTGCTCCAGTGTGAGGTTCTCCCTGGACTGTAGGTGGATTTTGTTGTAGCATGAACCTCAATGGGTTGCAGGGGAACCTCTGCTCTGCTGAAGCAGCTCCTCCCCCTCTTTCTTCACTCATCTTGTCTGTAGGGTTATTTGTCTCACATATTCTCTCTCCTCATGTGGCACAACTCTGTGACACTCGTTAGCTGGAGGGAGACTGAATTTTCATTTGGGTTAAAATACTGAAAAAAAAAAATCTAACAGTGATTTTTATGCCCCTCTGCTCTTCACTGGTGTGTCCTCACCTTCAGTCCTGTATGCAGTTTTGGCCACCACAATTTAAGAAGGACATTAAACTATTAAAGAGTATCCAAAGGAGGGCAACAAACATGAAGGCCCTTGAGGGGGGAAGGCATATGAGGAATGACTTCATCTGGTCTGTTCAGCCTGGAGTAGAGGAAACTGAAGAGATACCTCATTGCACACTAAAGCTGCCTTGCAAGGGGAAGAGGAGGAGCAGACATTGAACTTTTCTCTCTGGTACCCAGGGACAAGACTCAAGGGTAAGGCCTGAAGTGTGAGGGGAGGTTTGGTTTGGTTATTAGGCAAAGATTCTTCACCAAGAGTGGAGTTGGGTGCTGAAACAGGCTCCCCAGGGAGCTGGTCCCAGCAAGACTGACAGAGTTCAAGAAGGGTTTGGCAATGCTGGCACATGGTGTGACTCTTGGGGATGGTGTTGTGCAAAGCCAGGGGTTGGACTCAACTGTGCCTTTCAATACGTCGTTTTTTGACATTCTGTGATTCTGAATATCAAAGAGCAAGTACATGTGTAAATACACGGCACATTAAAATACATTCTCATTCTATTTCTTAACTTCTGATTTTGAAACAGACACAATTTTTAGATAAAATTTTATTCAAATAAATTATGAGAGGAAAGAAAAGGAATATGAGATTAGTTATTCAAATTCCTTTAATTCTACAGAGAAATTACAGGTTAATCAATGTTCTTTGAAATCAGGTTTTATTATTGTATGCCAATACATTGCCCTATCTAAAAATGGGAATAAAAATAAAAATAGCCTGTATCTTTTATATATACTTAACAGTGTCAGATTGAGCTAGTCTAACATTATTTTGAAACACTAGGCAAGTCAAAATGAATGTTTAATCAATGAATGTGATTTGTTCTATTTAATTGCATCACTGATGGTCCTCAGTATTTCCTGCTGTGCTAGTACAGATATTTTAGACATTTTCCATTAAATCAGTGAAAGGAATGTAAGGTTATGGTGAGTTCATGAGCAGCCTTCTTAGCCCTTTCGCTTGTTGTGACTCATTCTTTTGTGACTATAAAATTTGTTTGTAATGGTGTGGAAAAATCTATCTGTTTGCTAGTCAAGGTGATTTAAAGTATTGCTTAGTAGTAGAATTATCCTCTAAGGAAACAAGGAGGGGGTAAATGGCAAAAAACTCTTTATTTTTAAATACTTCCATCAAAGAAATTTTGCTTCACTGCAAGGAGAGTATGAAAAGATGTAAAATTAAATTTGTGCATAAAAACCAAAGACAAAGGCATATTTGTTCCAACCACAACATTTCAGAGGAAACTTTAATAGCAGCTATTTAAATGAACTGAGAATATAAATGTATGGTCAATGCATTTCCAATGCAATCAAAATTAAGTGTACTGTATCTGATACTCTTCCAGCTTTTATGTGCTCAAACACTAATTTTCCAGTAGCAATGATTGCTTCTTCATTCAACACTTAGATTGGACTGTGCTTTGGGGTGGAACTATATGTCATTACAGGTGGCAAGAGTATACAGAAAGAAACAGGAATTACAAGAAAAGAAGCCATACTCTTACACATTATTAAAGTGCTGCCCTGAAAAACTGCATGTTTTTCTCCAAATCTGCCACTAAGATACATTTTGTAATTGGATAAAAAAGTCACCTAAAACTGGATGCCTGGTAATTTTATGCTTCTACATGGTAAGAATTCTGATCCCAGGCCCCTAAAATACTTGTACATTGGGAATAAAAATGGTCTAGATAGGTCAGTTTTTGAAAGCATTTCAGATTATTTATATTAGCCCAATTAATGGATAATATTGGTCTAGTTTCTTTTTTGTTTGCCATTTTTAAAATTATGATGTAGTATCAAATATTTGGAGACTGAAAATAAAGTGACTTGCCCATGAAGTATACCAGTGTAATTCAGTATCTCCCTATTTCTTGTGGGAAATTCATGCCTAATCTTGGACAGATTGTTTTCATACTTGCTACCCTTGTGTTTATCATATTGAAGCATTTGCCTCCTTGGACAGACAGGAAGACTTCTCATTGCTATCACAGTAATTTCAGTGTGAAGTACTTATTTGTGCCATTGACAAAACCATCTGTTTCCTTTTGGTAAGAAGGTGACAGTGCTCCCTCTCTGCTGACCAGGGTACCCTCTGAAGTTGTATTTAAAAATTCAGCCCCTAGTTACTGACACAAAAGAGCTATATTTATATCACTCTCATCTAAGATTCCTGATTTGTGACTTTTCAATGTCAACACTCTCAGAGAGAATAGTGACTAAGGTAATCTATCCTTGTTGGCTTGCAACTGCAAAGTGTTAGAGTCAGCCTTCTACAAGTACCCTGGTATCTAACTATCACTCATTTCAGCATTAAAATCCCTTGATAATTTGAGATATAAATGGGAAGAAAAATGTGCAGGAATCTGGGAACGTATATGTCTCAATTTTGTAGAAGCTTTCATAGTAAGTAACACAGAACAGAGAAGCAGAGCTTTTCTGTTTGCTACTGAGAAGATGAGTCCAATAGTCACCACAGTTGTCAGAATTTAATACTAAGTTTTTTTGTACATACGCTAAATTAAAAAGTCTTAATTTCTTAAGTAAATATCTAAATGTCAGGATCTCCAGAGCACTTGAAAGAGCTTAAAAATGTCTAGTTTTCTTTTCTAAAAAGGTTATCTTCTCGGAGAAGAGAACAACAAGAACATGAGGAATTGAGTATTTGGGAGAAAAAACTGAAATAAGAGTTGTTGCACTTTGTTAGTAGTGAAACCATAAGACATTTTCCAAACACATTAACACCTTCAGTATATTATGTTCTAAATGCCTAAGAAAACAATAAATTGATTTCATGCTGTATTACAATAAATTGTATTCATGCTGCTCAGTAGATGATGGCATTAAATCTCATTAAAGGTAAAATAAAATCGAAGTAATGTGTTTAAAATGTGGACCACTTAGTTGACAGGGGAAAGAAAAATAAGTCCTAGAAGGCCATGATGTCAGATACCAATCCTGCACAAGACATTTTACTATAAATTTGTTCTTGATGTTAGCAATCTCTATCCAAAGCTGCTCAGTTGGAAAATTATGTTCAGAGTCCAGTAAAACAGAAGTATGCTTTTTAGTCAACCATTTCAGTGGAGGAAATGGGTAGTGCATCCATATTCAGCCCATGATACGTTGATTTCTGCACATATTGGTGAAAAATGGGACATCTGTTCCTGTGTTTGTTCCAATATTGTTCATAG
The DNA here is from genome assembly GCA_013397245.1 of Thryothorus ludovicianus. Lineage (NCBI taxonomy): Eukaryota > Metazoa > Chordata > Aves > Passeriformes > Certhiidae > Thryothorus > Thryothorus ludovicianus. Next base: position 95,512 of record VZTB01014204.1, on the reverse strand, counting down.
GATGGTAATGAATTGCTTTGGAACAACTACCATGCCTTTGAATTTTTACTTCACAGCTACATTGATGATATGTTGTTTTGAGATTAAGTCCATCCAGGATGAAACTTTCAATCTTAATTTCATCATAGAGCAGAAAAAGTCAATAGCGATTCCAGTACAAGGCTCTGATTTTTCATTATAAAAAAGACCAAATGACAGATACTTAGGACTTTATTTTCAAAGTATTAACTGTTTTACTTGCTTGGAGGAAAAATCTCAACTGACCTCCAATGCCTTAAACTGAGAGCTGTCATATACAACCTGTCTTGGAGCAGTTCCATTTAGTGCCTTATTAACAACCTAGATAATGTGGTAAAGTGCCAGGTAGAAGGACAGCATCAGAATTCAAAGTTATCTTGATACACAATAGAGTGATCAATGAGATAAACTTTGATGAAGCATACTGTATTTTACTTTAGGTAGGAGGTGAAAACCAAAGCACAGACACAGAGGAAGCAGCACGGCGGGAAAGAATCTATTGTTATAATGAATAACAGACAGGGGAAAGTCACTACCAGCTCCTTTTCTAAACCTGCTAATTAATACTTTAGCATGAGAACTGCATATCCACTTAAAGGAAGACCTAAAAGGAGGTGAGAAAAATCTACATGAGCCACAAAAATGTAAGAGAACAAAGTGCAGGGATATTATCTGGTTGTTTCATTTTTTCTGATGGCTATTTCACAAGTTATCTAGCAAAAAGGGAGAAATGTGATTTAATAAAAAAAATAAAAAATAGTGGATAGGAAAAGCTGTTACTTCTGTTCCATATTTCTATGTCCACTAGTAAATTATTTTTGCATAAATTAATTATATAGTAAAGATTTCACTAGATATTTTAATATCTTCCTAATTTTTAAAAATAGATTAAATAATAGAGAAGTTGTGGAATTTCCTTTAGTGCAGACTTGCTTTTTTTTTTTTTTAACAAGGAATATCTTGCTTATTTGAAGAACGTAATTATAAGCTATTCAGAAAAATAAAATTAAACTTCATCTCTTTCCTGACACAGTATGTTCTCTGAAAGCAACCAAGCCAGTTGAGGGAAAGTTTACCAGGGAAACTGAATCTCCCTTTCTTGCCCTGAATGGACTATAATACCAAAGACCAGAGTCCTTGTTTTAGTAAATTTAATACCTCCTGAAACTTCAGAAACACTGCCAAACTTCTCAAAAGTAAAAATCAGAACCTGACTAGTAGCAGACTCTTCTGTTTAATGCATACTTTAAAGTAAATACCTATAAAATTAATCCCCACGGGCAAAGATAGGAAACCATAATGTTTGATTTGATTATTCAACTATATTGTAAGGCAGAGTAGGACTTGACATAATGCCTAAGAATAAAGTAATTTTTTGTTACTCGCAAATATTTTCAAGAGGACAGTTTAATAAGTCAAGTGAAGCTGTACACCCAAACAAAGAAAAGTAAGTGATTTATTCACTACTTCACATTGGCAGAAAGATGTTCAACCACTTTCTGTAGAGCAAAGCCTCTGCACATTTCATGGTTACATGCAAAGACAAACTTCATATCTTCAAATGCCTTCCCTTCCTCTTCCTCTACCCAAGCCTGTCATGAAACACATCCTGTCATATGGAATATCCCTTTGGTTAGTTCAAGCAGGCTGTATTGAAGGCATACTTCCAGCCTTTGTGACATTGGGACTGCCTACCTGACATTGGGACACAGTGGGGAAAGCAAACAAACAAACAAATAAACAAATAAACAAAATAATACCTTGATGCTGAGCAAGCACTATTCGGTGAGAGCCAAAACAGCAGTGTGTTATCTATACTGTAGTAGTCACAAATCAAAACCACACACCCCAGATAGACTCAGTAGGCTGTAACAAATAAGTTTTAAAACATTTGGACTTTAAAACTCACCAAGTATAATTGGGATTTCATCAAGATCTTCTATTTTTAAAGTTTCCAATTCTCTTACATTTCCACAAACAATCTGAGCAAAATTAACTCCAGGTAAGATATCCAGCTTGTACAAAATAGATGCTTCCAGCTCATTCCATGGGACTTATTTGTTCCTAAAAGAGTCAGGCCTCAAACATTGAATGGCTTCATATTATGTTACATATTATGTGAAAGAGGCGTACATGAATCCAATAAAAGTCTCACATGAAAGAGATTTGTGAGTTATATTTTCAGTGTTGACATTCATCACATGCTTTTTGGAACAGAATAACTCATTAGCAGTGGGACTGTGTGTCAATGGCTTAGAGCAACATGTCCAAAGGATTGCCAATAATATTTAGTAGTGCACATGGATGGTCACATTCACCTGTGTGCTTCCATATCTTATAGATGCTGGTTTTTTTATTCATGGTCAGAAACAGGTGTTCTCTTCATCATTAAAGTGAAAGATTGCCTCTTAATCAGGGAAAAGGGAAATTATGGTTCCGGTGTGTAGTCTAGATTTAATTCACTCATTAAATACGCAACAGTTAATGCTCATAATCTCAAATCTATAGAAATAATCACAGAAAAATATAGACAAGAAAACAGAGAGAAAACAAGGAGAATCCGAGTGCTAAATATTCATTGGTTAAATTAAATATAAATTATTCAGTACTGTTTATCGTATGTCATAATATAGCTTCCTTTCTATACTATATTTTCTCTAAATTTTAACAGCTGTTTTCTTTTTGACAGTGTTAAAATCAGATCTAAGGAAAGGGAATTCTGCGGTTAAGGGTTTGTCTTATCACAAGAACACATTTGACAATATATTGTCTGCTGCAATTGCTATAAAGGTCATCTGCTACCACATACGCTGAACCCCAGATACCCCAGAGTACACTGATATTTACAGGGAAAAAATAAGCACTGTTATATTTAGAAAACAAAATTAAATCAGTGCAGCAATGAAAGTCACAAAACATATAATAAGTTCTTCTGAGGATAATTTCTGTTGG
>VZTB01014204.1:2956-69216 GCA_013397245.1 Thryothorus ludovicianus | reverse complement strand
ACTGAGAACCACCCGAGCCACATCAGTGCAGCCAACTCCAGAATGAAACTCCTGTCAACTTCATTTCATCTCCTCCAGTGTCAGTACTGCGCTCCCTCCATTATTGCAGTAGCCTTCTCTCTATTTCTGATTGCTATTGCAGTTTATACCTCAGGGAATAATGCCACATTATTTTTCACTTTGTGGATAATCACCTGTCTCTTTAAATCAACATCAGGTGTCAGCTCAGGACTTTCACAACTAAAAAAACTCTTGCTGATTTGGTGGAAAGTAAGACTCATATCCTAGTGCTAAATCTTTTTTTTTTTTTTTTTTAGCAGCCCCTTTATGAAAGCAGAAGACTCACATTTCCACCTGTTTTTATTGTCCTGACACCATTGTTCTGTGTGTGGAAGGATGCTCCTCTGGCTTAATTTGCTTTACTAGGACACACTGCAATGGGGCTTTCACAGCTGCTCCTGATTTGCAAAATAATTACTTACAATGACAGCAATGCCATATTTCTGTGGGGTTTTCTTTCCCCCAGTGACGTATGGACAATTCTGGTTGGGATAATCCCAAAATTTTACAACTAAACATGTCTAATCAGGAACACAAAAAAACCCAGTGAAAAAGCAAAATCAGGTGAAAATCGCATCACTCCATTTTTAAAAACCATTTACATGGTTATTATTCCTTCTAAGAAGAAGGAAAGTCTAGGAACATAAAATCTGACCATTGAGGAAATACAAAATGAGGCTCTGTAGATGCAGCTAGGTAATTAGAGGGCAGACGGAAACCAAGTTCTGCTGGTTGGAGAGTGTAATGGTTTAAGCCAAAACCAGCACAGAGAGCATTAGTCTTCAGGCACTGCCCTGCTTGAGGGACCTCAGTGAGACCCAGGAACTGACCACAGCAGCAGAAGTTCATCCAAGATGACACATATTCCTGTGAAGTGACTAACCAAGGTCAAAATGTTTATTTTCTCCAGGAAGGCAGACAGTGGAACTTCCTCTAGATCTGTATTTCATGATTTTTTTTTCCATCTAATGTTACTGGTAGACAGACACTTTACATATTTAAATCCTTCTAGTCAACCCAGATAGGTAAGAAAGGTTTAAGAGTGTGATTTCTGCCTTTATTTCTTTAGAAATACTGGAGAGTCACTGGAACAAAGAAAGAGAAGGAGAAAGAAGAGAGAATAAGTAGTAAGACAAATTATTAAGAGCAGGTTCAGCAATCACTATCGCTCTTTTGAATGGCTCATGATGAGCTGCACCTGTCCCATTTTCAGCTAAGAAGTATTTGAGATGTCTGAGAAGAGGGAAAGACTAGTAATGAAGGTATAAAAAAAAAAAGAAAAAAAGAGGGGCATCATTTCTGCAGATATAAGAAGAGGAATTGGTGGCTGAGCTGCAAAAGGAGGGAACAGAAAGATTATAGGTGGTACAGATCAAGGGGTAAAAATCTTCAGATAAAGAACAGAACTGAGGATAAAGAGCACATAAAGAAGAAACGACAGAGGAAAGAGGAAACAAGCTAAGTGGTAAGAAATGAGAAAGGAGTAGCAAAATGAGAAGATTATGTCACAACATGCCTTGGCTGGAGAGAAAAACATCTGTTGAGGCAATCAGAGCAATTGTTGGCCACAGACACCCTGTTCTGCCAGGTGCTAGGATGGCTCCAAGGGGTCTGTGGTGACACAGAAGAGGCTTGTGAGGCTCAAGCCCAACCCTGTGCATCCCAAGTGCAGCCCTTAAAGAAAGCACACTAGATCCTGCTTCATCACAGGGACGTTTAAAACTAAATATTAACTCAGCTTTTTTAATGGGGAAATTATTGGCATCTTTTGTGGCTTTTTTTCTTTGAGTTCTATCTTTTCTGTTGTCATTAGGGACAAGGGAAATTTACTTATTTTAATATACTTACAGTTACAGTCTTTCAATTATTTATTTTGGTATTAAGAAAAAATCAGTGAAACTTAAACAATTAAACAAATGTTTAGAGAAAGATCCCTTGTCTTCCTTCCCCATGCTAACTTCATTTCAACACCTCTCCTGGTGTACAAAATCCCCCTACTTTTCACAGTCAAATTTGAAATCAAGAAGCCTTTTATATTCCTATACATAGTCCACTGTTAATTACAGGACTAAAATTGTTATCAATGAAAAGACTCATTAATTCAAACAATAAAGACTAAATTGAATGTTTTGCTGTATATAAGCAATAAATATCTGTTGTTGCAGACCATAATATACCTCTGTCCTATGTTTAACCTGCTAATTAACTACAGTAATTATGATTGATTTCAACACCCACCTTTCCTCTACAATTAGAATTAATCCTTCTATTCTATGCTCATTAGTGAATAACAGTGTGCTTGGAAATATTTCTCTTTTTGCTTAACTATGTCTGTCTTGGCAGTCAAGAAGAGAATTCCTTGTAACATTTTTTAAAGGTAAAACTATACTTTTGGCCATATAGGTCAGTTTTGGAGGTGTTGCTTTGGGGAATTAAAACATCATCATTAAATTCCCTTTTGCACAAACAGGCTCAAAAACATCTTAGACCTTTCACACCTGTATTTATTTCTCAGAGTTTTAGGACTGAGATAATGAGAAAATAGAGGTTTTTGTAAGATATATATAAGAAAAACATGTCCAAACTACTGACTTTAATTTATACACTTACTAAATAATTGAAGAGGAGAAGGTAATACTAGACCTGCAAAAGCACATACTCTGAGAAGAAATTAGGTAGTTTTGGCTCTTAACAAGAGCATGAGAGCCTTTAAAGGAACAAAATATTCCTAAGCAGATGCCTTTATGTCAGTAGAAGTCCAGTTGCTGTGCTTTCCAAATTTCACGTGAAATGTTGAATTTCATTGAATTAGTTCAATTTCTCACCCTTTACTTTGTGATTTCTTTAAGTGTTAATATACAGCAAAAGAGGGAAGGGGTGAAAGGGAAGAGTGTGCACTCCAATTGTGATTTCTGAGGGAACAGTTTTAAATGCTGTGCAGTGCAGTTCAGTGCAATGTATATGCTTGTTTTCTTATCCAGAAAAACAAGACCTCTGAATAGTAACAGAAAGGTAGAAAAGCAAACAGACAAACAAGTAACAAACCTTCTCCCTGCTATCATGGGGCCCTGCTAGCATTTGGAAGAAATAGATTGCTTTGAAAAAAATGTTGATTGAGCTTCCTCAGAAACAGACATCTGAGCCGAGAGGGAAGGGATTATTCATAAACCAGAGCAAAGGAGGTGAAGAGGAAGGATTAGCAGAACTGGGCATAACTGAAGCAATTTACCCCTTACTGAATTTACTCTGAGATGCTTAGGAGACAAGCGCTGTTGTGCTGACATTTGAGCCTTAAAGGGATGAGGTGTACTTTTAAGCTAAAACACTGTACAGATGTGCTTAAAGACTGTTTGCCAGTCAATTGCTGTTTAACCAGTTTGTTCCCTACATCATGCACTGGGTGTAATAGAACTGACATATTGCCATGAAAAGGGCAGCCAGGCATTTTCTGGATATAACCATCATGAAACATAACCTTGGCTATAGAAACATAATAGTATTGTCTTTTGGTACATAGCTTCTACTATTAGTAGTCTTTTTGGTAACAGAATTACTCCTTGATGCACTGTTTTGAAAAGGTATATTTACCCACACACAGAACATGTAGTTAAAAAAATTCTTTAAAGTTTTATGATGTACTGCTGACTAACAGTACAAGTCATCCTTATTTGCTAAATGACCAGGTTAGCTGCTAAATGACCAGCTGATGGAATTAGTTATAATTTTGTTTTAAAAGCTGACATGCCACTGTTGCCCTTTAATTGTCTTAACACAAATTGCAGATGTTTTAATTACAAATTTCATAACAGCTGTCCTTCACCTTAGCTGCCCTACACTTGCTTGAATATGTGCAGCCACCAAGTAATGAAATTCCTCAGTCTCCATTGATTCCCTCATTTTTACCATTTCCTCCAGTCCTCCAATTCTCCATTTCTCCAGTCACTTTGACTACCTTAAAATGAGTCCAAGTTCTGCATTTTCATATATAAGAACCTCTTTATAATAACATGCCACCTTCTGCATGAGTTAAAGCCTTTCATTTCTATCTAGAGCATGATTAACAAAGCTAAACATACAGTTTTTCAGTGGAGATAAGCAAGAAAAAAAAAGAAGACAAATAAGAAAGAGGGGAGGCTTTTTTGGGTGGCTGTTAGTTTGTTGGTTTGCTTGGTGATAGGGAAGCACATTCTGTGCCACATGTTTATGACCAAGACCTGATGAATGACAAAACTGAAAAAACAGTAAAACATCTCACATACACGTACACAGACAGACTCACACTCGGTTTTAATAAGAGGTGTCTCTGCTCCCATACATTGCCCCTGGCTTTTTTTTAATGCACAACATTGACTGTCCATCTAAAGTCATTCTTCATGAAGAATAAATAAAACAACTTCTTTTTATTTGTCATAGAAAATATTGCAAGATGAAAATGGAAAGAGCATATGAAAGGCTTTCAGAGTCTGCAGTGTTATTTTCAGAGATCATTTGTAAGAGTTTTCAGCTGCAATCTAGGTTTTGATTCCTCATCCTTTTGGCAGTAGGGAAATTTCTAACTCTGTTCTCAGGCTTCATAAGTACCTGCACAGCAGGCTTTCACAAAGTGTGGTGTATTTTGGAAATTTCAACTGTCAAAACAAAAGAATATTGCTCTACATCTTTCCACTGAAATGGCTTTGATCCACTATGGTCAGTTCCGGAAAATTTTGATGTTACAGTATTACTTTCAAAGAGTGCTGGGCAACTCTTGTATTATTTGTTTTTCAGCTGAGATTTTTGGCAAAAGTACATTTATTGGTAAGAAGAATTGGTGCAATCACATTTATGATAAACTCTGAAATCTAGATTTTCAATTAGCTAATGCCTTTGATCTAAGATTATCAACTTGACAACCAAGAAAGAAATTTTCACAATTCTTGCTTAAAAAATTTTCCTTAAAGTTGCTCAAAGGTATATAGGCAGCTACTTGGAGCTCCACATGAGCTTGCAGATATTTAAGCTCCAAAAATTTGGATGATATTACAACATATTGCACCTCAGCACTACTTTTTCCTTCTATATCTTTATATAATATACATATATATACACACATACACACACATATATACAAAATGGTATAACATTGTTTTTAATCATGGTATTAATATACTTCATGAACATGTATTCATAAAAATAATTGTGATCTGCAAAGAACTCATGGAGAATAGACTTTTCACTTTTCATTAGAGTAAAAAAGTTATGCTTATCATATTGTTTCTTGATTAACTTTTAAAATTAGTCTGTGTGAAACTATTTATGCTTTTTTTATGACTTATTTTTCTATGACTATTCTTATTCAGCATAGGCAGAATATTTTAATTGTTTCCTAAATTTTTTTCTTGCGGTCTGTCCAAATCACAAAAATAGAACAACAAATATTCCTTACTTCTGTTCTCCTCCTGTCTGTATTTTATTTAACACAGTTCTTCAAAGAACAGTTAACACATACGTTATATTGACAAAGAGACAAAAATTACATAAATCTCTAGTGTATTATAAACAGTGAATAAATAATTTTATTTCCTACTTGTATTTTAATTTTTTTGAAGGCTTGGATCTAACTACTTTGTGTGAGATGGCTTCTGCTGAAGCTTGATTTCTGAAAACATCATCATTGTTAAACCAAGCACACATATATTCACAAAACTCAGTAACTGTCTAAGTTTTGCCTCATTACAAAGGACCATCCAGATGCCAAAGCACTGGAACAGTCTACTAGAGGCAGCATCTGGCACTTTGGCAAACTAGGCTGGCAGATGGTTTTGCATTTGCTTTTGTTACTAATTTTTTTACTGCCATATCTTCTGTATTTTTTTTCTTGACGGAACTTCATTTTAGAAAACTAGACACTGTTTGAGTAACCATTATATTCAATAAAAATATTTCATTGTTTTCAAAAAAGTATCAAAAATAAAAGATAGTACAAAATGAAAAATACTGTAGTTCTGCATCTGTATTATAATTACAGCAAACTCACCCATGCAGTATGCATTTACTTGTGTGTAGACATTGAATTCTTAATTCTGGCAGCATGTTGATTTTATTTTAAACAGATGAGATGTGTATCCTCTTACAAACTATGTCACAATAGATTTGTATCTGAAAAACATGAGTAAGGTTCTAAAATGGGGAAATTTTATAAACTTCTGTTTTCACAACAATTACCAAAAATACAATTTCTACCTTGATTTTTAAAAATAAGCACATTTATAGCTATGATAAACAACTCCACACCACTGAGTTTAAATTTGCCCAGTGTTTTAGAGTGAAAATACTACATACCTCTGTTATTCATGTTCCTGAGCAAAAAGCTCAGGCCTTGCTACTGACTACAAAAAACAAACAAAAATACTGGATGTGTATTTGAAATTCAAAGCTTCACAATGAATTTCTACCTTTTCTAAGAAAGAAACAGCTAAGACAGACTCCAGGGAGGTAGGAAGTCTGTTTAAGTGATTCCAGGTCTATGTCAATATCCGAGATTTACAAGAATCTTTAATGCCAACCATTTACTAACAGTGTTTGGCATCTGCAGTGTGGCGTGACATTTGCTGGTGGATATTGGTTCATCAAAAGTCATTCCATGATGCCTAAATACACAACTTTACTACTCAAACAGGAGTTACATGCTCTACCAGCCGTCATTAAATGTGTGTCTCTACTGCCACCTACCTGTGCCAGCATATTTAAAAAACCTATGGAAACAAGGAAGGCAGCAATAAAAGAAATGACAGACCAACCAAAACTGCACAAAAAGACAATGTTTTTCTATTTTCTACCGGGCATAAAGGATCTGAATCCAGTAATATTGTTGCATAAAGGTAAAATTTTCTGTAATGTCTTCAATGGTTTTCATCTCAAGTCTTCATCTCATTTACTTCTCAGTCTTTCAGCAAAATCACAGCAGTATACATTAAAGAGTTACTTATACATAGAATTGATGTACTTATACATATGAGTAAAAGGTGATCTTAAAATATAATGTAAAACAAAAAAAGGAAAACCTAAGTGCAATTAATGATGAATCAAGTGAAAGCAGCAGTTCTTATCCTTTCTTGAAAACAGCAAGCTTGAAAGAATTTATAGTAACGAATTTATAGTAAGGGCAACACAGAGAAGGCAGCAAGATAAGAAGATAAAGTAAAATTCAGGACACAATGTGACACAAAAGTAGAGAAAACAAGTGAGGCAGCCCTCAAACTTGAGAGGAGTTGCTGCCCAGATAATGATAGGACTTGGACTCACTACAGGACTGATTCACTTTGACTCATAAAGTCAATGCCAAGAGACTAAGCACTGGAGCAGTGCAGTCTGAGTTATGTGGTCTACAAATACAAATACAATGTGGTCATTTGCCAAGGCCAGTGTCAGTACCTTATGTTTGCTCACTGTTTGCAGAACACGTGTTTTGTTGCCTTCAGAATTTTAACTTTTTTAGTACATTGTTGAGCTCTGGGTCCTGAAAAGTTGAATATCTGTAAAAATTTTGCCACCACTGTCCAAACATGATAACTAATATACTGAGGCTTCCCTTTATATTTTTCACATAAATAGCTGATAGAAAATGTATTATTTCAAAGTGTAGCAAGAACAACACCTATAGTAACTAATTTCTTTTCTTTACAAAGCCTTTTTCCCAGTGACGTTTCATTTCAGTGGGGAACCAATTTAAACACTGTACTAAAGAAGAAAGAAAACATGAGAGAGAAATAGCAACAGGTCCTGGAAACATTACAAGTGGCTGCAGACTTTTCTTTGCATGTATGAGGCTTTACAGTTTTTATGTCATTAGGTAAGTGCTACATTTAAAACAACATAATCCTGTATTACTTAACATATTATAATAATGTTGGCTTCAATTTCATTCCCAATGTACTTGCAATTGAGGTGTGGAAGGCTCCTGGCAAATGCATTTATTTGTTTGTGTGAGCTAAAGTTATGATGCAGATTTTGTCTGAGAAGCTCCATATGAGGAAGTGGAAGACAACTTGGAACATGTTGACAGCGAGTGCCAATGACACAGTCAACACTGTGAGACTGTATTGTCACAAATTATTGACTGGGTCAAAAATGACCTCCACTAGCCAGGAGAGTGCCCCTGCTTGGCAAGGACCACCAGACTGGTGGGGCTGTGAGGGGCATTGGAGAGCACATTGGCCAACATGGACCTGAGACAGCCCTGCTGCTCAAAGCAGAAACTCACCGTCAGCAGGAGGGTGGAAAATGCCTGTGTGGAACTGAGTGTCTGCCAGACATTGTCCCCATGGACTGTAGGCAGCCAGCAGTTCAGCTGAGCTGGATGAAGAGAAATAAATGCAGCCTATCCAGGAGACATTCCCAGAGCAAGGCCAGAGCTACCCCATCTCCACAGATATATTGGGTTTGTGTGGCAAAGTTTCAGTAGTGGGGATGGGGAGGGCTAAACTAGTGAATTCTGTGGGAAATTGGCAGAAGCTTCCCCCATGTCCAGTGGAACCAATGCCAGCTGGCTCCAAGACAGGGCCTCTAGCTGGCAAGGCCAGTTAACATCAGCAGTAGTGTCTCTGGGAAAACAGAGATAAGAAGTGGGACAAAGATGCAGTGCAGCAATAATTGGGGCCAGAGAAGAGAAGAAATGGGATCTGTGAGAGGAAAAGCCCTGCAGACACCAAGGTCATTGAAGAAGGAGGGGGAGAAGGTGGCCTAGGTGCCAGAGCTGAGATTCCCCTCCAGCCCATGGAGACCCATGGTGAGGCAGCTGTGCCCCTGCAGCCCATAGAGGACGATGGGGATGTAGAGATCCATCTGTAGCCCATGAATGACCTCATACCAGAGCAGGTGGATGTCAGGAGGAGGCTGTAGCCCCATGGGAAGCCTGGACTGGAGAAGACTTCTAGGAGGACCTTGGCCTCTTGGAGAGAGGGGGCCAAGCTTGAGCAGGTTTGGTGTCAGGGCTTGTGACCTCGAGGAGAATCCACTGTTCCTAAAGGAATGCACTCCATGAAAGGAACTCACACCAGAGCAGTTCATGGAGGTAATTGTCTCATGGGAATTACCCCATGTTGGAGCAGGACAGGAGTGTGAGGAGTCCCCCCTTAGGAGGGAGAAGGAGCAAAAGCAATGCTTGCCAAACTGACCAGAACCCCCACTCACTTTTCTCTGCACCATTCAGATGTTCCAAGGTTACAGCTGTAGCATCTCTGAGCCCAGTTTGCACACAGGTTTCAAACACCCTCAGGGATTTTGGGAGAGGTTGAAAAGCCAGGGACTGCAAAAAAAGGACTTTACAGACCATTCAGGGTAATTAGGACCTCCCTTACCTCCAAAACTCTGACAGTTTGGACATTACCTTATATATTTACAAGTGTGGGGAGGGAGGTGGAAGTCACAAGACATGTGCAGCACAGACCAATCCAAGTGGGGTGAACAGATTCCTATGAGATCTTTGGGGACACATGGGGATTTTTGTACAGTCAGGTGTCAGGTGACACCCTCTCTAGGCTGGCCATGGTTAGGGTATCTAGGATGTTGCAGCTTGGACAAAAAAACCTTTCCCAGAATGAGCTTCTATTGACAACACCATTTGGAAAACACACATGGCATAATAGGTGAATGAGAGCAGCTAATTGTGCAGAGGTAAACTAGTTATCTTATTGTCTTCTTCTTGGGAAAACAAAACCAAAAAAAGCATAAAAGGAAAACAACTATACATCCATGTTGTTTCAAAGCTCTCATTTGAGATACAAAATACACCATACAAATTCATAAAGGTTTATTTGGGATATGTCTATTCCTAAAGGTATTTCTGTAATGTTATTTTCTAAACTCCTGGATAGCCAAGGGTGGTACCCTGTAAAAGTCAGACACGATATTTGTGATTTTTACTTTCAGGCTACTCTGTGTGGAAATCCCAGCCTTCAAAAGCATCATCCAAGCCTTCCTGAGGAAAAGGTATATCTCTGTTCTCAGTCCTTCACCTCAGGAGATACGCCCAGGCACCAGCAGGAACACTGCAAACGTGGCCACCTGCTGTACCAGAATGTTAGGATTAATCTCTAAGGGAAAAGCCAAGTAACCCACAGCATCCTATGAGTCATACGCAGTATGATATGTCTCTAAAAATTCAGAAACTAAATAATATACAAAGAGAATGTAAGATTTTTAGATAAGTGTAAAAAGCCTCACACTTAATACCCTACTATTAAAGCGACATACTTTTGAGTTTTGTGTGTCTTTAAAATAAAAAATAATTTGAGCATTTTACAAAGTTTGAAAGTTCATTTAGCTTTGACTTCCAGTTATTCTGTTAGATATGACTTAGCTTCCTCACTCTACTGAAGCATGTAGAAAAGACAGAATATAAAAGGATCTAATATTACTATTCCTGGATTCTATACCAAATACCTTATCAGCTTAAACAATAGTATTATTCAACACAAACAGAAAGCTCTCGTTTGCTATTACATTATATAGTGAACAGTCAGAAATTTCAAATGGCAGAATCGAGTAAGACTCCCACAAAACTCAGTATCATAAAAACACCATGGTAAAATCACCATCATTTTTTAAAATACCTAGGTTAAATCAGCCCATTCAATTCTATTCTTAGCTATATTCCACCAAGGCATTCCCTTCACACTAAATGTGCAGAAATCCCAACACCATGAACACTGGGACTATCGTACTTTGAAAAATGCAACTAAACATTGAATAGCCATCTGAGCAGATATTCTTGTTTATCCCATGGTATTTTACTGGTTTAAAGCTGCACAGGGCTAGAAATCTGTTGATTAAGGCCACTCTGAGTGCCCCCAGCAAGGAGGGGAATCTTAACAGATGCAGAATAACTCATCTGACCTCCTTGCTACAAGAGATGCATGGGTAATACTGCAAGTGTATTGGAGAATGGAAGCATGGAATTCAGGCTTTCTCTAGCTGATGAGCAGTGCCTTGGAGAAGCTGACAGTTGGTGTGAGCTATAAGAATGAGAAACTGAAATGTCCTAAACAACACTGCAGATCTTCTGTCAGAACTGGAAAACCACAACAGACCCTGAAGACCTTATTGTGGGACTTCTTCTAGTTCTAATTAAATGTTTTTGGAATACAAACTGAAAACTTTTAGTACTTCTCTGAATCCTGTTTTTATTTTCTCCATCTGCAATAATTTGTTTGTACATTTGTCCTACATTTGGCCAATCATGCAATTTTTGGCTGAGAATGGCTTGGCAGCTGTGTCTAAAAAGACAAAAATCTCCACTACTAACCTGTGGTATAGAAAGCACACAGATATGACAGGGTGATGTATTATAATACAACCCACTTTAATATAAGTCAACATGCAGCAAAAAGTTCCCACCTTGTGTCAAGAGGAATGTACTCCCACCTTGTTGAACAGCTAGATATATAAAGTTGCTAGAGATGGTAGGCAAACCTCTGTTATGAAGCCTTACCTACCCATTGTCCCAGCTCAACCATTCTTTTTCTTTCTGTTCACATGGTAGCATTTGTCAGCATGAGAAGATAAAGTGCACAGAAGAAAAAAGCTGCAGAAGCAAATTTAATCTGTTCCTTCATCAGAGGAAAAGGAAATTTTAGGAGCAGAATTATAGGAGGGAAGTTTCCATTGTTAAAGCTTTCATAATAAAAAGTTTCCATATTAAAAGCTGGATATTTATATGCTGACATTTGGAGGGTTCTGTCAGTTACACAGCACAGGAAACCTTTTTGATCTTGGCCAACAGCCTGGCTTATGTAAAAATCAGATCTATGTTTTCTCATTATTGGGTAAGCTGAAATATAAAGTCCTGTATCTAGGTGGAGTTGCTTTTCAAAATTAGCATATGTTCCTGAAATGAAACCGATTTATAGCAGCACAAAAAGAACATGTACATATTGCATGTGCAGTTGTGCACTGTGTGGTGTGTTAACTCCATTTCTCAAAAACCGCAAGAGAGAAGCCAATTCCAGAGCTCCCAGCTGGGTCCCCACTCCCTCAGGCAACCTTGTTAGCAGCCTCTCTGCCCACTCAGTCCCACACTGCACACTCCTCAGTTCCTCTCCCTCTGTTAAACACCAGGTATCCTAATGAAACACGGATTGCCCGTCAGCAGGGAATGTGAAGCATCTCTTGTCTTCATTTTATGCTTTAAACACATCATTTGTTTCCTTGCTTTCCTTCCCCTTCCTAGTCATTACCTGCTGTCATGTCATCCTGTCTCCATTCTTCCCTGATGCTTTATGTTTCATTGCTTTTCTTTCACCTTCTCTCCATGCTCTGCTAAGCACCTTGGCTGCAGCCAAGGCTACAGGAGATGCTCTCCCTCGTTCTGTAGCTGAACAATCATCATGCCAAACCCTGTTCAGTTTCACTGGGTGCATTGGGATTAATAACCATTTGTTGTCTCCATGCCTTTTTTATTCTGTCACTGATTTAATGGAGGAAAAAAATATGTTTTTACTGAAAGAAAAAATCTACAACAAATTACATAATTTTGGAGTGTGTCAAATCCACTTTACTCCATTAATTGTATAATATATTTTCATATAATTTCACATCTGTGCAATATGCTCAGTGCAAATGTGCCTTAAAATCTACATTGGTCTTAGGCTGAAATATCTAGAAAATGAGGGATGAACATGATAGATGTGGGAACTGTTTTGGGAGGACAGGAAGTAAATTTTGCCTGTATACATGGAGGAGCAAAAAATGAAGAAACAACTTATCACCTTTTTTCCTTCCACCATGCTTCCAACCACACCTTCTCAAGCAGGACATGCAGTACGTTCAGTTTCCCTGCAATTGTAGATGATCTGTTTGATGATTCAACGCAGCTGCCAGACTCAGTGGTATTTACATTCCAAAACAGAAGACTTGTAATGTATGTCATGTCCATAAAATGGAAATATTTAGGGTGATGCTACACCCTGTAATCCCTGATGCTTATAAACTTGCCTGGGAAAGCTATATTAACTTCAGCTGTGCCTTTCTGGTGAAGCATGAAGGGGATTTTTGTCATGGATTGTTTATGTGCCGACAGGGAGTTCCCAGTGACTTATATGTCCAATCTTGACCTTAATAGTTTTTTGACCTAATTGTATAGGTTTAAGAGGTAAAAAGAATGTAAGCTATATGAGTTTTTTCAGGTTTGCAGTAAAATGGTGTATATATGAAATACTTAGGTGATTTCAGGTTCTTTCTCCTAAAATTCAGTTAGAGTAAGGAATTAATCTTGACAAAAATCATACAGGTTTGTGTGACTCAGGAATTATTGTGATTGATAGGTTCTTAACTTGGTTGAAATTACCTTTTCTCACTGGAGTATGAGTTCAATGCACAGCATATGCAGTGTTTCCAGTTGGTGAATGAATAAGTTTGTATCATTTTTCCACAGCATGCTGAGAGGACGCAGCATGACATAGCCTGCTATATGAGGAATTGATAAGGAAAAATCATGTCTATTCAAGCAATCATAAAAAATTGCTTCTGCAGTTGCAGTCAGGGAAAGAACCTAGAAAGCATTCATGGAAAGATATATTTCATTCACGTCATATTTTACCACAATGTGAAAGGGACAGTGAAACCAAGTCCAGAAAAAGAACAGCCCAGCTGACTGGGCAGAGGCCTTTAGGAATGTACTGCTTGGGAATGACTACAGTGATGCTCAGAAGTACAAGACCACTGTGTGACACATGCACATATGTTTGTAGTGTCTGCATTTGCACTAGAATTAGGGGACACAGATGTGCTTTTAAAGCTAACCTCTCAAACTTCCATTATGCGCTTTGCTTTATATTTCAAAGTCATCTTGGAACACATGAATAAAATTTCTTTTGTGCAAGATGACCTGGAAAATCAGCTCTACCCATTTATATTGGTAGCACATATTGAAGCACATATTCTTGGGATATTGGATTCTCAGCATCAACTGCTCAACTTCACCATTTAACTTGCATTTTCATGTAGATATACTTCTAAGATCCAAGGGGAAAGTTACTGGGCACAAAAAATGGTCTATATATACTGTACTCAGTGAAACTTTTTTAGAAAAAGAGAAGCTAGCCTACCTCTTAGAAGGCAGCTCGTATTTCCTGATACTCCAGTACAGATCCACCTGAAAAAGGAAAAATGTAAAACATCAGTAATTTTATTCCTTAGGGGTTTTTTTTAATCCAAAATTGCACAAACATGTTTCAGTAGAATAGTTAATTTTGAGGAATTTTTAACTTACTGTTGTGTGTCTTCTTCATTTGTCTTAATTAAATAGCATTTTTCCTGTACTGGACAACTGCAATTTTTATTAATAGAGGAAGGATATTGGAAAGATTCAAAGATGGACATACAGACACCTGGACTAAGTTCTGAATGACAGGGACATTCACAAACAAGTTCTTCTTAAAAGCAGTGGGGATTAAAATCTGCTTGCACTGTTGTTTTTTTCCTTCTTTCTGTATTTGTTTAAGGAAACTGGTTCCAAATGTTATCCAAGTGACTCAGACTCATTCAAATAAAAATTTGCAAATACTCCCTGCTCTCACTTGTTCTACACATTTTATTAGTGAAAGCATTCAGATTATTCTGACTACTTGCCTGAGCACAGAAAAAACCCTAAGCATTTCTGAGGTACATTTTTGATGGTTTTGTACATTCCATGCAGTAAAACGGGTATATGAGTTTAAATACTCATATTTGCAATGAAACCTCTTATGCGTACCTCCTCGAGGGAGAGTACGGCTTTGTATTTCTTATTTTTGTAAAGAAATCTTCTAGACTGTTTGGGTAAAAGTAATTAGACTCAGAGGAATGTTCAAACACATGTTATGGTGGTAAACATACCCTGTAGACCCTCCAAAGCACAGAGCAGGCACTTCCAATAAAATGATCCTCATGAAGAGGGATTATAACTAACTCCATAAGTATCCTGCCAGTAAAAAATTAAAACTCTAAGTTTGAATGAGAAGTTCTGTTGAAGTTACAGAAATCAAGAGTACAATTATTTCCTGAGTTTCATTTTGTTGCATCTCCTTATGTATATATGTCTGTTTGGCAAAATCCTTTCAGAAACAAGCAATAGTGGGAACATTTTGGCAGCAAAAGTGTTCATCGAACTGCTTTCCCCTACTTTTCCTGGTTTTACTCATTACTACTGTGTAAATTATAGAATTTACAGAAAAACGTATTTAAATTATAAAGACCCTGACTCTTGTGTTTAAATGGAGTAGCTTTACACTGCAGTTTCATAACCAGTTTAATATGACATAAGCCAGCTCAGTCATCAAAGACTCATCCCACCACCCCCTCATTCCTGGGTGATTATTTCCCCACCCATAACTGCAGGCACATGAAGTCATATGGCCTTGCAATGAACTACCTCAGGGAAGTTATCTGAGATAATTAACCTGGGGAAAAAAAGCCAACAGTAAAAAAAAAAAAAGAAAAAAGAAACTAAACTATATTTAATCCTCCTTCTTCCAGCTGTTTTTTTTGTTTGTTTTTTTTTTTTCAAAGAACCTTCTTCAACTGCCTGGTCGGGGTTTTTTATTTTTACAGAACAAGGGACAATATTTTTTTTTTTTCAAAGAACCCAAGGATTTCAGTTAGTAGTGCCACCTTATGCAGACCTAAACTAACATGAAATGATGTCATCATCTTTCAGTCAACTCTGTGCACTCCAAAGAGCTATTATCTAAAATTAACACAATGCTACTTAAAGTAAAATGAAAATAACCTGCTTAAAGAAAACCCATGAAACATGAAGTAAAAAAGCATGTCACGTAGACTGCATGTCATGAAAAAACATTAAAGTGCAATGCCAGTGTATCTATGGGTTAAGAAAGGAAGCAAAAAGTCTGTAAATTTTTCATATATGAAAAAAAACAACAAATTAACTGTGTTATTTCACAACCCAGCTTCTGTATCCTGCATAAGTAAGAAAATAAGTATCTTACATCATTGGAATTCACCTTAGCATTTGAAATTTTTTCATGAAATAAAGGTGAATTTCACAGTGGGTTAAAGTTCATAAAGTGAGATACTGACAAATGCAGGGACCTACATGCAGAGTTCTGAGGACTTTTGCTTGGAGGCACTGTAATTCTGTATGTGCTCAGTTTGTTTCTTCAAACTGGCCAAACTTTGCATCTTGCACATCCCACTCGCTCTCTCTGAGCAGTGTGAGCAGCTGATTTGTACCAAAGCCAGGTCAAGAACCGCAAGCTAAACATTCTTTAACACACTTACACTGATAGCACTGATATTCCTATAAAGTGCAGCTACTGTTTTCTTTTATGGGGGAGGAGATGACATTAGTTCTTGTATTCCACAGGCTGTTGAATAGCTCATCCCCACAGGAGAGGGAAATACCCTGAACTAGCAGAATGATGTACCACTTCATCCTAGGCTGTTCTGTGCAACATATCTAACATATCTTTCAATTCTCAGTTTGAATCCTTGCTGCTGAACTGAGAGAAATGTACGGGTCCTGAAATTTCTGAGCTAGAGAGAAGTGGTGAGAATGTCTGAGTAGCCGAATGTTTAAGGTGTTAGCCTAGGCAGAGAACCTTGTTTTCCTGTCTACACCCCAAAATTACCTTCTGGTTTTGCTTTTCTTAGACACTTTATCTGTTACTGGGTAAAATAGAGATGTGGTGCATAAAATCAAATGTTCCTTGCACGTTAACATGTATACTGTAAAAACAACCTGTATCTAAGCCTGCATCACCTACTGTCCTCCATCATTTGTTCTTCTGCTCCATACTCCCTGCTAGATAGTTCCAGAGCCCTTTGGCATGGTGAGTCAGATGGGACAGTTTTGAGACAAACAATTTCCTTTGTTCACTGTAGGAATTTATGATATTTGTTGGTGTTTTTGGTTAAATTTGAGGGATTTGATCATAAAAATTTAGCACTGAAGCAATCTGTCTATCTAGAAAGGTCTGCCCTTTTTCTTTCTGGTTTTTGTAAATTATTTATACTGTACATAGGGGTCCCAAAATACAGGACCAGAGTAATTAAAAATAATGTTTACTAAATAATTAATAATAATAATTACTATTGATGCAGCTATAAAAATAAAAGTAGCAAATAACTCACAATTTCAAACGCAATTTTTATGAAGTTATGAGGCAAGAGGAAACAAGTTTTATTTAAGTACTTCTGCCTTTCAAGCAGATAGCTTCTTCAACAGAAAATGTTTTTTTGATCACATCAAGTACAAAATCAACTTCTTATTTTACCTCAAGTTCATTCTTTCAAAATGTGTAATATATATTTTTTTTGTTTGAGACACATTTGCTCTCTCAATATTTATTATGAGTAAGGCTGTGATATTTACTCTTCACAGGCATACATTAAGGTTGAAAATTTATTGGAGGTAGAGATGCTAACATCTCAATGCCAAAGCTCTATGCTATCCCAGTTTTCCAGGGATTTTGTCAGTAATTAGTACTCTTCTGTGTCAATAAATCATTTATATTTTCATTCTCAAACATAATTTCAGCCCAGAGAGAAACTGTAATAAATACTTATTATGCACATGATATATTACTAATGAAGAAGATGATAAATTGCTAATGGAAAAAAAAGTATTGTGAAAGCCTTGCTGAAACATAGGTAATAAATTACAACTAGAATACTTAGAACACAATTTTCAGGTGATCAACCATTCTTATTAGATTTCATATGCTCTTCATATACACAGTGCTCATCCAGTAAAATTCTACAGTTTCTTCCTGCTTCACTGGATCCAGCATGACTTTGGACACTACCTGTAGGGGCCACGCGAAGCTGGGAATTAGTCAAGGAAGAAAGACATCCATCGTGATTTTACGCATCAGCACGTTGTGCCATTGTCCCTCATGATGTCTGGGCTTAAATAAAAGAATACCCGAGCAATATTTAACAAAATTGGTCCTACAAGAAAATGGGAGGAATGAAAAATGGGAGGTCAACAGGCTTGTCAGGAAGCTGCTTGGCAGAGGAAGAAGAGAGCCAAGTGTGATGGCATTGCCACAGGGCAGGGACCTCACCAGCACCAGCATGGGATCTGCTCCTGTGGCCCCTGAGCAGGAGGGGCAGAGCAGGGTCACAGCTGCAGGATGGGCTGGCAGGGACACGGGGATGGGCGTGGGCTGAGGCTACGCTGGGCTGGTGGTCAGGGTCAGCGACGAAGAGGCTGGAGGCTCAGGGATACCTGCCACCCAGCTCAGGCAACACCAAGGGCAAGAGCTGCAGCTTCAAAGCAGATCAGAGTGAAGAGAGGGAAGACCTCACCTCTCAGCAGGGACCTCACCAGTCTGCTGCATGGCTGCATGGCTGCATGGCTGCAGGGCTGCAGGGCTGCATGGCTGCGTGGTTGGATGAGGGAAGATTTGCACACAGGAAAGCTTTGAAATGTTATGCTGCTCCTTCTTGGGGTTTTAATCACATGGTCATCAGCTATACAATAACATTTCCAGAGTGAAAGGTCAGATACCAAAGCAATTACAAGAGGTCAGACAAGTAGAATATATATAAAATGCAAATTCAAATTTCTTATAATCTCAAAAAAGGGAAATTTTCCAGCAAACATTTGCCAAATAAAGAGTTTGGCATTCAATTCAATAATCTTGGATATAAATAACCAAAATGGGGAAAGAAACACATTTTAATGCAAAATCCTTAATCCAGCAAATTTAAAATTAAAGATTTGAACATTGCCAGATGCTAGACAAGGTCAAAACTTGGAGTACAAGCTCTGCATTCCCAGAAAACTCAAGCAGATTTCCTTAATAGTAAATCAAGTATATACAAGGCAAATCTACTCTTCTGAGTGTATGTAAATTCTACCAGACATTGGAAAGTAGATGTCAAAATTTCTTAATTAAAGAGGATATTTTAGCATCATTATATACTTATTTTATACACTGGGAATGTCTACAACAAGATGTCAATTACTTCCTTCCAAATAATTTACTTCAATGCTTTGATGAAGTTTAATTTTACGGTCCTTCACATTCAATCTCTAAATACTTCAATATTTTAGCATTATCCCTCAATGTGTCTTTTTTTTATACAAAAACTGACCTTTTGGTTCTGCCCCCCAAGTCACTTGAACTGTTGAATCAGTACACAGGATGTTTTCTATTTGGAGAAAAATAAAAATACTTTCATTAGGAAGTACATTACATTGCCTCTTTTTCTGTTTAGTATTACATTGATCAGTTTTTTTTATGATAAAAAATGTCACTTGTGTATTATTCTATATTGTTTTCAAACAAAACCAAGTAATTATTTTCTTCCAATCCAGTATCACAAGCCACCTAGTAATTTTCATTCTATTAATATCTGAGACATATTCTCATAGAATTATAAGAATTAAAATGTTCATATTTCACTCTATTATCTTTTGGATATAGTATTCACAGCTTATTAACTAGGGATTCATTAAGCATATGGTGAGTAGTAGTTTCACATCAGGTACAACTCAGTCAAATAATTAAACAGTTGCTGTGTTTTAAATGCACTTTTCAGTCCCAATGAGACAGATGAAGATAATGCTTACTTAAACATTATTCTATTTAAGTGCACTTAAAATAGATTTGTTTCCTGATTTGTAGTAGCAACTCAAACCCAAATAGATGTGTGCCCAATGTCATTATCTTTTAATCAAACACAACATTGTGCCAAATAATGAAGTGGGGCTCAGATCTCTCATTAAAGAAGAGCTCCTTTTCTTTTTCAAAATAATAATAGGGGGGGTTATCAGCTGCAATTTACACTTTAATAGTTTCTGACAAAACTCTTGTGCTCACATAAAAGCTTAGCAAAAGCATCTTGAAATTTGCAATCCAAATTGAGTTTGCCTCTTCAAGTTTTTTTATTGATGCAAAAAAGTCTAGCTGTGTTAAGTATAGGTTGTCAAATTTTGTCTTACTCCTACATGAATCTTAAAATGATAAACAATTTGCACTATATCCAACATGTATTGCTGAAAATTCCTGTGTTCTTAGCTCTGAAGTGCTTTAAAATTAAATGATAACAAAAAAGTACACCTTCCTTTCCATTATCTGCTTCTATAATACATCAAAAAGATTTGATGTTTTTATTCCTATTTTCAGATGTTTTCTGATTCACACAAAGAAAACCCCAGATAATTTCACAATTTATAATACTCTTTACAATTTTAAGAGGAATTTAACTGTTTGGGAAATTCTCCCCCGTAGAGATGTCAAAGAATTATTTACATTGCATTTTCACTTTTTAAAATTTATATACAAGAGATTTTAGATCCAATGTTTTTGTCTATGCTTATGAAAGGAAGATCAGTGCCTTAGCCCTGTTGTAGCTTTTTTTAAACACAGGACTAAATTGAGTAGAACTAAACTTTTTAAATTAAAACATAGTCAAAAAATCATGAGCTTTAAAAGTTGCAGAAAAGTATCGTCCTTACATCCAGAAGTTTTTACCTCACTCTTATTAATACTATTAGTATTCATTTACTAATACTCTTAGTAGTTGTTCTACTGAAATTAAAAAAAAAACAACAAAAGAAAGGAAAATTAAGTTAAAGTTACTTAGTTGTTCCGTATAACCAAAATAACACAAATGTAAACTAATTAATACTTCCACCACTTGGTCTTGAATAGAGATTCCTAAAAAATTTCAAATTTGCTTGTTCTCCAGATATGGATCCTCTCTATTCAGAATACCTGTGTGTGCTAATCCTTTAGTCATGGCAGCAGTAGGCTCCATGGAGCTGGGGGCATCTGTGCATGACTGAGATGCTATTGTGCTGTCTGAAAGACTGCAGACTGCCGTTGTGAGGAAATTTTTACACAAATAACATTTTTATACTTAATTTTACTTATAGTGATGGAAATATATACATTTTGATAGGTAGATTTGTAATTATAAAAATTATTCAATCTTTGGAGGCAGTACCTGGCATGAGTCTTTTGCAAATATTTTCCTCTGTCAGCTTTCTAGAGCTCTATCAGCCAAGATTCAGAAGATAAGGATGACATTTACAAGCAACTCAAGTAATTGACGTCTTTACAAATGAAATCTTCTTGTAGATAGCCACTTCCTAAAAACAGCACACAGGCCAAGCTTTGAAAGAAAACAACTGAGATGAATGAATTTAGGACAACAGAAGTTGAACCAGAAACTTCTACTGAGTAAACAATTCCTTTTCTACATAATCTCTGTAAAGATGGATGTTTAGGAGCCTGCTTCCTCATTAATACATTAATTTTCTCTAAAATAAATGAAGAATATGATGCTATCTGGATGGCAGGTGTGTTAGTGGTCCAGACCAGGAGCCAGGAAATGCTAGCTAGTAGTTTGCCTTCAGCTTTCTAGAGACACCCAAGAAAAAAAACATTTAGCACAGGAGTAGGTGGAAAAACTTTATATTATGGGCATCATGGATGCCTCTCAAAGCAATAGGTGTATGCATCCCTCTGGGTATCAGGAGAACAAAGCTAAACCCTTCTTTATGTGGACAAACAGCATCAAGTGCCTGGGAAATTTGTATCAAGGTATAGTTTCCTATCTGATTCTTTGCTTTCTGGAATTGAATATGTCCTTTGCCTCCAGAAATGCCTTTCCCAGACAGACAGAGAAAATTACTGTCTCCTCTGTAATGGGGAACAGAAATACAGCATCCTCCTGTTACAGATGGGAAAAAAAGATTATATCATGGAGAAAGTAAATACTTTGGGATATTGATAATGCATTTAACTCTGTCCTAGATTTTGGGTCTAGCTTGGAACTATAGTCANAACAGAAGTACAGCATCCTTCTGTTACAGATGGGAAAAAAAGATTATATCATGGAGAAACATAAGGAAAGTAAATCCTTTGGGGTGTTGATAATGCACTTAACTCTGTCCTAGATTTTGGGCCTAGTTTGGAACTATAGTCGCATTTGACATTAAAGATGAACATTAAAGTGTAGCTTAAATATAAATGATGAGGGCTATTTATAAACTGTGCAGATATGTGCAAATATGTGATATTTATTCTGAGTAAAACAAGGATTAGACCATTTAAAGGAATTTGGCCTGGCTTCTGGACCTTGACTTGACTTAAAAGTAATGAGAAATACACTGGGTTCAATGCAGAACTCACTGGCTCAAACGTTGATACATAATGGGACATAAATCTCAGCACCTCCAAACTTTAAAAATAAGCAACAAGGCTACTGCAAGGCTCGGATAGCAGCAGAATTAAGCAGTATCCACCACAAAAACTTCAGAATTGTAGTTCTGGGCATTTAGTGTCTAAATTTTGCCTTGTGTGAAATAACCTTTCTATATCTTAGTTCTGTCTGATCCATGATCTTTGAATAAAATTCATAGCTTGTTTTATAAGAGCATACAAGGTTTCACTGTAAAGTTTTTATAAACCAGGTCTCAATCAATCCTGTTTATCATTCCTTCTGCATTGATACTGTCCTTGGCAAATGGCCTCAGTCAGTGATGCAGAGAAGTGCACTTTAGTACTCAGCTAATGTACAATTGGGACCCCTAATGACTCATGCTATTATAAAATTGACTGAGATCACCTAAAGGAAAGAAATGAGATCATTACAAGAACTCAGTATTCTCTGAGTCCCGTAATGCTTGTGCTCTGAAGACAGAATTCCCTGTTAGGTACTCTGAAATGTCTAATTAAGGCTGTTGTAGCAATTTTGATGATCTTTGCAATGGAGGAGTCTCTAGCTATTCTAATTGTTCCACCTGTTTGGAAAAGAGATGAAGGGCAAAATAAAAGGTCAGAATTAAATTAACAGATAAGCAAAAATTAGAGATGAAGATGCTACATTTTAGCTCAGTGAGAATTACAGAGTATTTCTAGGTCAGGGTTACTAGCAAGTGTCTCAGCTCTCTACCCAGAAACTGCTGTAGATGATGGATTAAGTTTACTGGTGTATTTAAATAGATTGAAACAACAAGGATTCCTGGTAATATTTATCTCAAAGACCAGCATTTTCTTATTTCTAATTAATCTAGAGCCAACTTGACATATTGTCATAGTTTTAATGAAATTTGAGGTTTGATATTCAGAAAGAAGAATCAGAGAAACAAGAATAACAGAACAAATTTTCGAAAAGGAAATGGTGTATAGTGGTGACATTTATTCACACCATAAAGAGTTTCCCTACTTTATACATAATTCCTGATTTCCTAGATATTTAATTTTATTGTTTGTTTTCCAACCAAGTCATAAGCAGCAGTGAATGCTCTTTATCCAAACCCTGCAGCAATGATGGAAAGCCTGCACTAAACATGTCTTATGGAGAAAACACTGATGCATTTCCAGGGTATGATGGCTAGTGAACACACAAAAAGGCACAGGTTGCTCAAATAAGTAAAGCCACCTACTGAACACTA
Organism: Thryothorus ludovicianus; assembly: GCA_013397245.1. Lineage (NCBI taxonomy): Eukaryota > Metazoa > Chordata > Aves > Passeriformes > Certhiidae > Thryothorus > Thryothorus ludovicianus. Next base: position 45,764 of record VZTB01014204.1, on the reverse strand, counting down.
TCATCAGCATCTTTTCTCAGGAGAGAAGAAGAAAAAGTTATGAAGAGCTGAAAAGTTGGACAGGTGTAGCCAGTTAGAATATCACAAAACATAATTTAAAATCCAAATTAATGTGGTAGCAGGCTTAAATTTCTACAAACAAGTAACAGAGTAGTAATGAGGGTTCAGCTGTTCACATGTGCTGTATTTGATCCTTGGGTTGAGAACAGTTTCTGCTTTTAGCCCTGCATTGGTATCTTGTACTAAATGTTTATCACGATATTACTCAATTTCAGAAAGTTACTCAATACAAATAAGCATAAAAGCACAGTATGTACCATACCATACAGTTCAAAGACAAAGAAGAACATATAAAGGCGTGGAAGAAACCTCTCCCATCTAAGGTATTAGAGGAAGAAAGAGCACAGATAGTTTTAAAGTATTGGAATAGGATTTCCTTCCACAAATAAAGACCTTTCCTTATAAAAACACTTCTGCAAATGCAGCATGAAGAAATCAACTTTTAAAAAGTCAGACATAATGGAAGTATACAATGGATGACATAAAACTGCTACATGACAAATAAATAAATCTTTGTTATCTTTTGCATTTTGAATATTTTCACGCTCTCCTGGTCAATATATTTAATTGCTTTATTTTTATACAATTCATAGTATATATTCCAAAATATATTTTTTTTTATTTTCACACTAAATAAAATTACTATGTTTCCCTAATTTAATTTTCTTGTCTGATACAATATATAAAATTTAATTTACCTCTATAACTAATGCTTGATAGGAAATTTGTTCATTGAGTTATAACTTTCAATATTTTTTTTTGCAGGTAATGGAATATATAAAAATAAATCACATTTCACTCAAGAATTTTATAGTATGCTATCAGCAAATGTCCAAAGAAACACAAACCTAAAGCATTAAAAGTGAAACCATTGGCTTGCAGATAAATCATAGAAACTTCTCATTTAAAAAATGATTTATAAAGGTATGATGAACAGTTAGGGATAGAACTGAAAATTATCACATATTAGTCTTCCTCATCTCCAAAATAAAATCAACCTTATTTCAGTTGGACATAAATTCCAGTCATCCCATTTATACTTTTAAATCACAGAAAGGGTAACTATAATGGTGCATGAGCAAACACCTTCTTTCTCCTTCCTCACCTAGGGAAAAATGTGAATATATTTCCCTCATTTAAATGAAATCCATGCCTGAACTGAGAATAAAATTAGAAATTTATTCCTGAATACATAAATATGACGGTACTATATTTAATTTCTGATGACTATAACTGTCATGCTTGAGTTGGCTTTTCATTCTTTAAAATAGACTTCTTTATGTATCACACTACATTACTGAATGCTGTTAATGTTCAGTATATTTAATACATTAGGCAAAAAAGAAATTAATTTCTTGTGGGTTTTGCTGCAAGGAGGTATACTTGACACAGTCATTTCAGTCTGACTTTGCCAGTTATGGAAAAAAAACCCCACAAACAAACCAAGTAACCACAAAACAAACCAAAAATTTTGTGGAAATTTAAACCATGTCTCCTGACAAAGAAACTACCTTATGAAACACAAGTTAGAGCCTTCCATTCTTCCAACACTTAAGAAGGAGATAATTCAAATTCTGTTGTTTTGTGGTTTTTTGTCCTTATAGGTTTGGGGGCTCTTTTTCTTTAGTTTTCCACATGCTGCCCACCCCTCAGCTCCCCCAATGAGCAAGAGACTAAAAGACTCAGATAGGAGACTTTGAGCTGTCTTTTGTTCATCTCATGCTGCATACACTCTCAATATAATTTCTTCAGTATTAGAATAATTTTGAACTTCAAGGATTTCTGTCTTCTGCTATGGCTCTAGCTAGAATGAATTTACTCCATTTTTCAAGAGCAATGCATATTCAGCATATATGGGAGGAAGAGTGCGAGTGGAGGTTGCACACTCTCTCAGCAACGTTAGTGACCAAATCTTTTCAGTTTCTGAAATATGCAATCAGGCTTTCTCAGAAATCAGGAACATCAGAGAAGTCATGCCACTACTGGGAAAAAGAATTGGAAATATTATTTGAGAATCATGTAGCTACCATTTACTATTAACACTTTTTCAAAAACAAAAAACAAAACACTACTTTTTTTTCTTAAGTAAACACTGTCTCTTCTTCAGCCACCCAAAAGTTTGTTCATTTTGACATTTCTGTGAATTAATAGTTTTACAAAGCAAAGGAAAAACTCATGCAACAAGTGGAAAAGTTTATTGAGAGCAAAGAGGATGGCTTCCTTTTTCCTCCAATATCAAACCGAGTATTTCAGGTAAAGTAAGAAATCTGTAGATTTTCCCTAACTTCAGATCTTATTCTAAAGCCTTGTTTTCAGACCTTCAGGAAAAGGATAGGAAATTTTACAGAAATGGAGTGAATATTTCACAAAGATTTAGTCCTCACTTTTTAAGAAGTATTACCTCAAAAAAAAAAAACAAAACAAAAAGAAAACCCAAATGATAGAATGAATGACAGGTGGGTTTTAAATTTCTATTTTTATTGTCAGTCAGGCAAAGAAATTCTCAGCACATATCTAACACAGACTATTGAAACTGCTTAAAAAAAAACAAGTCACTGAGTTATGATCACTCTACTACAATATCCAGGCAAATCTTTCTTCTACTATAGTCAGAATTACTATGCAGTTGATAGTGTTGGCATGTTCATAGCTACCATCTGACACCACACTTTTCAAAATCCTCAGAAGGTTACTCAATCTCATCACATAGGGGCGTGAACTACAGTGATACTACTGAAATACTATTACTACATGGCTGAAGATTCTGCAGCACCAGCAAACTTACCTTACACAAAACCCCACTAACACTTGCTACTAAAATTGACAGACTACTAGAGGAAAATAATGGAGAGATGGGAGGTGTTGTCAGTAAATCTAAAATTCTAATGAGAAAATCCAAAATTCAGGGATAGTTTCATTACGACAATGTATAATTTCAACTCCTAAAATACCTGGAGAAGGTTAGCACTGGAACAGTACCATCATCTGAAGAAGATGCAGTACATTCCATCCACCTTCTTAACCTTTCAGCTGGGAGGGCTGGGTGTTGGAAAGGAAGGATAACATCATTACTTTCTTTTCTAACTTCGAGTCTAGTGACAGACTTTTCCTAGCTATACTCAATCAAAAAGGCACAGCTGTGGTATTAGAGCTTTTTCTAGTAACCTAAATGCATACAAGGAATATGAGAAAATTTTTGAAATATTCTATATGAAAAACAGCCAGTTGTGATAGTCAATATATTGTATTAATTATTCATTTGCAGACTTTCTAACCTGACCTTTGGATTCCTGATACTAAGTCTGTAATAAAACAAGAGTAGTAAAACCAAAATTATTATTTAAAAAAAAAGAAAAAAGATTAAATAAAGATGCAGTCAAACTCTTCAGCTGATTAGTAACAATTTAGTTGCTCTGCGACCTCCACAGTTTTTGGTGTTACACAACTAGGGAAACAGAGTGCAGGCAGAATTGACCTGAGCCACAACAATGCTGGGGTTCAGAGGCCCAATGTCTGTAAGGTGAGACATAAGGCACGTCTGCTGTCACCTCTGCAGCATTCCAAGGACAGCACATTTCATGCAGGGAGAGAGATTTGCTGCGAGTGCTGTAGCCCAGGGAGATCTGAGAAATGTGCATTGCAAAAAATCAAGAGAAGTGAGAGTGAAAGCACATCATTTATAAAACAGCTTGACTGAGCAAGTAAGTCTGATTACCTGTGCCGTGCCACTATTGTCACGACGGCTCCACAGGGAGCACATTCATTTGTCATTTCCACTGCACCGTATCTCAAGACATACAAGTATTACATCCAATGCATCCCTCAGCAGCTGGCTCCCAGCCTGCTTTCTGGCACATCTCAAATCCATAGATAAATGCTCAGGAGCAGCACGCTGCTCTTCATCACCCTATTTCTAACCTCTTGCAAAGCATCTGCACACAGGCTTTATTTCACTGGCTTTAGGCTTTCCCGAGTCACTCTCCGTTACAGATATTTGCGTTTGAAATACGTGAGAGTGCTCCTTGTGGGACTCCAGGGCCTGCGGGACCCTGCCAGAGCCAGGGTACTGCCGGAGGGGCAGGACCCGGAGCGAGTCAGGGTGGCATAGGGAGAGGGAGAGGTGGAGCGGGGCAGGGTAGAGTAGCCAGAGCGGGACAAGGTGTAGGAGGAGCGGTTCAAGGAGCTGTACGGGGCGCGTGTAAGCGTGCCGTAGGTGGCACGGGTCGAGGAGTAGCCCAAGCGCCCCTCGGGGCTCCACAGCGATCGGGAGGAGGGAGCCCACGTGGAGCCCAAGCGAGCGGTGGTGTCGTAGGAAGGGCCCCACTGAGAACCACACAATGAGCGAGAGCCGGAGGTGCCCACAAGCTGGGAGAAGGAGCGAGAGATGGGGGTAGAGAGGGAGCGGGCTGTGGCACCTGCCAGGGGCCGCGGGGATGGGGAGCACGGCAGGCTGGCAGCAGCTGGGGAGTCCAGGGGCTGAGCGGCAGGAGAGCTGGCAGGGCGGGCCCCCACGGCCACCAGCGAGGCAGAGGTGGGCGAGCACAGGGAGTGGGCTGCGGGGGGCCCTACTGGGCGGGGGGCTGGAGAGCACAGCGAGTGGGATGCCGGCGGTGCCACGGGCCGCGGGGCTGGGGAGCACAGTGAGCGGGATGCAGAGGCACTGCCCACCTGCAGCACTGTTGGGGTGCTGCTGCGGTCAGCAGCACGGGGCACCGGGGAAGCCACTGGGGAGCACATGCCGTGGGCTACCGCGGCACTCAGGGGCTGGGAGGACAGGGTGGCCACTGGGCCACATGGAGCCTGGGCGTTGGGAGAGGGTGTGGAGCCGCAAACAACGTGTGAGATGGAGGCACCAGGCACTGAGAGGGGAGTTGGAGGTTGCATGGGATTACCAATGGTGTGGACTACTGGAGAGCACATGGAGTAGGATGGTGGAGCAGACATAGGGACGGCCTGGGTTGCCCCATTGGGACTGGGGCCAGCCATGAAGTGGGTCAGCAGTGCACTCACCGCATTATTCGCGGGGACAGAGACAGAATAGGACATTGGCCCCCCTCCACCTCCAGAGGGGTGTGTGGGAGCAGGACCTGTCTCAAACACCACATGAGGCATAGAGGTGCAAACAGGGTTGGATGCTGGGGCTGGCATGGAGCTATACATGGATGGAGCCATTGGAGCACACGCAGCTGGAGGTACAGTCTCACATATGACACGGAAGCCAGGATCGCATCCCATCTCAAACCCAGGATTGATGCTTGGATTGAAGCCTTGGTTGCAGATGGTGTTGCATAAGGGATGGCCTGCAGGGAGGTACACGAAATCATACACAGGCTGCCCTCCTGCACTGCAGTTTGGGTTGCACACTGGGATGCATATGTATTCACACATGGAGTTGAACGCAGGGTCTGCCACAGGGACAGGCCCAGAGCCGTTCATGGGGACGGAGCCGTTCTCACACACTGGGAGTGACCCGTTCTGGATGATGGGCAGGACACCATTCTGGCCTGTGGAGCAACACACTTCAGCTTTGGCACATCCCTTGCAGTAGGCAAACTTGTGGCACCCAAGGTTGGCCAGGAGCCGGTGGCTGCCAAGCCTGTAAGGTGTGAACTCCACGACGGTCCGTGCCTGTTGGTTGGATGCTAGGGTTCCCAAACTGGAGCAAGATAAAGAAAAGAATTAGGGCCTTAATCCTTAGCACTCAGAGACCTAAGCGCTACAAGATGAGCGCACAAAATTATGTTTGATTTGTTATGACATATTTTAGAAATAAACTGTTATGACAACTTTGTTATTCTTGTCTTCTTAAAAAAAAAAAAAACCAAAAAAGAAACAAAACCATATTCTTTCTTGTGAAAAGCATGGTAAAAACTTTTGTCCCAAGAGAAGATTTGAAAGACTTCCATAGTCTATTCTGCAACTGGAATTGGAAAATCATTTGTGGTACTGACTTGAATTCTTAAAAAATGTAGCACCCTTCTGCCTCAAAGGTGTATTTATTGCTTACCATTTCCAGCAGTTCGACAGGGCACCTTTGTGGAATCCAGTTCATTACTATTCAGTGAGAACAATTCTTAACTTCTTGCCCTCAAAACTAGTCATACTTTTGTCAGTTCTCCTTGTCATGAAAAGAAGCAATGCATATTAATGAACAGCTACTATTCCTAGAATGTTACAGTATCCTGGAAGTTTCCAGTTTCCTGTGATTAACGCATTATGAGCTTAGAATGCATATTGTTATTTCTGACTGTTCTCTAATTGTTCCTATATGTGGTTAGTGTCAGTTCATGAATATTTAGAGGAATTTTATTATAAACTCAATAGTATTGTAAAGGATGGGAGACCCATCTAGTACTTCTTGTAAATGCAAGTGTGCAGACAGATATTTGATACATCCACTTAAATAAAATCTTGAGAAAAATAAAGTAGCATCATTCCTTGCAGCTTTAAATTATCATCAATTTGAAGAAGAGTGAGGCTTTTAATGGAGTCTCAAAGTAATAAGAGGTAAAATGTCCTGTTCAAGTGCTAAATGCCAAAAATATCAGAACTATTGTCTCTCTGAAAACCTGTTCTGAACATGCTCACCTTAGTCAACCCTCAATATTATCCCCATTTCAAGAATTGATGAACTTACTCAATGGTCATCGGCTCTTTGAATAATCCACAGCCTTCTAATGTCATTACACAATTCTTCATATCTTCCTGGAGAGGATTACAGAAGGAGATCTCCGCAGTACATGGTACTTTCAGTCTGGGCTGGCTCAGTAGCTAGTTAAAAGAGAAATGAACACATTTTATGTTTTTTAATTGACAATTAGGTAAATAAATGGAAAGAAAAAAATGTAAAAGGATTATTAATACACATTTTTTTCTGACTTGCTTCTATGATCTCTAAGTAAGCTGTTTTACTTTAAAAATCATACCAATCTCGTTAAATTAAAAAAAAAATCAATAATATAAAAGAAAAACATCAAGTATTTCAAGTTTATTGGCATTGTATTTAGCAGCCAATAAGAATCCCCAGGTTTGTGCTTTAGAGCCCAAATTTCATAATTAATGTTCCTTACCTTTACAATAACAGGTGGTCTGTTGACCACAATATCCCTGCTCACCATCAGAGCTTCTCCACACTCTGGATCTGAGACAGCAACTACTTTCATAATGTTGTGATCACAGAGATAAGGTCCATATTGATTATATGATATACACAGTGGAATTTTTTTCACTGTAAAAGAAATTAATTTCATTTTTTTCTGATTTTTTTATCAATATTCCCACTTTCCTTCCTCCTAAAGTTAAACTCACACTTACAATGGCTTAATTAAATATTAAAATATCATGGCATCTTTGAAAATATAATTATTCCTGACTTAGGGTGATACATTTCTATCTTCAGCAGTTTCATAGTTTTCAATTCATCTCTCAGTGAATTTGCAAGGTTAGTTGACGGTGATGATGATGATAATTATTAAGTAAAATTTGGAATCTTTCCTCCCTGTGCAATTGTTAAAGCAGTAATTCAAATATAGGGCAGTTAAAGTTTCATAAAATTGAATTTTATTATCAGTATGAAATTTTGTCTTATAATGATGTGGTTTAATTAAAGGGATCTTGTATCTTCCAGAAAAAGACATTAACCATGGAAATGGGTGTTTATGTTCTGCTATACATTTGCACTTCCTAGCGTATGGTATGTCTAGGTAATCTAAGCAAATGTTTAACACTGGCTGATATCTTCTGGCCAAAAAATACTTTGGTGGTCTGATAAACAATTGCAATTTTATCTTTCTGTTGAGTGTAGAGTCCAAAACTGAAATTTTAATGAAACAATTCTTTAAACTATCATAAGAATCTCTAAACCCTGAGAAATTAAGGAAAAACTAAAATTTATCTGTCACCATACATGCAGTGTTGACATTGTGTTGATTTTTGAATGATCACCCTAAAGGGAATTCAGCTGTCAATATTTAACACTGTACACATTTCATCGCCCAACACTATTAGGAAGTCTTCACAAATCCTGAAAAACAACTATCTCCTAAAAAGAGCAGGGTATAAGACAATTTCACCCTCTTACCTTCCCTTGGACCCAAAGTGACAGTCATACAGTCTTTCCAAAATTGATCCATTGGGCAACCACTGTAGGTTATAATTTGTGCGCACAAATTAAACTTCAGGGTTTTGTTCTCATTACGCAAATTTTCAAGCAGCCAATTGAGTTGGACATCTTCACCATACATTGGGCAGTTGGCCATTTTTAACCTCATGTTAATTCCAGAGTCACTCAGAAATGGGTTTTTCAGAGACGATAACTCCCTGTCAATATGACAGTTGGAAGCATTGCAATACCCAGGGTGAATTCGTCTGTAAGCCCGGTAATAGGCTTCCTTGTTTTTCACAGAACCTGTTGAAGAAGATATATGATAATGAATCTGCTGGAGGCACAAGAACCCTGTTATTATTCTATCCAAATAATAAAGATAATTAAATTTATTGCTTCTTCTTCCTGGAATCCAAACTAGCAGGTTGTTGTAGAACAAATGCAGCAGATAATAAAATACGAGATACAGCAGAATGAATGCACAGAAGAAAATAAACACTTCAGGGAAAAAAAAATAACAAAACCCCTTATTTTACTTTTAAGTAGTTAAACAAAAAAATGGTCAAGTGAATTTCAAAATGTATAGTTAGCAAAAAACTCAAAATATAACTCTTTAAAAGGATAAAGGTGAATATGAGAATGTTGCCATTCTCTCAAAAGACAAAATATGCCATTAAAACAAATAAACTATTGATTGTTTTCCAACCAATCAACAAAAAATAAATAAAAAAACCCCACAGATATTACAAATGTACAATCTGCTATGATCTACTGTTCATTCCTTTACATAATTTTGCTGGTTGAAGTCTTCCCATCTACTGGAATATGAAAATCACTAATCCATGACTCAAAGTAAGAACAGCAGAATATGCCAATGAATTTAATAAGAAGGCATATTTTCTGACAGACCTAGTACAAGAAGCAACAAGTAAGCTGTTAATCCTAGGTTTAGAAGAATTTGTGGGTTTTTTTAGATTATCTTGATTCTGTTAATACTTTAAAATACTTTAAAGGTGAGACCAAAACATACATACAAACAGTGTTATTTAAAGGGCTGGAATGTGTATCCTGTGAGAAGCAGCTAAGAACTTTGGGTTTGTCTAGTTTGGAGAAAAGGAGGCTGAGCATTTTTTTCTTAGCTTCCAGAGAAGAGAAAGTGGAAAGGGAGATGCTGATCTCTTTTTCCTGGTGTCCAGTGACAGAAAACGAGGGAATGGTGCAAAGCTATAACAGGAAAGGTTTAGACCAGACATTGGGAACAATTTCTTTCTTGTGAGGCTGGTCAAATACTAAAACAGGCTTCCTAGAGAGGTGGCTGATGGGCCATGGTTGTCAGTCTTAAGAAGAGGTATTTAATAGTATGTTTCAACTTTCACTCTGTCCTGACATGTGAGGCAGTGGGACAAGATGGTCACTGTAGGTCCTTCCAGCTGAAAGCTGAAATTATCCTATCCTATCCTATCCTATCCTATCCTATCCTATCCTATCCTATCCTATCCTATCCTATCCTATCCTATCCTATCCTATCCTATCCTATCCTATCCTGTCCTATCCTGTCCTATCCTGTCCTATCCTGTCCTATCCTTTCCTATCCTGTCCTATCCTGTCCTATCCTGTCCTATCCTTTCCTATCCTGTCCTGTCCTGTCCTGTCCTAATTAATATGTGCTTTGTTTGAATCATCTAAATATATTTAGAAGTTTTAGAATCAAGATCTTTGAAGAGAAAAGCATCTGCCTCTTTCTCAAAAATAAAAAGACAATTTCAGGTTGTTTTGCACATTTAAACGCAGGAGAGATTACTTTAATATGCTTATATGTTTAGCCTGTAAAATTTCCTCTAATCCATTTATTATGTTTTCATCATACCTAGTTCATACTTGTAAGATCCAGTGATATCTTCAAATTGCTCACTGCCAACACTCTTGGTGATTAGGCGTTGTCCACAAGGCCATGTGTCACAGAAAAATTTTGTTCTTTTGGCATTGTTTTGGGAAAGCCAGCCAACATAGCTGGAATTTACTCGAGAAAACATATGATGGCCATCATAATCCAAGTCCAGTTCCCCTTCCCTGATGCTTCGAACCCACGTAGGACCACTGCAAGCTGAACCTAAACCAGAGAACAAAAATGTTATAACACACTGTAACCCGTGAAGGGAAATTCAGCAATGTAATCTGAGGAAAATGATTCCAACTATAATAAAGTTACCTCTGCCTGTTTCCAGCGGTGTTGGATCCAGACACTGCCAGTCACCACAGCACTGATTTATGTCTCTACGAGCCATCCAAGATTCATTCCAGCAGTGGTATCGCCTGTAGAATGAAGGAATATACAGTTAAAAATGTCTCTTGGATTACCAAGTTTAATGCCTATGACAGAGGAAAACCATGTCAGCAATAAATTTTTAATCAGCTGAAGATTTTGTATATCTTAACACTGTTAATGATATTTGTGACAGGAGTGGTTTTTTTTGTTTTATATCACTCAGACTAGAAATTTGCTCCAGAGCCCCATAGACCTGATTGCAAAACATGTTTCTTTTGGTTGATAACATGTCAACACACTTCTTTTGTTTAACAGGAATTGAAAGGTTTATAAGAATGAAGTAATCCATTACAAGGACCATCAGGAGGACAACATATGTATCAACCAAGTGATTATGAATGAAGATAAAAGACCAAAATAGTGACAAATTTTCCATAGTGTTTCATGATCTACTTTACATTTTTACAGCTACTAAGTTTGATGGCCTTATTTTTTCATCTGAGAAGGATAAGCAGCCTGTTGTATAAACCAGAGGTTTTACTTTTTTCTTTTTTGAAAATCTACATTGAGTGGACTGCCCTTTTAGTAGTAATTTCATGGTTTTTGGAATGCATTATTAAGAAACTGCATTACCCCACTAAAGAAAGAGATACACTGAAGAGAGACATTGATCTGCTAAATTTATACCCTTTTCCCTATCATGTAACTTTTTAAAAGGCCAGAAGAGCTTTATATTTTTCTTATTTACCATAGCTTGTCTTTGCCACTTAGGTTTTTACCAGTAAAGTCAAAAATCTCATTGATACCAAGGGGATTCTCAATTGAACAAGGAAAACAGAAGCTTGTGACAACACGGCTCGGAATTCCTAAACACCTCATCACTGTAAGAAAAAAAATATGAATGAATCATTACAAATCACAAATAAACAGGCAAATCCTTCATTTATTTTATAAATAATTATTTTATATTCTAATTTACAGTTATAGAAACAAAATGGATAAGAAGCAATGTTTGGAATACAGTATCATCAAAATTCTTTTTAGTTCTTGAAATGCAGTTTGAAAAAAAGCCTAGAAAAAAGGAATGGATTTTACTCTTCCATCTTAAAATAAAAACAAAACCACCCCACAAAACCAACTGTTTTAAGTTCAGAAATCATTAACCTGAATCTGCATTAATAAATCACAATATTTCTTTAATAAATAGTGTGATACATATAGATTCATCTACAGGACTTCAATTTAACTTTCTTCATTCAATATAGAAGCAGGTTCAAAAGATAAATGGTATAAAGTTGGAGCTCAGATCTGTCTGCAGAGTTTAGTGCACAGTTATCTAATCTTTTGCATTAAAGGGAGGATATAACCTAATGCTTTTGTATTTTGGAGGCGACATTACTAGAGTTCTTCCTGTTTATAACTTAGTGTTTTTTCTTATCCTTCAAACATCATCCAAAGCATAAATTCTGGCTCCAAAGTGGGGTTGTATTAGATGACCTTTAAAAGTCCCTTTCAGTCCCAACTATTCTATGATTTGATGAACCTGCATTTGCTTTGTGTTTCAATAAAAGTTTCAATATTGATAACTGCACAATATAAAGGTCATTGAGAAGATGGAACTACTTTTCTTGCTCTTCAGCTTATAGAGAAAAGTAAAAAATTAAAAATAAAGACTATATCAGGAGAATGAGAAAAATATTGAATTTCTTTTCTAGTAAAATGCTTATGAGTGAAATTCTTCAAGTAGCTTTTAGAGTCAGGGGGTTTTGATCCTTGTTTTCTCTCTTCTTTTCTCTATAAGGTATGTAAGGGCAAACTGAAATATCATACCTGTGCACATTACTGAAGCAAGAGATCCACAGTACCCATATCTGACTGGCCTGCATCTGCCACTGTACCACTGCTGTAGGATAGGGACACTTCCATTCCAGGAAAATGGCTTTGTTCCTTTCAAGTAATCATTGTTTTCTGGAATCTTCATGACACTGTTAGTGGTATGACTGCTTATCTAGAAAAAGAAAAACAACCTTTTCAAATAGCCAACCACATCTTCATGTTCTAAGCAGGTCTCATTAGAGATTAGCATTAAAAGTTTAATTTTCTTCTTAATGTGAGCACAGAAAGGATTTTTCCTGCTCGCCTGCTGTGTTAGATTACAGCGCAGTTTGTCCTTCTACAATATAATGAAGTGTGACCAGATCTATTCAGAGGTCTCACACCCCCACATATCTTACCATGTGATTCACCACCATGCTGACATGCACAGGATCATTGCGCCAACAATGGTCACGATCAGAGCCCTGATGGTAACTCGCACCCATATCTAAGATCTTCAAGCAGATATCCAGAATCCCTTCTTCAAACTGAGGAAAAGAGGATAACATAGGCATTATGGTATGCTGACATTGTTAAAGTATTTTCTTACCAATTAAGCAGTTTTTTTTCACTTATATGAGCTGCCCTCTCTCCTCTCCTGCCCTTTGTTTTTCTTCTTTTCTTTTATTTTTTCTTTTGTTAAATCAAGCACAGCTTCTAGGGTTCTGCATGGTGTTGACTATCTGCCTGAAGGAAAACCAAAGGCAAAATGGTATAATTTTTACCCATGTTTGACCAATGGAATAATTTCCCTTCAGAAGCACAATATTTGTTTCACCTACCTTTAGAACATTCTGAAATTTCCCTGATTTTACTAGATAAAACTTTGTTCTGGTTATTTGGGCTACAGTGACATTCTCAGACGTTTTTGTTTGTGTATGCATAGTCTGCACTGATCCTAAAAACCTCTGTGCTACAAATAGAGCATACATTTCTGAAAAAATACAGACATTTATCAGTATATAGATGATATCTGTTTCTGAACAAGTGTTGAAATAATACCTGTCCAAAGTGCCATGGTCGAGAGGTTATGTGCTTGTGAACTCCTTCATACAGTATTCCATGTTCATTCAGAACATATTCTTCTCTATGGGCCTGATTGTCCAAATATACAGGGTCATCTGGAAAAGACAAAGAGCTTTCATTCAGACAAAATGTACCTTTCTACTATTTCGGTGTTTCTGCATTACTGGATCCCTCTTTCCTTTCCTAACAGTTTTAGATTTATACTTTTTAGCGTATTGAAGGTTGTGGGCTCTTTAAGCACTCACAGACAATTCATCTTATTTACAGCTAGATAATATCTTTAGTAAGTCTCTCCCTGCTGTAGAACACATAAATGGAAGAGCTTGCAGTTTATCTTCACACTAAGCTGTTCTACAAGTCAAACACTCAGCACCTAGAGTTGTGTATCTGGTTTAGATCAAATCAGCACAGACAATGTGAATATTTGTCATGTAATGATTTTGGAGAGGTCCTACAGACTCCAGAATTGCCTGCTACCAGAGCCAGATATACAGAATTTAATTTGTATTTGTACTATATTATTTTATGATTATAACATAATATTCACAGAATTACAAAATGGTTGAGGTTGGAAGAAGCCTCTGAAGGTGATCTGGTCCAATCTCCAGCCAGTTTCCCAGGCTGCATCCAGATTGCTTTTGAATATCTCCAAGGATGGAGACTCCACAATCTCTCTGGGCAACTGTGTTAGTGCTCAGTCACTCTCACAGTAAAAATTTGTTTCCTAATGAACAGAGGAAACTTCCCAATGCTTTCTATCCTGTCAAGACACTGTAAAAATTGTGGGAAAAAATTATACCTCACCCCTACGACCACTAAGACAAGAAATCAAAATAATGGCTTAAGACAGTCTTGAACTTGGAGGAAAAAAATTAAAAATAACAAAATAAAATTTCTCCTTGGTTCTCATTGTTTCTGTTACTACATCCTTTATGTACCAGCTATATAATATCTTCAGCAATTTTACTCATCACTAGCTATTTTTCTTAAAACAATCTGATTGTCACTAGAGTTCTTACCTGCACACCAGGGGTTAAAAAGGACATAAAAATCTCCAAGACACCGCTGATAGGTATGACCACAAGATGTGATCTGCATATTAAGAATATAACGGCCAATGCAGACATTGGAGGGAGGAAACACGCTGATACTGATGCATTTTGGCTGATGAACTTTGTAGGAAGCACTCCAGCAGGTTTGATCCAGACATCTGCCCATTGGGAAGGTGCATTTTGTCTCATTTGATTCACAGGGTCTGAGGCCTTTTCAGGAAAATAAAAACCACTTCCATCAGACTACTAAACAAAGCACATGTAAAAGGCGAGTAATTTGCTTAGGCATCATTTGCAAAGCGAAGCTCCCAAGGGTGGACTTCTTTTTCACTTGTCACTTCTCTAGCAGTGTGAGAAAACTTTACATATTAGAAGCACTGCCTGATTTAGGGGAAGGCAGTCTCTTCACACAGAACATGAGCAGGTTATGGGAATATGAAGACTATGAAAGAAGCCATCTGAAGAGTATGGGAAATATTATTAACCAGCAAAGGACTAACAAAGACTACAGAATGTTTGGGAGTGACTACCTGTCTCCACAGTGAAAGCAGCCTGGTCCACGGAGTCGTCCCAGTCCCGATTTTGGAAACGAGCATAAAAGCTAAAGGCTTGCCCTCTCCTTATAATCTGTCTGTCAGTTCCGAAGAAATGGGTATTATGTATTTGACAGTTGGAAGGACAGTTCAAGTCGACTTCTCCCAGTTCAATAACTGCAGGACAGAGAAAGGAGCACAAAGAAAAACCCCATATAATTAAGTTCTCATCTATGAGTGTGGTTAAGATTAGGTGAAAGAGGGAACAGTGACTAAAGACAGAGATAACTCTTTCAAAATTCATTCACGACTTTGTTCAAAATTCAGCAAGACTGAAATTGAGACATACATTCATAAAAGTTCCTTTACATGTTCACCACTTTCCTAGATTGCAGATGGAAACTTGTCTAACTCTTTGATTTTTAAAGCTGTGCTACAAGTTTCACTTCTTTTATATAGTGCCTGATTGTATTATAAATACTTGATGCTGAAGGACAGTATTAGCATCTCTACTTGAAAAGTTGACTTTGCATTGTAATATTCTCTCCCCACATTACAATATGTTGTCTACAGACAGCTGCTGTTTTGTACATGCTATCATTTGAGGTGCTTGGGTTTGTCTTATAAAAGAAATAAAAAATTAAATAGAATAAATAAAAAACTTGATAACATGTGTGTATTTGAAAGCTTAAGTGGCACTCTAAATGATTTATTAAAAAAAGAGATATGTACAAACAGCTACCCAAAATTCTATATAATTTTAAATATGCATGTAAATATCTCCGTCTGCACTCCCAAAGTCATAAAAAAATTTGCAAATATCTTTGAGGAACTTAATGGGAAAGGAAATATTCACAAATTGTGACATTTTAAAATGCTGACAATCTATCCCAGGTGCTGTGATTAGTTTGACAAAACTCTTGGCTGATTCTCCCTTAGGCATCCTGCCTGCATATCAGTCATTTCATAGGAGTAATTATGACACTAGTGCCAGAAGGATGGGTGGCAACATTCATCTTTACTTATTTGCATACAACTTTTTATTTTCCAAAGTTCTTCACTCTAATTGAAGATGATGGGAGCCACAGATTCTCAGCAGTTCTGGAAATTGGGTTTACTGATGTACCTAGTGTTGTACGTTATTATATTTTTAAAGAGTTAAGTTTGGTCCTGCTAAGCCTTCAGAAAAATCTAGCAATGCAACTTCTCCAACTACATGGGCACCTCATTGAATACAGTGTTAATATTTAAGGGAAAATAATTTTTGCCATCCAGAACCAAGGGTGTATCCATACAAGGGGAGGCCCATAGCTAAGCCCTTGGGACCAGGACATTTTTAACACAAGTAGTGGAGTTTCCCAGGATAACATCCTAAATTAAATAATAATTTGAATTAACTGGGGTGAGGGGGTGAAGGGGAGGAATAGGTAGGGAAAAAGAGAAAAAAAAAATAAATTCTGATTTGTTTTCCTTAAATAAAAATAATCTTTTTTCTCATCTAACTATTTAAATTTGGTAATGCAATGGTCATTCAGATCTTTAACAGAGATCAGCAAAAAATGCAGAGCTGGGCACTACCTAAGATAAAAATATGCACACACTCAACAATAACCAAAAAATACAGCAGTGCATTACATCATTATTGCTCATGAATACAACATACCTGCTGACAAGTAAAAGCAACAGAATTGAACTGAAAATCTCATGTCTTAATTGCAGTTGTCAACCATAACACAAATTATTCTGGTCAAGCTGAAAGTGCTCATAGCACACATGGCAAATTCCTGCGGTCAAGGACACTGAAAGAACCTGATCCTTGCCTGGATTCCTGCCTGATCCTTGCCTGGTCTCTGGAGGTGTTTATAAACCAAGACAAGTACTCTTCATCCACTCAGTAATCCAGCTGAACTGGAACATCAGGGAGCTGAGATACCACGTTTCCCAGGGAAGTTCTCTAAAGTCAGCCCACAGCTTGCTTATCAGATTTAAATATCTCAACTGGATCACGAAGGAGCTAATGATTGCTTTCTTAAGCAAAGACAGCTCGGAAAGTATATGAAAGACAAGTCAGTCTCACATTTCTTACTCTTTTTCTTTCTCTGGTAGAAACCTGACCATCAACACCAGTCACAGGTTTTTCTCTATCAATTCATATTTTTCCTTCATTCAAGGCAGAATACTTCAGGTATTCATTGGAAAATAATTGCTTCTAGAATGAGAATACTGAAATCTAGCACTCTGTAACTTGTACTGGAAATAAAATTTATTCTTTTCCATGCTATTTCCTATTTTCAGAATTGGCTGTTGTGTCACTAAATCCTTTCCATAGCTCTCATTTTTCATAAGTTTTTTCAAAAGTTGTTTTTTCCCGTCTCACTAGTTCCACAAAGAACATCCAAACATACAAGTAATCCCTACACAAAAATATGTGCAATTTTTTAGGTCTATACACATGATCATTTAATTACTTCTGTTTTCAGTCCTGGTTTAAGGGATATTAAAATTTCAAGACACTTACCTTCCATTTTTCTTCTACATGTACTGGTATCTGAAGCACAGTACTGGTGGAGGTACCAACTCCTCAGTGAGACGCACTGCAAGGTCTGGCTGAGCTCCTCTGCCAACCAACCTAATTTCCTCTCAGTAACACTTATATTCAGAACTAAGAGCCCGTCACACGTGTTGCATCAACAAAATACCAGTTTTAAAAAAGGCCCCACCCATGTGTCTACTGATGCTCATAAATGATTCATTTTAACTTCCAGCATTATTAAGGAGAGTCCTGTGGCTGAAGGGAGGAAAGAGATCTCAGTAACCTCACCTACAGCACAGTGCTCTTGGTGTCCCACAGCTTGCCCTGTCTCAAAAATATTTTAAAGCCAGGATGAATCCAAACATATTTCAGGGTAAGTCATTATTTGTACCCATCCAAAGTTGCCATAAATACCAGCACCTACTGTTCCCTTCTGGCTAGACATCTTCAGAGAGCTATGGAAAACAATCAGGGACACTAGACTAAAGCAGAATTTACACTCTGAGAATATGATAAGCAGTGGACACTGTCCACTGTAAGCAGAAAGTCTAGCTTTCAGAAAGTCTGCAAAGCACTCTCTCCAAGGGGAGGTCAGAACAAAATGATCAGTTACAAACTTTTCCAACTAAACTGTAAAATATAGAGAGAGCATGCACTAAATTGAAGTTGACAATAAAATTTAACCTAAAAAATTACACAAGTTGTTTATACTTTGTACATATTTATTTTCTAGCGCAGAGTTTTGTAGCTTCTTAGCTTACTCCACCTCCCTTCCCCTGATATTTTGAAAACTATGTCCAACAGTATCTGTGAACAAAAACTGTGTTAATGCTTCAACACAAAATTTGAGCTATTTTATTTAGGTTCCAGGCATATTTAATAAAATAAAAAAAACAACCACAACAGTGTTCTCTTTGTACTCTCGGTGATGAGTACTTTAGCCTGCAAATAGGAGACATGGATTGAAATTTCTTCTGGCAAAACCAGAATGAACATGTGCTACTAGTTTCCTCCTATTGTTCTCGTGTGTCTGTGACAAGTTTTACTCCATAAACTATCTTTTGAATCTCTCAAAGTTATTCTTTGGATTTAAAAAAACCTAACCCTAAAATAAAACAAAAAATAACCTCAGACAAACCAAGAAAATTAAACACAAAAATTGTGTTTAAAACATTGATATAGAAAGATTCAGACACAATGACTGAAGTTCAGTGATTTGCGTAACTGCCTGGATCCTAGACAGCATTTTAAGAAATCATGAAATGAAAAAGTTTAACAAACAGTGAAATAACTTAGTATGCATAACCTAACAGCTCAAGTATTGTGAAATAACTTCAGAGAAATTAAAGCAAAGAAAAAAATCAGCACATCAACAGTGGGTTTGGAAGAGAGCAGGTAAAAAATTTGTATGACTGATGCATATGAAAGTGAATGTAATTTTCAATGTGTTCATATTCTGAAAATTATGAACGTTTGGCTAGTCAGTAGCTAGACATAAAAAAGTCTGAATCCTAAGTATTTCATTCACTTCTTATATAGCTGGAAGATTTCTTTTTCTTAGTATTTGCCATTTGACTATTAAAATCCAACTCACTGAAAAATGAAAAATTAAAAACACCACTCTTTCATAAGAAATAATTTAGCAGCCACACACACATAATCAACTTTCAATAAGCCTGCAAAATGGGAATGGTACCGGTCAAGTCAGCCACGAGAAACCTGCCTACAAGCAGATGCACATACTAACATCTAGAGAACAGAACAGAAAAGTACCAAAGTTGGTCACAGTTTCCAAGAATATATTAAAATCCCCTCAAATACATCTAGTTCAGTCTTCTACTGAAATATCCTGGTAAATGAAAGCCTGTGACAAATAAAAGAAAACAAATAAGCATCAGTAAGTGGCTGCACCTGTGGGTTCAAAGAGACTTAATTAAGCATTTAAAATAATAAAGACCTGAATCAGGAGAAGAACACTTTCTGTATGGCTATGAGTCACTGGCTTTAGTAAGTATGCTTGCTTAGATCCTTGAAGTTGCTTTGGTGCCTATCTGTCTCTGCAGGATCATTATATAGATGCCCAGCCCCAAAGCAAAGCCTCCCAGATACCCAAGTTCCTGCCTATCAGTGTCTGCAGAGCCACCCCATTGCCTCTGCCAGCTCACAGCTATCGGACTGGTTGGTCTTCTCACTCAAGCCCAAGCCTCATGCACCTAAAGTAAGAATCTTTAACACGGCAGAAAATCATAGCAGTCTGGCTCTCTTGATGCACTCAGTCTGTTCTTACTCGTTTTGCCTACTAAGCCCAGCATCATATTCCTTGCATTCGGGTGATGCCTTAGAAAGGTTGACCTGGAGCAGAGACTAGGTAGAGCAAAAGCAATAAATAGGTATTTATTGAAAGGTCTCAAAAGGATGCACACCAAAGCCTGGCAGTGGCTACACCCAGGATGAATCCAAGATGGATCCCAGTTACAAGTTTTTACACTTTTATAAGTTTTGGTTCATCTACGTATTGGGGTCAATTGTCCAAACACAGCTTTAGGTTATAAAGTCTCAGCTCCCTGGCTTGCTCCCTTCCCTTCGCTGCTGTTTATGCTTTTTGGGTAACAGTTGTCCTTGCTTCTCTAGCTGGGAAGGAATTGTTTTGTCTCAACTACCCTGTGAAGAGAACCTACTAATACCTAATATGAAGTTCCAGAGTTACAACATAAAGCAGTAGAGAATCTGAAATATATAAGAGCTGAAACCCAAGGCATCAGGGTCATCCATTCAACTGGACCACCACCCAGAACAAAGAGCCATGGGCAACTGAGCACAAACAGGAAACACAAATGGGGTTCAAAGAAAGGTTTTGCCTCTAAGTTTATGGCCTCCCTGGTGTGTCCAGACCGCTGACTTCCAAGGTGGGTTGCTGACATCTGTCCAAAGCGTCTCCTCCTGGATAGAAACAGCTCCCCTCTGCCTGACAATGAGGTTGCCAAGCTGAGGCTGATGATCCCTTGGTACCAGCTGAGGGTGCTTTCCTCTCTGCCTCCATCTTTTTCCCTCACACCTTATTCATTGTTCACACAAGCTGTCCTCAAGGTTACTACAGCATCTTACACATCCAAAATTCTCTGATGTGTACAAAGTAGAGCATATGTCTGTTGCAAGCCCAAAAACTCTGCAAGATAGCATAATTATAAAGATTTAGGCACTTCCAGAATTTAAACCATTTAGGTTATTAAGTTTCTTTAATGACTTTGATGTTGGCCTTTCAGCAGTAAGACTACACTTATGTTGCAATAGACTGACACGTGATGAGCATTTACAAAGACAAGTGGTGGGACTGCTAAGGGTCCAAAACCTCCATAGCTTTCAATTGCCCATTAAGCCATCAGGAAAGGGTGAGGATGGAACAACAGGGCATTGCCATCACAGAAAGAACACACGTGAATAGCACTGATGCAGTTCCACTGCATCACTAATCTATTTGGGAGCAATAGAGAGGTTGCAGTAATCAAGCATCCAAGAAAGGAATCCTTTCAAGAAAAAGCTGTCATTTCAAAATGACAGCTCAACAGGGGAAAAAGGAAGGAATCAGAAATTATGAGATTAAAGTGTTTTGGTGAAATGACAGCTCAACAGGGGAAAAAGGAAGGAATCAGAAATTATGAGATTAAAGTGTTTTGGTGAAATGACAGCTCAACAGGGGAAAAAGGAAGGAATCAGAAATTATGAGATTAAAGTGTTTTGGTGAAAGTGTCATCTACTGGAAAGCTGGGGTAACTGCAATTGTTAAAAAACATTTTTCAACTTATGCATGCTTCAACCATCAGCTATAAAGTTATTTTTTTATACTTGGTCATATAATTGTATTCCTTTGATCACTGGACCTGGAATTGATCTTATATCCATGACTGACAGTGTAAAAATTTACCTGTCAAGATAGTATATTTGAAATCATGAAGTGGCATCACCCTCTGTTCCTGAGAGTTCAGGAATATTCATGTCTAACAAGGAAAGAGGATAGAGAAGAAAAAATCAGATGCCACAGGTTAACTCTAAAATAAGCACATATGCTAGGAATCCACATCTGACATTTAGAAGCTTCATATTACAAGGGCTACAGGTTGGCAAACTAACATGAACTCTGTCACAGAACACACCCAGAGTTTCTTAAAATTCATAAATTAATTTGCAATGAAGTTGCCTTTCATTAAAGAGCCTGAAAGTACTGGCAGGTACTCTGTTAAGTGTAAGCAAGCATTACAACATCATATTTACAGATGAACTAGAACAAAGAAATGCTTCAAATGAAATCTTAAACAAGAAGTCTGTGTGCCTTAAGAAGTACATGGCAGCTTTGTCTTTCTAAAAGCTGGAGGAAATTAGTAGCATTAAATAATTACAGGTGGTTTCTGACACAACGAAACCACCAGTCTTCATACAAAGAAACCAAAAACTCCTTCAAGGGAGCTCCCATCCCATCCAAGCTGGACCATCACTTGGAGTTCTGGTGGAGCTACTTCCCTCTTGTCTCAGCCTTCTTACTGGGTTTCCATTAACTGTGTAAGCCACTATTTTGCTCCATGCAGTAGGATGTTTTTTTCAATATCTCTGGTGCAGATGAAGAGCACATACACCTATAATGTTGCAGTATATGCAGAACTCAGAAAGGTCAATTACAGGACATACATCTCATGACAGCAGGCAACATCATTTGTGCTCTAGGCATATTGTCAACATATTTAGAATAAAACCTAAATGCTAACCCATATACCCTAATAATAGTAACAACAGTGACCAGGTTAACTGAATAGAATATAACCATAAATATTACATAAGTTTCAATTAGTTATAATGTTATAATAAAAAGAAAAATTTGATTTGTTTATCAAAAAAACAAACAAAACAAACCACACAAAAAATGCCAAAAAACCCCACGGCCTCAACCACTTTTCACAAACTGAAGCTAGAATTTATTGCTGAGTAATTTGCCAGGTAACCTACTCTAAATACTGTAAGTTCACTTTCAAATGAGGTTGTTCCCAACTATATTTAAAAATGGAACTGGAATAAGCTAGCTCTACTGTAAAAACTCAGCTCACTTTCCCACACAGAGAAACCTATAAATCACCCAGCCTGTGATTATAACCCACCAGTCTAACTGCCCCAACAATCCAGTAGATACCATGGATCTGTTACCTGTACAGGCAATGCTAATTGGAAGAGACTCAGTCTGAGCAGTGGGAGTTGAAAGAATTAAACAAGGCGAGACATTTACCATGTTGGACCATAGGAGATTTGAATCTCTCTGGAAGAATGCAAATTGGCTCCTATTCCGTTCTTTAATTTAAAGCTTTACGTTTTAATGAAGCTTGTTTGTTGTTAAAAAAATGTGCATTTTCTCCTCTAATGCTTTTTTAGTAGATGTTTGTTTAAAAATTTGTTACATAGGAGTAGAGTTCAACGTCTTGGGCACAGATCCAAAATACAGATCTCAATCCTAGCAAAAAAAGTGAATCTCAAATACTGTTATTTTGAATATAAAGAGCTCTTGATTTCAGCTGGGAACTATTTAATGTTAAAAACAGAGATGAGGAAATACTTTTATTCTAACAAACTGAGTTCAGCACCTGACTGATGTAATTTTCTCAAGTTTTCTAAAATTTTCCACACATTGCTTAAAAGATATGTAGTTTTC
The DNA here is from genome assembly GCA_013397245.1 of Thryothorus ludovicianus. NCBI lineage: Eukaryota > Metazoa > Chordata > Aves > Passeriformes > Certhiidae > Thryothorus > Thryothorus ludovicianus. The sequence goes on along the minus strand of VZTB01014204.1, from coordinate 22,626 downwards.
ATCTGGTTTTATTTTAAGCAGTCGGAAGTAGATGATACATAAGTTAAAAATTAACAGGGACAGACTCTTAAAATTCTTGTCCCTTTCAGATATCTACAGTAGATATCTTACACATATAAACAATATGGTTGAGAAAGAAGGCAGTAATGTATATGTAGAGTAAGGAAGATGCTTGAATCAGAAATGCAAATCCCAATTTTAAACATATACAGTCACACTTTTCTACAATGAGAAATAACATATTAACTCACTTGTAGGCTCTCATGTCACTTTGGGGTTGTTTTCTCCACTTGTTCAGGAAAAATTAGACAGCAGGTTTGGGCAGACAAACTAACACATTTGCTGGAATACCAATCAATGGCATTGCTCTAATGGTATGTGCCTTAGCTTTCAGTCTTCCTAATAGTAGGGAGTTAGTAATTGATTTTAGTGGAACATGGAGCTCTGTTTTCAGCAGTATAAGTACAGCACAAGAAACAGAATAAAAAGTGTCAGAGAGGTAAGGAGCTGGAAATGCTGGTTTAGATGAAGATGGGAGTAGAAAGAGCAATTGCTTCCCCTTGATAGAAGAATTTTTATGTATTTTTTTAGCTGTGTTATAGGTTTCACTCTGCTTCTGATTGCTCATCCAACTCAAACTCAGGTTCTGCAACAGATTTTTACTTCTAGTTCATTACTTTGTCATTAGGGACAGGCAGGTCACCTCAACCACAAATGGCAATGTATGAAAGGAGGTCAAAACATAAGTCAGGACTGGCATGAACACAGCTGATGTCTCCCAATATAAAACAGGAAATACTTCCAGCTCCTGTGCAAGTATGGCATACAAATATAATCTTAGAATGATGCAGCAAATACTTCCAACTCTTTTACAAATCCAGCTGTACAGACACAGATATAAACATCAGCCTCTTTCTTTGAAGGCCCTTTTCTCCCTTTACTAGAAGTTCCTGAGTCAGTAGGCTTTCTTTTACTGCAATAAATGTTCTTGGCCTGCTTTGAGGTGTCTGCCTTTTGGCAAGATCCTTGATGTCATATGTGGTGACACATAAGGCGTCATAAAGCAACTTAACATAGAGTAGCTACAATCAGATTTTTAAGATAACCATTTCATAGTATTTTATCTTTCCTACAATAATTTCTGACACACACCTAATTTTATATTAAATAAGTTTACTAAGGAAAATACCCATTAATATGTTCTATTAGACTATATAGGTGTTACCATCTTCAAAATGAAGAGATACAAGAAATCTTACAAGATTATTTTAAGAACGGTTAAAGAAGATTAAGAAGCTTTCTTAGCTTAATTTAGATTCACTATACAGCTTATAATAACTTGTTATTCAGTAAGCTGTCATACGCACAGTGCAAGTGTTTCGGCAAAACTTTGTGCAGCTATTCTTGATTCAGCATTAATTTATAGCATCAAAAGTCATTACAGAATTCACAGGAAGACAGCTGTTTTGGTTGTTTGATTGGAGATTTTTAGCATGATGCAGTAGATAATGTTATTATGCTCACTGTACTGAATTTTAAATAAGTTTCTAAATTGGGTTTAGACAAGTGTAAGCTGTTAGTTACATCTTGCCATGCTTTGTTTTGTCCTGAAAATTGGCATGGACAACTTGTTTTCGCAACTTTTAATGAAATTCCTTCACATGTTGAAAAACATACCATAGGACTGAATATGCATTCTTTTATACCAAGATGACCAGTTATTCAGAATTATTGGCTATGTACTGTTCCCCTCTGTACACAGGCAACTTCTCCTAATGCATCTGAGCAAAATTTCATGATGATGAAAGTAGTGGAATGACAACTTAATTGCATCATAAAAACAAGCAAGGAGACACCTACACACCCAGATATCACATACTTCAAGCAGCACCTTCCAGTTTTTCTAGTCAGCTTTTAAATATGACTGCATTTTAAGGACGTACTAAAACGCTTTGGGCAAGTTTGCTAGCAACGAGCATGGATTCTCTGCTTGCTGTAGTTACAGTAGCCATAACCTTGGTTTGTTGCATTTTAAACTAATACAGATGCCCCCAGTAATGTCTTGGTCTAATTGTGAGCTCAATTATGTTTTAAAGCTTTCCTTTAACATCAAGTTTTTCAGTTCCTGTGCAAAGAAACTGAACCCTCACAAGTTCTATGGCACATAATTTTGCTACACTAAGAAATCAATGAAAATTTTAGGTCTATTTTTTTGCTGGTTTCAAACAGCACACGTTAGAGTCTGCCATGCTAACATCCCATACAATAATCTGAAATGAGTTCTTTTTCATAAGCACACATCCAGCTGAGCAGTAATTACAGTGAAATGTACTGTCATCTTTCCAAAGAACAGTAATTAGGGATATAAGCCTGGATGTCTTGTATGCTTATGGAAACATGTTTTCTTCCCAGCTAATGATCAGCCAAATAGTAAATCATTAAAAGGAAAATGACAAAGGGTGTGGATAGTGACTGTCATCAGCCTGGTTCACCAGCCCCAAACTTTGTCATCTTTCTTTGGAAGAGAAAGCCTGATGATATTAAAGTTCAAATTCTTTGTGCTTCTTTGGAGAAGAAAACAAGTATAGCTAATTAATCTTGTTATTTTTTTATTGGTAACAAATGTCTTCCTCTACTGATCTGGGAAAACATCTTTGTATTAGACAGACTATCCTTGTTATGGCGGGTGAAAGGAGTCAAAACCATCTCACAGAAAATGTAGCTTCTATTCATAGTACAACAATTTAAAACATCTAAGAGCTCAGGAATATACCTCTCTGAAACTAACATAGAATAACCATCACCTTCTGCTTTCCCGTCAGACCAATTTCTACAGCTCACCTACTGATTGCCAGGAGGAATAGAGAGACCTCCCAGGCTGCCTCACTGCTCCATTTTTCTGAGAACAAGAACCACTCCTGTTTACATGCACAGGTAACAAAGTACCTAATGGACATTAAATCTGGAGCTGGTTTTGGTTTAATGTCATGGTTTCAAATAAATATTTAACTAAGTAAATATTATCAACTCTTGATATTATTATTATTATTATATTGCAATTAACACTGTCAATTGCAACTGGTACCTTCTTTGCAGGTTTTTGAGTGTGTTATATGGCCAATGCATCAGTAACTGTAACATTCTCTTGGGATTTAGGAGAACCAGACTCCAGATATACAGGAAAAGCTGCTTCAAATTTAACAGTGTAGGTGTGCCTTAAGCTCTTATCTTCCAGATTATGTGTGACCTAATCCTAAAGCCCTTATGGCAAAGTTCTATCCTCTCTACAATTTCAGTGAAAAATCATATTGTTAATCAAATAAGCACTTTTTTTCTCTCTAATCTCAAGTATGGCAAACTTAGATGAATTTCCACTCAATGGATGAATATATTCCAATGTAAATATTTTTTTTTCACTAATTTTTTTCTACTAATAATTTTAAACTTGTTCAGAAAACTAATTTTTAGAACACAAGACACATCAGAACATAAAGAAAACTTAACAGAAATTGTGAAGATGATGACAGTAAAGCAGGATTGAGAGTTTTTTGTTTAATTAAATGACGCTTCCCTCTTTTCCAAATGCTCAGATCAATCTTTTATTTTTTTTTCCTTTCCAAAAAAGTAAATGTCCTCAAATCTACTCAAAACTATTCCCCTTGCAAGTATTTGTTTTCCTTCCACCAAGCAGTAATATATTTCAGTTTTTGCATTTCTTAAACCAATATACTGCACACGAACCACAGGCATGTCGAGACACAAAGCAACACATTGCATTTCATCAACCTCACCGTGATGAAGCCGGTTTGTACATACTCCTGGAGCATTTTATTACCCACACTGAAGAGATTCCCAACGTGCAATGGCTGCTATTCATACTCATAATATAAAAAAAATTAAAACTGATAACCCTCCACTACAATATCATTTAAACACAACCCCAGTAAAGTGTGATAAAAGATAGGACACAGGACAGGAACAATAATGGTTTAGGATATTATGCAAGATTTACAAACAATGTAGTTACAATTTGCATTAAGGGCTACAAACAAGCTAGTGACACACAGCCTGTGGTTTAATCCCAACCCAATAACCAGAGATATATATTTTTTCAGATGTTTGATGTTGGACACACAAAACTAATTATAGGGATATTCCCATTTAGCTGTGTGGAAGGAATGGCAAACACATTATAAAAGCCTCGTGCGCAGGAGGAACAGGCCGGCAGCACCTCAAGAGCACATCTATCTAACATTTGTCATTTACCACTGTCAACAAATCACTCTTGCAGAACAGGTTACACATTTGTACTGAAATTCCACTGCTTTCATTATGACATCAAAGAGCTTCCAATCTAGGAAAACATCAGGGATGATCTGGATCTCAGAGCTTGTTTGCCATTATGGCAGTATTTTTCTTTAACCATTTTTTTAATGGACATATATGTATTATAAATTGCATATTATATTAGGATACATATATACTTTACCAATCTTTTCTAATGCATGCCAAATTTTCTATCTTTTGTGTTACAAATTCCAGTATATTTTCCACATTGAGAAACAGATTTATTACATCTTTTAAATAAGTAAATTCAATACATCCTTCAAAGTCTGCCTATACCCCTAACCAAAATATATTCTTCTCATGTTTTTTCCCATACATATTAAATTATTATTTATGATTATCTGGAAATCATAACAAATTTATGAACCATACTCATTTGTTTATAAGTCATTTATACTTTATTTGTAAAGTCATTATAATCTGCTGAAAATTCTTTCCTGAATTTCAGTGTTTATTGATACAAATTTATCTTGTTCATATATCAATCCTTGTTTATATCAAGAAAAATCTATATGTAAATCTGTATTCTGCTACTGTACTGACATTTCAAAAGTATCTGTTCTGACAATCCATCAGTATGACATAAAATTTACACAAGTTTGGCTATATCTGGCAAGTTAACTTTCTGAAACACACACCTTACTGTCTTTCAAGTTCATTTAAAAAATATATACAGAAGTTCTTGGAGCAAAAAGAGCAGATAAAAATGACAGAAAAAATAGCATTATTTCTACTAGGCATAGTATTAATATGAATGACTTTTCCTTAAGACAAATTTAAATAGATTAAGAAGCTTATTAAAAAAAAACTCCTCCATAAAAATAAAATAATAATGCATTATTATTTAAAAAAAATAATAATGCATTATTGTTTTAAAAAATAAGTGCTTGCTATACTCTAAGTTGGAATATAACTTATATTTTTTTATTAGGAATTACTATAAAACACAGCTTTAAAGGTAATCTAAGCACAACTGGAATAAAATGCTTTTTTTAAAAAAATGTCACGATAAAATACAAACTATTTGTTATATCAGAAGTGCAAATATGTAGCCAAGTAATGCATATGTGGCACATTGTTTAATCATTTGATGACTTATTTACCCACCATTAATTAGTTACTTAACTATTCATTACAAAAGAAATAGGCAGAGTGTAATCATATCTCAGCTAGTGCACCGCTCAGTCCGCTGGGGTTTGGTTTTTTTTTTCTTTTTTTTCCTATTAATGAAACAGGCACAGAAAACAAGCATTAAAATAGAAAATATTGGGGGACACATACAGTGATTAAATGTTTTTTATATTGTCTTTCCAGGAGTTCCTACACAAAAATCATACAGAGTTTATGGTCAGATTGCCAAAGCAGCTAACATTTATGTGTTCATGATGCAGACCTAAGACATGTTTATGAAGACCTAAGTGGATGAAGCTGTTAGTTTCCTTTAAACTGGCATTCCATCTTCTTGGTGAAGAACTGCCTAAATATCTTACATATTGAGCGATTGAGCACTCTGAAAAAGAACTCCCACTCCACTATATTTTTTTCAAAATATTTTTGAAAAAAAGAAGTTAGTAGACAGCTTTAAAAGTTGTATATTAGAAGAAAATATAGTGTAAGATTCCCAGAAATTCAGTTCTGTGACAATTCCATAGTGCACCAGATGAGAAATGTTTCTGGAACAGGACAGAGTATCTTCATACTAGAAATGCCTACATTCACAAACTGCAGTTGAGCAGAATTTGTATGAGGAGAAAGATAGTAAAATTAACAAACATCTAAATATAACCCACTTTATTTTGCTGCCTCTGTCCTAAATACAGACTACTGAAGAGTACCCCAGCATGGAGAAAAATAGCATATTCATAGATGAGTCACAACAGTAAAACCAAATGCACGGAGTTACAGTAGTCATACTTCACAAAAAAAGAAAAGTAGGATTAAATTCTTCTTTTTTTCCTTTTCTTTGGTTTGGAAATAGCAGCATCATTGACATTTTATAAGACCACTTAGAACAGCACAGCAAAGTAATTTTCAGCAAATGTACCATTTAAGGTGCATAACCTTTCTACAGAAAGGTATTATTTTGGATTATTCAAAAGACAGCTGAAGTGGGTAATCAAAGCATTTCTGAAAACTTGTTTTAAAAATCATGCAAACAGCTTGCAGTTGATAATTTAGCTCTACAACTCATACTACAACTTTGACTCAATCCTAACTTAAACATATGGAACTATTTTAGAGCTGAATCAAACCTGCAATTCCTTGCAGCAAAGTAGTCCCTCTGTTGAGTAGTAGGATCTTTTAACTGACAATCATCTTTCTCTCAAATGTGTATGTTAGAATTTTAAACGCTTGACCAGTTGACCAATTATATAAATGATTTAAACTGTTGACCAATTACTTTCAAACATAAAGCATTACAAGCCACTTCTGGGTTTTATTGGTTGACCTTAACTAGAGTCACAAAGTGACTCTTCTGAGTAGTGGGGATTATGAATGAATATTAGAACATTGCAAAGACAACATTCAAACAAAAGACTTTAAATCACTATGATTTGAATTCTCTTTTTTTCTTTTTCTTTGCTATGCTTTTTTCTCCCAACTGAATTATTTTCAAATATTCAATTATATTTCAGTTGCCTTGAAGGACTGCAGTTAAAGCTCTTGATTATTAAGACCCCACATTAACACACAGATTCAGAGACTTGGTATTTACTAATATTACCATGTTAACAGAGAGAAATGGCTAGAAGATTAGGACTTGAAATCTCAATTAAATTCCAAGGTCTGTTCTCACAAGCAATTGCTCAGTACTGTCTAAATTTTTGTTAAAAAATGCAAACTGTTAACTACAGAGATGTTCCCATGGCATTCTAAAAGTGTTTTTCAGGGGGAAAGAAAAAATCTCTATTTTCTCCATTAATCTCCCTAGTAACTGAATCATGTGCTGTTAAAAAATTGAATTATACAAAAACCTGACATTTTTAATCTTTTTCTCTTTTTATTTGTTAGTGTGATTTTTTTCCTGAATCTCAGGAGACTTAAAGGATGGATAATTAAACAATCCTTTAATATTGCCCTCACATGAATATATTAACTGGAAAGACATAGATATTAATTTAAATAGCCGTATTATCATTGTTACCTGTGTGATAGTAACAACTGTGATCTGGGCATAAAATTTTATGATGAATTTACTTTGAAGTTTTATATTTTATCTCTCACTGGGATTTTCAGTTTTAAAGGTAGTTCAACTGTTTCTATGTTTCCACCATTCACATATAAAGACATTTCATAGTAATATAGTATAGTAAGTATAGTAAACTATATGGAGTCTACAAAATTATAAATTTAGATTGTTTACCATTATGCAGCAACTTACTCTAGAAAATCATTAAGGTGCTGACACTTAAATGGAATGCAAAAGAAATAAGAGTGAAATAAATTAATTTAGAATTCTGTTTCAACCAGTTGTGTTTTAGAAAGTTGAAAGGGAGAGGTTATTTTGCTTTGAAGAATCTGTAGATAAATTTCTGTTTAAGTTACATATTACTTTTGTCTTTTATCTTGTAAGATGATGGTTCAAATATTTCAAGGAACCACAGATTACTAGACCTGAACTACAGTGCTGCAGAACCATGTTAATACAATTTTTTTGTGAGAGACTTGGGGTGTGGCATAGCCTAAAAAGCACCATAAAAATATTGAACATTTCAGCTCATTGCAGCAGACATGGATGCTAGAAATTACATTAACTAGCAGTCTTAATGCCAAGACTTAATGAATACAGGCAAATTAACTTCTGTGATGTTTGGGGGTTGCATGCTACAAGACAGCATTTGCTGAATCATCATTTTTCCAGTTGCTTTTCTGTAGGTTGCACAGAGAGATTTAGGGCTTGCACAACTAGAAGTTTTCTAACCCAAGACCACTGTTAAACAAGAAATTAATAAAAAAAAAAGACCTTGCAAAAAAATAATAAACTACAGTGATAGAAACATTTGAAAAATCCAAAGAGATCTTCTAGTTCCATGCAAGCATAAAGTATTTGGACTAATTGGGAATTATTCTTGTAAATACTACATAAGCAGTTGTCATATCTCAAACAAGGAAAATGAGATTTTTTATTCTGAGAACTACCCTTGTGGCTCATCAGTTGCATGGGACACAGTAGTTTGTAACTATCCTTGCTAACAAAGAAGGGGAAGGAGAAAGGTCTCCATGAATACACCTTGGCTATTTGAGAATCAAAGCACCATTACAGCAGTCTGGAAAAACAAAGAACGTTAGTTCTGTGCAGTTAAAATAGTTCTGCCAAAAGAAAGAATACCAACTCTTTCAGAGTAACCTTTGTGTTTTCCACAGACACTGTGCCATTGCATTAAAATTATTCCCTTCTAGATCACATCATCTTCTTTAGATTTCACTCAAAACTATAGAAACAGGAGACAAGGAGGAAAGAAAAGGACTCTGAAGAAAAAAAGAGAAGCCCACATTGCTTTTTAAATCTGAAAAAAATGTGCTCTGCATACATATTCTAATTAACAGAACATCCATTGCTAATCCTAAGATTAACTATACTAACACCAAGAGTAGCAGATAAGTTTGTTTCTACAGTAATTGTGGAAATTAATAAATGCCTACGGAGGAAGTAGCTAGCAAGACCATGTTTCTCATCTGAGTTCAAGATAAAACTTATCAGCAAATGCTTATCTGTATGCTCATCACTGAAGGGGAGCCTTAAATCCTGCATTAACTGTAGAAAGAGCAAATACAAAATTCTACTGTTTTCTAAATATAGGAGTGAAATGTGGTAATTCCTAAAAGGTTCAAATACATGTTTTCTGTACTGCACATAGATCTGTTCAATCTCAAATCTGCAAGTTACCTGGAACAGGTTTTTATCTTATTTTAATAATAAAATAGGCCATTATTTTCAACTCAGCCAGTCAAAATTAATGAGCAAACCAATGTAAAAAAATAGAATATTGAGCATGTTGGACTACTAAGGAAACCAAATCTTTATTAAACTATGTGAGAGGTCACACAGTAGCCTGAATGAAGATTTCTAACTATTTATTGTTATCTGGTTTTTTTTAATGTACATTTATCACTGCTATTATATAGGGATGGAAATAATGAGGGATTAAAAAAAAAGAAAAAAAAACCTGGGAAAAGATGGGGAAACGAGATTGCAAAAGAACAAAAGGAGAATGCAAAATACAAAAGGAGACAATGAAAATTAGAGCAATTGGAAAAAGAAGTTAAATAAATCAGAATAAATTGTTAGATATAATAAGGAAGGGATCACCTGGTTGAAGAAAGTAGTCTTTTCAGTCACAAGGAGGGATCAATGCTGTCACTAGTGGTCAGCACACACATCTGGCCACTGCTAGCTAAAGATACCTCTTGCTTTTCTGTCAAGTTAGTAGGAATATAAAATATAGAACATTTGGTACTGTCTCCTCTGCTTCTTCAAGATTACAACCATATTGTTCTCATCTAGCTTGGGAAGTGTTTCCAAAAGAAAGCATTTCAGATATTTGAGATTTTCATTTGACCTTCTCTTGCAACAGTCTTCAAATATATCCAGCTCATAAAGCTATTGGATTCTCATACAGAAAATTTTAGCAAAAAATTTTACAATTGCTACATGCCAGATGGATTGGTCTAAAATGCCCTTAGTTGTGTTCTCTATACATGAAACAAATTTTTCTTTTAAAATGCAAGTTTGAAAATCCTGTTCCTTTCTATAATGTAGTTCCTGTTTCTCTTGGTTATTTGCATAAGTATTCATGCACAAATGAAACAGATTGCTGAGTCTGGACTCAGACTTCAGGACTTTTATGGTTTGAAATGCACATGCAGAGCTGTAAAGCAGAATTTGTCTACAAATGTATAAACTAGTGAGTCATCTTATCCCTGTGACAGTGACTCCCCACGGTTATACTCTGTACATCCTTCCCACTCTTACCCAGTTATATCCCTCACAAGATGCATTTTGTCTAACATGTCAAGACTTCAGATTTTTCTTCCATTTTAACTCTCTCCTAGAAATGAGTTGATAAGAGATATTACAAACAACATTACTTCACTTCTTTAAGAGAGATTTTAGGGTAGCAAGCCACAGTTTCTTCATTATAAGGACTCGGTCAAATCACCTTTGGTTTCTGGAAGGGGCAAGTAAGAGGCAAAATAAATAAGTCAGCATAGTCAGCTTGTCATGAAATTCCATTAAAGTGTTTCCCACTCTGCTGCTTCTGCCAAACTTTTGTTCTCTCATACACTGTCACAATATTCTGTCCAAGGAGTTGTATTCACCTAGATCAGTTCATTGCTCTATTCACAGTACTGCATTTTCCAATAGCCTGCCTGGCCATAATTTGAAGGACAGTCTACAAAGGTATGAGGATAGAAACTCCTTAAGCCAGCACTGTCATTAAAGTTGCAGTATAATGAAATTATGGCCTAAGTAACGCACTTAAAACTGCACTTCACGTCAAAGGAAGATGGCCAGAGACTGAACTTAATGCTCCATGGCATGTCTACACTCTAATTGAAACATGACAGGGCAAGTCTGCTGCCCAAGGACCAACAGGCACAGACCAACCTCCGTCTATGATCATGAACTTGCTGTCCCCAAAACAGAGTGGCCTTGCCCCAGCTTCAAACAAGCATGCCTGGGCATGAACAGAGGAAATACCCCACAGGCTTTTGTGACTGCTCACCTCTGCACCTTATGTATTCTTCCTCACCTCGTAATACATCATCACAGCAACGCAATGATGACTTTTTGAAGCGTGTAGAGCATCCCTTTCCCTGTGCCTTCAGATGGCCATTAAAGCTGTCCACAGCAGCAGACATCCTGGGTATCAAAGCTGGGGCTCCTAAAGTCTCTGCTACCACCACTTTTTTGGCTCCTGTTCATTGCGGCCAACTTCCAATTCTTTCTGAAAACCACCATGGGGTGACCCAGATGTGTGCAACACAGGCTATCAAAGCTGCAGGTCACCAGAGAGGCTGCTTTGTGCAGTCAAGCTTCTGCTCCTGGGAAGTGGTGTGGGAAAAGCAACTGGCTTGGAGATCAGCAGCGCTAGTTCACACCAAGGGTCAGCATGAAGGCTTTCCTTCTTCCAAGGGAAGAAGTGAAAAAGAACTACCAGTGCTGTGGAAACTGCCCTTTTTCTTTCCATCAAGGTGCATCATATACTGACATAACTGTAGGCTTATTAACACTCCTTAAAGATGACTGGCACGGTAAAGTAGCATATCATTATTTTATTATGCGTTTACTTTACAACTCTCTCCTAGCCTCCATTGCAGCTAAATATGAGGAGTAGCCTTACTTGAAGATCACCATAGCTTTAGCCATCATTGCAAACTTCATTCCCTTATGAGCCTTGCTGCACATTTCCAGCCAAGATCACACCTTTTAGATATAACAGTTAAGGATGTCAGTATTAAAAATTCCTCCCACCTCATAACCACCATTTGCAAAACCTAAAAAAAGAAGGCTTGCAACTTCTCATCTTGAGGCTGTTTAAGCTACAGAGAGTCATTCTCCATTAGCTAACACACAGTGCTGGAGTTGGATTAATTTTCCATACATGGCTTGAGCCTTTGCAAAGCTAAGTGAGCAACTCAAAGTGTTATTTTTAGTGTATCTTAGCATTTAGATTTCTGACATCTGAGGCTGAGGCAGTTACAGCCCACAGAAAAAAAACATGCCTCTGAACTACGCTTGAATTCCAGGGGCACTCTGGAAACTAAAATGCAACACAGATTCACATTAATGCACTGACAGCTTTCCTAAGACAGACAACTTAAACTATAATAACACATATGCAATGTGTAAATCAGAAATATACTATGTTCTAGATTCATATCTTCTTTTAAATCCTGTTCTAGAAATCAAGTGTTACTTACCCTTCCTCAGCTAGAAATCCCTCTATTTTAAATCATGACAATGTGATACAAGAAGATCCCAGCTCCTCAAAGATCCAAAGAGAACCCCTCATATTCTGGTATTTCTATCTGTCAAAGGAACTGAGAACAGTATTTCTATTTATCTTTTAGAAAATGCTACCTCTTCTCTTTCAATCCACTCCAAAACACTTTCAATCTTCTTACCTCACAGTAGTACCAGATAAATCCTAAGAAGTAAACACCACAATATATTGAATCCTCTCTAACAACCCACAGCATTTTTAGATGGAATTGAAGCATTTGGAGATTTCATAAATGAGTCATGAAGACTAAAAATACGTAATCCTTCTGCATTTGTTTTTAAAAAAGGTATTTTTAAAAGATAGGAAAGCATAGGGGAAGATATGTAACACGACAATGCCATCTCAAGGTTTAGCTCAATTTTCAAGTGATTATTTGCATAAAGCACAATTTTGCATGAAGGCACAGCATAATTTATAATTATTTTGTCCACCGGGAGCCAGACACAGCTTTTACATGTTAAATCTGCTGAAGGCAATTTATCTCTTCCTCCATCTTAGAAGTAACTAATGCATTGTCAAGAGCTTGTCTGGGCCAACAAGTATTTCTCCCATCTTCTGCAAGAAATACCTTTTAATTTAATTTTCATAGTGATGCTTTCTTCCACTTTATGTAAAGATTATGTCTTTTTTTCACAGTGGAATTTTATTCCAAGAAAATTTATATTCCTATACAGACCATCTACACCCTTTGAGATGCAGTCTATCATAGGAGCACTCTATTGCTGAATTAACTCCTGTGCTACCAAATGTTCTGTTCAGGGACAGGAAAGTTATTCTGATACTTGAAGATTTAACTGTTTGTTGACAAAATAATCTCCAAAAATGTCTTACAAAAACACCGATATTTTGATAGTGGTATCTGTATGGAGCTTTTATTTTGATTTTAGTCTGCTTTCAGAAAATGTTATCAAGTAGATTATAATATAGACCTGAGGACAACAGGATATGTTTAGGGAATTGCCTGATCCCGCAAGAAGCACTAAGGAGAAGCAGCTCAATTGGCCCAATAAACAAAGTTAAGATCAAAAAAAGACAAATTTTACAAAACCAAAGAGGAAATAAACAAAACTACCCAGTGGCCATCCAAATCACCAGTCTGTGTTTCAATTTTTTAAGTACAGTACGTTGTCACAATACGCAAATGCTTTTATAAAAGCATGCTAAGAAAAAAAAGATTAACAGAAAAGTTACAGTTCCAAGTCAAAATGACTCAATGACAAAAGAAAAAAAGAATTACTTTAGGAGGGGATTAAAAACTTGGATACTGAAGTCATAAAGTCTTTTTGTTTTCTTTTAGTGTTGTGCCAAAGTTTTAACAGTCTATGAACAGCGTATTGTCTCTTAGATTGAGTCAACATGTACTACTCAAGTAAAGAGAATAAAATTGCAGCCACTATTGCAATATATGTTTTTTTAATTTAGAAAAACTCAAGGCACCTCTTTAGGATGAAAATACATATTTTACATTATTGATTAGATCTTTAATTCCTAAAAGCATGAAAACTACAATTGCCATGTTAGCACAAATTTAAATATGCTACAAATTGTCATTCCTTTAAAGTAGTGGTGTAGTAACCTAAGACAAAAGAGAGTTGGGATTTAGGTCTTGTTTTGAACAAACGATAACCATTAAAGTATCTTATTATAAGTAGCTTGGGGTATACTTCTCTGTGGAGAAACAGCAAAAACTTCCACAAATTACCTTGATTTCGTTGTATGACAGGCAATTTTAACAGACAAAGGCTTTCTGTACAGTAAGTAGAGTACAGATTTCTTTTGGAAAGACTGACGTGCATACCAGTGGGAATTTATGTTAAAGAGAGCTCATAGCACAAGACACCGGTATAAAAACATATGGCCCTTCTCCATTCCTGTCTCCCATTCCCATTGCTTCTGTCTATGCATTTTCATCCCCTCCATGTGTCAGCCATAGAGCTAAGCAAAGCTTCTATCTCTTAACTCAAGACAGCCTAAAACCACCCACCATTTTGGGTGGCACAGCCATCAACCCAGACGAAGACTACGCCAATCTCACAACCGAGCTACAAAGCAATTCTATTACTCTTACCAGTAATCACCTTAGAGGTTTCTTTGCTTCTCTCTAAAGGTTTTATTGTCGAAAGCCACAATTCTCCATTCAAAAATGCTTTGTGTAAATTACTTGTAGTCTATGTATCCTTGCTAACACTTGCCTTTTTCTACTCCTCAGTGTATAAGCAGAAGGAAGTTTGCAAGCAACAGGAGAGTTCACATCAGCTGCTAAACGGTGCTTTATGTCAGTAAACTGTATACAGGATAGTCGCAGTAATCCCTTAAAATGGCTATAATTTCAGAAATCAGAGAATTGTTTCAGGAACATATACACTGCCTAGGCAGCTTAGGAAAACCTCCCAGGAGCCCAACAAAGCATCCAGTACAATACTGTCAAAATTGTCTTTGTTGGTTCCAGCAATGTCAGGTGCCACAGCTCTGTGTGATTTAATCTGCTGGAGATGTGCTCAGTGATGAGAACAAAACTGCAGAAAGTGGCTTTGCTCCCCGAGAAGATCTGAGAGTAGCAGTCTGTCACAGGATAATACAGCCTGAAACATCTGTAGTCTCAGGAGATTTCAACAGCTTAAGGGAAATATGTCCTGGTTTTGCACCCCTTCCACTGACTTGAGCTTTTGGCTGTCAACAGAACAATTCTCCACCCTCCCACTCCTCCAAATACAATTGCTTGTGCAAACATGCTGACAAAAGAGGAACAGGGTAAATTAGTTCTGGACCAAAACAGAGAAGCTGAACCTTTTACTTAAGTACTTTATGAGAATTAAGCACTTCTGTGCTATCTTCATCACATCATATGTCTGAGAGTGCCATCCTCCCATCCTTTAAGCACTGAGCACCACAGTGTGGACAAGAGCTGTTAGAGCAGCCCAGGTGAACAATGAAGCAGCATGAGACTGTGCACGTCCAAGTGCCAAGGCTACTCAAGTGCTTCCAGAAGGAAATGTAAGCTAGGACAGGCTGACTCAGGTTCCCTTTGCTATAGAAACTCCTGTAGGTTTGTATTTCAAAATCTCTTATTCAGAAATTCATTTGTGTTACACTGCTAGAATGCTCACTAAATCACAGACAAGCAAATATAAACTCTATTCAAAATCCTGCAGAATACCAGCTGCATTTCTGCACTGCGTGACTGGAGGCCTAAAGCACACTTACAGCAAACATCCCCGGAAACAGCCTCCTACACAACATGTAACATCTAAGTTTGACACTGTAAATTAATCCAAAGGAAACAAGCTCTTTTAAATCCTTTTTATTACAGAAAAACAAAAGGCTTACACTTGACTTAAAAAAAGCAGCGTTATTTTATGAATCCAAAGTTATTACAGTGAAGTTGTTTTAAGAAACCTCTAGAGACTAAAGAAATAAAATGCCCCTCCTCAGACAGCATTCTAGGTAACTTGAGTGACCACAGCAAACCTTAACTTCACATCACTTCTGACACTCAGTATATGACCTGTCCCACTTTCTTCTCCCCACGACTTGTTCAGTGGAGCTGAGGCAAGGATTTGATGAAAACAGCAGTACATTTCAAGTCTAATTTTCAACAGTTCAGTACACATCTGATGGATATTAGAGTTCAGAAGTGACCGACAGAGGCTTTCCTCCCAACTCCAGCTATTAAGTGCTACAGTTTGAACAGATCCCAGTGTGATCTGTTTCTTCCACAGTATTTATCATTATTCAGATACATATCTCAGAATATTTACCAGAAAGTCAACTGGCTATTATTGATTATAAACACAAACAAAAATAACCATGAAAAAAGAAAGCTCCATGTTGAAACAGTTCTTAGCAGTGCAGCAGAACTCAGTTATTATTTTTCTTTCCATTACACTTGAGATGGAACAGCATCGTTCCAGTGACCATTTCAGGCTTTTTTATTAATTCAAAAGCTGCAGGTTTCCAGCCTGAGCCAACATTTAACATGTAACTGATCTGTACTGAAATCTTAAGAAAAGAGACAAAGAAAACATATTACTGCCTTAATAGTCCTACATTTTGACTATCAGCACTGAGTTGTGCAGAAGTCCAAAGAAATTTACAGGTTTTTCATTAAGTGATTTTTTAAATTTTTTTCAATAAACTCAGGAGCTCAATATGATTTTAATGGTATTTTAATACCTTTCTAAATACATTTTTAAGCACCTATTCCTTGTGTATATGCTAAACCTACACCTCTCAAAGGTTCTACCAAAAAAATAAAACACAAAAAAATTAAGAAAACTCAAGTCACTATGTACAACTCGCTATAATGACAAAAATGAAAAAAAGGCAATTCATAGAAAGAAAACAGAGAAAACAAAAAAGGGAAAAAATATATCAGATACCTGTTACTCAGTGTTCTATGATCTCATTTATAATCTCTTCTCCCAAAAGGAAGAGGTTTGTATTCATAGTCAGATACAGAATTTTACATGTTGTTTATACTGTTTGAAAACCAAAATCTTTCAAGTCAGAGATCTACTTAAGGTACTTGGCATAGCAACCTGAAGCCAGCTGTTACCAAGCTATTTAAACAGAAGAAACAAGTTTCTTTCCCACAGGGAAAAAGGATGCAATACATTTTCCCTGATTATGATTCTACAGCATCATCAAATTTACTCAAACATAGAACTTGTCTATTTAAGTTTACTCATGGTTACTATTTAAAAATCCTTAATTTAGTGCTATAGCATAGCAATTTCTTACATGATCAAGCTGCCATATAAGGAGGACACAATATTTTGTATTATACAGTAATATAGCCTTAAAAAAGGAAAAAAAAATAGAGAAAAAAAAAAAAGGAAAAACCCCAGCATGAGTAATTTGAGGAGGAGCAATATAAGTTTTGGTTTTGTGATACTTTCCATGACATTGATGCCAGAGGCTGCTTTATAGCTCATGGTTGGAGAGTTTTAGCCCTGGACACAAATTAGTCTTTCTCGCAGCCACAGATTTGTATTAAATGTGGCTTTTATGATGAAACAGATAACAAAAATGCTTTATACTGATCAACCTCTATCAGTGTAAATATTTAGCTCCATTAACTCCCTCCTTCAGAGCAGGCAACATTCTCAAACAAAACCACCTATCTCAAAGATATATAACAATCTCAAGTAAACACTGTAAAATAAATATACACCATTCACAAAGCTTGTCATTAGAGAGTTATACAAATAGTCAGAAGGTGTTCATACTGATGTCTTCCTATATCAAGCTGTGCTGCACATTCAGAAAACTTACAGACCTTTTGCACTCAAAGTGTGCAAGCACTCACAGAAAGTAATTAACAGGCAATCATGTTCTAAAAGGTTTATAACATAATTTTCCAATGTTTTTAGCTGCTACAGTACTAATAAACACTTAACTTAGCATATAAATCTCATATCCTGCATCTAGTAAACATTCCTGACTGCTAATAATTATATTATTACATGGTAGAATAGTCCTCCAATTCCCAAAAATTTACATTTATTTTGATGAAATAGAAAAATTTTTTGTTTTGGTTTTGTTGTTTTTTTTCCCATAATAATATGCAACAGGTAGAACATGTGACTTCTTAGAAAACTTGTAAGTTGTCTTCAGCTATCATGCTATACAACACCTTACAGCCCTCTTAACCTTTCCTTATTTTCAGCTTTAATTTTATATGAATGAGTGCATAGCTGGGCTATATTAGTAGCAGTTCATCACATATAGTAAGGTCTATTCTGGAAATGAACAATTCAAAACTCTTACAAAAATGGTGTAGAACTGTACCTGAAAATTTCTTCAGTTTAAATTGCTCTTTGTTAATCTACTAAGGACAATTAAGAGAACATCCATTTTTTTCCCTGTCAATTTCTGAGAAAATGTGAATACATGCAAGTCAAAACTACCATTATGCAGATAAAACGGTCCTCTTTCATGAAGATAATCAAGAAATGACAATCGCCAATAAATAAGTCTATTTGGAAATTCTAGAGAATTCTCTTGCTAAACAAGTTAGTCTTTTTTCTTTTCCATAATGTCTTTCTGTTTAAGCTCTCCATCTGAAAGTTCTGTGTATTTTCCATTCTTTTCCTCCTCTTGTTCCTCCTCACTGCCTTCGTCTGTGAGCTCCCGATCACCACTTTCCTTTTTAGCTCCCTCGTGCTCAAATACCTCTCCCTCAGTATCAGCTGTGCAGATTCCGTAACACATGATGCTGATGACCCCCAAGGGTAACCCAAAGAGAAAGCATCCCAGCAGTGGTGAACTCTTGAACACAGACTGTTGAAATAGAAAGTAAAAACCACTTTCAGTGAATATATAAAATTACTGCATTGCTTCTCTTATCACTCTGTGTATTTATTCAAAAAACATTCAAAATGAGAATCAGTGTTTTTTAGAGGGATCATGGAATCAGTTAGATTGGAAAAGACCTTTCAGAACATCAAGTCCAACCTCTGACATAACACCACCAACAAGAGCACAGCACTAAGTGCCACATCCAGTCTTTTATTAAACACACTCAGGGATGGTGAACCCCATCACCTCCCTGGGCAGCCCAATCCAATCCCCAATCATCCTTTCTGTCAACAACCTCTTCCTAAAGTCCAATCTAAACCTTCCCTGGCACACTTTAAGACTGTATCCTCTTGTCCTAATGGATATATTATTTTGGTTTTTCTGCTTGTTTGGTTTGGGTTTTATTATTGTTGTTGCTTTGTTGTTTCTTTTTAATAAAGTTCGTTTGTCTGCTTTCTTCTGCAAAAATGGCAAGAAGACCTCAACTTCAACAATTTCTCAGTAAGTTCATAAAAATGACACAGAAGTTAAAAAATTACAATATTGCACTGGTATAGGTAATGTCTACATGCCAACTGCATATCTTTGTCATTCACTGAAGCTTTAGAAACAATTGTACTATGAGTGTTAAAAAACACTTTGAAGAAAAAGTTTCATCTGTTACTTGTGTCTTGTTCTCAAAAATTAGTCTGCAGAAAAATTCTACAGAGCTTCCTGTTGAGGAGTAGCTTAATGGCACAGGAAGAAGGATTTATGCTTTCAGAAACTGGTGGCTAGATGCTGTACTTTCACACAAGTTTGGAAGACACTCATTTAGTAACAAGTGAATTTCAACTTAAATTCACAGCACGTGTTTATTTGCTTGTGTAGGACAAGGGACAAATGGATTTGTGTATATCTTCCCAACAAAATTTTGTTAAGCATAATTAAATTACGAGAAAGATGATAAAAATGTTTGCTTAAAAACTAGGTAAATAGTAGTATTTAATCCCCTTATACTCTAAGTACTTAAAC
>VZTB01014203.1:266393-309234 GCA_013397245.1 Thryothorus ludovicianus | reverse complement strand
AGCTGTAACCCTTGGGGACATCCAGCAGCCCAAAGCCAGCGCTGTTCCCCTGCTCCCAGCCTGGTCCAGCCAAAGGCAGAGCCTAAATATTCCCACTGGGAATGGTTGAGCTGCTCAAGGTTGCTGGAGTCAAGCTGAGGTTTTAAAGCTGGAAATTTTGCGTTGGCTGTGTTTGGTTTCTGGTGTTTTCCTTTGGCGGGTTGAATGCCACCCTTAATCAATGACAAGCAATTAAATGATCACGCTGCAGTTTGCTGCCCTGACTTAGCTGGGTAAAGAAATGGGAAGGGATTGGTTTGTGCAGACACAAAGTAAAGTTGAAGGCAAAGATTTTATTTGGTATACATAGGAAAAATTGTGTATAACTTATGTTATCCCTAGTGAAGGAAGAGATTGAGGATTTCTTGTAAATATTTGAGTTTGTATTTCTGGGAAATGTCCCTGCTCTATGGCATCCTGCAGGATCTGGGGGTGAGCAGTGTGTGTCTGTGTATTGAACAGCCCTAACCACACTCTACAAATGAGGCAGCTGGACACCATATTCTACAGCCCAGCAGCATTTAAAGTCCAGTAAATTTGCAGTAGTTCTATTTCAGGTTTCTGTACAGCATGTTGTCTTGTTAATTACAATGCTTATTAATAAACTAGATCCACGAAAGCAGTTTTCTCCTTTGCATTGTTTTCTTTGGGTTTCTGGAATATAAGTTGTTTATAAGTGTTCCCTCAGCGAAGCTTTTCTCCCATTTTCACCTTTCCAAATTTCCTTTTACTGGGGAGCCCCAAACTGTCAGAAAGTCAAGAAAATTTAACTTTATTTGCAGCTCTTTCATGCACCTGAGTAGTAGGCTTCTGGTAAGCAGTAAAAATATTCCCACACAATGTGTACAGCAATTGAGTTTTATATCACAGAAATATCTTCCATTTCTGTGTAATTTCTCTTTGTACCAAGCTCTCTCCTTGTTCCATGCCTCTGATACATTTACTTATAGAAAATCATTATGAGCTGGAGGCAGGAGTGTTTATGGTGTTTGCTTTGTTAGAAAATAAGCTATTTCTAATTGAGAGAACATGGTTAATGAGTTGTTGTTGAGCTAAAGGGATTATCCTCTCACCATGAATGTGATATAAAGAAATAACCATCAAATGAGGAACTAATGAAACAACATTTTATGCATATTTCTATCTTATTTTAGTCCATGTTTAAAGAGCAGCTCTTGTTGGCCTGACACTAAGGCAGCAATATCTTATTCTTTGATGCAGTTATGGCTTTTATGTCTGCAGGACCCTTTCAAGCAGGAAAATATTATTTATTTTGGCATCAGAACTGTGCACGAGTGCATTCCCTTACAGCCAATAACTGCTGACACATTAGTTGCTAGGCTAGATAATATATTCAACCTCCAAATTAAGAAAATGGATGAAAATTTATGGAGCTGAAGGGTTTCCCTGGTTTGGATGGAGCTGGCAATATTTTGCAGGGCCACTTTGGGAGGCAAGGAAAGTGTGGAATTTCAGAGGGATCTGGCAAAACAAGAACAGAGCAAGGCAGGAATGTGCAGAACCTGAGGAAGTGCGGAATGTTGTCGCTGGTGCCAGTGCAGAGCTGTGCTCTGAGTTGCAGGTCTGTGCTCCCATCGTTCTGCTTCCCTCCCTGCAGCCCCAGGGGGCCCCTGGAGCCCTGCTCTGGCAAGGTGGGAATTCCTGAACCCCAGGGATTTGCTGGCCAGCCCTTCCAAGAGCAGCATTTTCACCAAATCACCAAAGCGTTCAGAAAACATCTCTCACCTGTGGGATGGGCTCCAACTCCTGCTGGGCAATTTGGGCTGAGGTAAGATGTGTGTGCATTTGTTTTAAAAAGATCATTTCTTTCCCAGCAGCAGACAGTTTTGGAGGTGTGCTGCCCATCTGATATGTTAAATATTTTTGCCTTTTCCTCAGGTTTTCCCAGGTTTTTTTTGTCCTTAGGGCTGAGCTGCAGCCGTGAGTCTGCTCCTCCATGTGTCAAGCGGAGGAGGAAAAGAGCAAGAAGCCACCAGAAGACAGCTCTCCTCCCTTGAATGGTCATGAAAATCATATTTTAAGAAGGTACTTGTGGACTGTACTTGCACATAAGCATTTCTCCAAGATGTATCCTTTGTGTCCTGCTCCTTGCATTCCTATTCCAGCATGAAAACATGGCATATCTGCTAATTACAATGAGGCTAGTAATGTGTTCCCACTTTTATATTTTTAATTTATTTTTATTATTTTCACAGTTTAGATGTCTTTTGCTGGTGCTAATTTAATGCTGAAATCTAAGGCTCTGACTGTAGATGTGTTTAGGATGTGACATCTAGGACTTCATATTTAATTTAAGGCAGAAGCTAAAATCTTTATGTCCATGCATTCTGCTTGTCACTATGGAATTGGTGCTGCCTGTTCTCACTCTTTTTCTCCACCAGGATGAAGCCTGTGTTTATAAAAAGGAAAGTTCCTGTGTGCATCCATCCCAGAGACAGACAAATGAGGTGCCTGGGAGCTCTGTACTAGATTTTAACCCAGAGCTGTGAGCCACCAGCTGTGCTGTGTTCTAGAGCAGACGAGTAGGATGTGCAAAGAAAAAAAAAAAAGGACATTTTAAAAGGCACTGAAATGAAGTTATTCATTGCCACTGCAGCTGTTATGCATGTAGTAAAAGAGTTGATTAACATAATGAGATTAAACTAAGAGAAATTGCTTTTAACCTGTGCTTAGCTTGAGCTGTTGTTTAGTTCCCAGGGATGATAAAAGGCTGCACCCAAAGCTTGTCTGGACTTTCCAAATTTCAGCTGCTCTCTAAAGGATGTGCACTTTTCCTTCTCTGCTCTGTAGCTCAAGCTCCTGTGTGCAGAGGGAATCAATGAAAAATTGATGAAAATGAGAAATGAAGTGACCACAAGAGGGGTGAGTAGGTGGGGGGAAGGTGAATACTTTCGATACTTTTGGGGAAAAAAAGACCCAGGCAAGCAGGAAAAATGAGCAACTTTTCCAGCTAACAGGTACAGAGACACACACTGGGCTGTCTGCAGTGCAATGCTAATTTTATTCATTTGCATTTTATAGATATGTAAAATTTTTGCTTTGCATAGAAATATCTGTTAAAATCAATATAATCAAGATCTGTAATGACAAAGGAGACCTACTTGGAATACTTTTAATATTATTTAAAAAGGCTCT
Organism: Thryothorus ludovicianus; assembly: GCA_013397245.1. Lineage (NCBI taxonomy): Eukaryota > Metazoa > Chordata > Aves > Passeriformes > Certhiidae > Thryothorus > Thryothorus ludovicianus. Next base: position 306,039 of record VZTB01014203.1, on the reverse strand, counting down.
TTCCCCAGGAAATCTTACAGGCTCATTGCTAAAAAATATAAAGGAATTCTTGCTGTTGCTGTGCAAAAACAAATGCTTTGAAGTGATTTGAGAGGCCAGATCGGAGCAGAATGGCTTAAAAACTGAAATCTGATGAAAAAAAGAAATATACATAATCGATCTACATATAAGTATAGACACTCCAAATGTAATTATCATTGTTTTCAAAGTTCATCTCTGTGTGAGAGGCAAAGGGCAGCGTTGGGTATCACGTTAGTCACTACACATAATCTAAAAATATTCATCATCCTCTGGAGGCGTGCACAAAGTCACAGCTTCCTGTCTCGGCAGATCCAAGCTGATGTTTGTTTGTTTTAATTGCAGCAGAGACATTTAGCACCTGCTAATGCAGGAAATGGAAAGCAAGGCCTTGACACCTGAAAGGTAAAACTGAGCCTGCTCGTAAAAATGATGCTGGGGAAACTGGCAAAGAAAACAAGCCTCTGAAATTCTAAACAAGAGTTTTAAATGCAGGAAAAAAAAAAGAATCTAAAGGGTCACATTTGCAGCTTCTGTGTGCAGATAATGTGCTGCACAGCTCCTTCCCTATAAAGCAAAATTGTCACCGTGAGGCAGGGGAAGATTGAGCCTTTTTGTTAGCTGGAGTCACTCTCCTGCAATGATTGCACACAATCAATCTGCTTGGGTTTTTAAATGCTTCTTATCAGATTTCAGCCTATTGACTCAAAAATGTGTTTCTTGTCAGTGTAAAACTACTGAATATTAAAGAAAAGATGAAATTTTCCAACCTCAAAGCTGTCACTTCAGTCTACAAAAGGCAGTTATTGAAGCCTATTACTGTTTTGGCAGTGCCTGTCTGAAATTCCCTCAAAATATGCCACTAAAATTCAAAGAAAGGACTACAAAAACACTAATATTGAAGATTTATGCTCTAAAATTTGAGTAAATTTGCATATAAATGATTCTTTGAATATAAGAGATGTAATGAAAATTCAGGAATCTTAATGTTTACTCTGTGTTGAACATCTGATGTGAGTACCTGAATCTAATTACAATGAAAGAAAATCTACCCAGCAGGCTGAATACAAACAAAAAAATAAATAAATACACATTTGCCTATTACATATTGGGAGAAAAAATCTGTGTACTTCTAATTAGACACGATATCCAAGGATAAATACATCACCTGTAATTTTAGGGAGTTTTTTTTCAAAGTTCATTGCCTAAAGAATCTCTAAGCTGGGGATAGTGGAAAAAGAACCTGCAGGGGTAATTCCTTCACCTGGAAAATTTCAGAACTGCCCCGTGTTCACCTGAGGATGGAGAGAAGCTGCAAAATAAGATGTTCTGCCTTTTGGAGAAACCAAATGAGCCCAAACCCAGCGTGGGCGTGAAGGTTTCTATTCCAAGTATGAGAAGGAGTGTGACGAGTGAATTCCAAACAGGAGGAGCCCAACCCCTCCTCTCCAGCAAGCTTGGCCCTCCCTCCCAGGATGGTTTTCCTGCCTGGATGCACCTGGGTGTGTTTTGTGCCCGTGCCAGGCTCCTGTCAGAGGGGTGCAAGAGGCTGACATTCCATGCGTGCAGAACAGAGAGTTGGGTTTGTGCTGAAGCCAAATTGGCAAATTTTTTTTGTTGTTTTCTGCGACAAGTTTTGCTTAAGTAGCACGAGAGGCACCGAGCAGAGTCGTGTGCTCCCGTGGTGTGAAGCTGGATCTGCTTTGGAAGCTGAGGGCAGTTGCTGGGTTGGCACTTCCCTTCCTTCACCCCCTGCTCGATGCTGTGCTGGCACAACCTCCCAGTTCTGTTGGAATCCACGCTGCACGTGCACCTGTGCCACAGAGGAACCAAACAAAAATGGGAAATAATCCTTCTGTTGTGCAGGGGAAACATCAAGAGGGAGAAAGAAATCTGCAAGAAGTATTGCCATAACACAGGGAAATTGTTAAATGCTCTTGTCTCTTCATGACCAAAAATAGAGCTCTTCTGAGGTGGGAAAATGCATTTTTACGGGTTTAGCTGTTTGCTAAATGCTTAAATTTGAACAACCTGTGGCTGGAAGAAGGCAAGAAAAGTGTTCTCTCAATGAAATTGCTTTCCCACAGCATCATTTGCCACATGCAGGGGGAGAGCCCTCAGTGAGAAACTCACATGGGACTGGCCCAGGTGGAATCAGCAAATCTCCTTTGCCTGCCAATCCCTTGGAATGCCACCATCCACACTGCACAGCAGCACAGCTCTGGCAGTGCTGCCTAAGGCGCAAAAAGTTCTACCAGATAGTTTTCCATTGGATATCCAAACCATTCAATGTTTTGGATATTTAGCAGCTCCTTCTGGGCACATCTCAAACTCCTCCTCACTGGAGTTTCCCAAGTTTACTTGGACGAAGTCTGCACCACCAAGTTTTAGCAATTTTTTTATTATTCTACTAATTATTAATTCCTTTTTTTTCCCTTTTCTGGGCTGTGTTAGCACTGCACATTCTCCACATGGCCAGGAACGAGCTGCCAAAAGCCTGTAGCTCAACAGCAGCTGCCTTGCCCAACGTCTCTGTCTCACATGCTGCAGCACAGGGCACTAAAATTAGGACTTGCTGCCAGATTTGGCAAATTTCTGCTTCCCAGAAAGGCTCTCAACTCATGACATTGCCAGGAACACCTATTAGATAAGGTCATCTTTGGCTGCAGTTGGCAAAAACTTAATTAAAGTAACACCAGCTGCAGTAATATCAGTGGCAGGGGGTTTGTGGCAGCTGCAATGAGGATTTTAGCCTGAAAAACATCTTTAGTAGAGTTCTCCAAGCCAGTTCTTCAAGGATAAATGACCTGAGACAGAAGTTTAAGATGGGAAATATGCACAGGCAGTAAAACTGTGGGTGTTGGTATGAAGGAAATAATGTCAGAGTTGCCTTTACCTGGTTCTCAGCTCAGCTGGGCATAAACATGCACAGGAAAGCAAATGTGCACTCTGTATTTTTTTATATCTCTAAATCATTTTCCCTCAGCTTTATTCTTTGTATCATAAACCTTTTTAAGTACCCCAAAATTTTCTTACTCTGAGTTATTCACCTTCTGAAGGAATTTTCCCTGAAACTCAGCCGTAGTTACCTTCACAGACCAGGTGTAACGTGAAAATAACACCAGAACAGACATAAATTCAAAGAACTTCTCCTCGTGATTTCAGTGCAAAAAGTTCATATCCAGAGTAGGAAAATTATTCTTTTATACAGCTACATTACACTTCTTACCTGGAAGTGCAGGTACTTGATAAAATTACACATTCATATTGTATTTCAGGCAGATTTTATAACTTGATTTGGCATTTCCTTAAGTGGAGTCTGTGGCAGCTGTAATAACTAAAGGCTCACAGATTATTCTGCACAGGAATGTGCCCATTTTTGCTCAGTTTATGAACATTAAGCAGGCTGAATTTGTGACTATTGATTCCATAACTTCCAGTTACCATAAATGGTTTAAAATTAAGTGATCAATTGACTGCTGACCCTCTAGAGAGGCTTTGGCTGTTCAGCATAAGTCTAAGAAGTTTTACATAAGTAGATTTTAACTCTATTGCTTGATAAAAGAGCTGAATTAATCAAGGTTATTGTAACCTTGTCTATTTAAATTTAAAAAAAAAAAGAAAGGAAATTGGTGTGTTTATTGCATAAAATTATGGAGTAAAATTTCATTTTGCTCCTGAAATGTGTTAGTTTATAGTAGTATTATTACTATGGAAAATTATTTTATTGAAATAACATTGACAAAGGTGATTTGTAAAAAGAAATGTTGCATCCCACACTTCTGTCCTTAAGCAGCAGAGGTACAAAAAGATGGAGAATATCATAAATTATTGGTAATATCTTTGAATATTGTGGCAGTTTGTTCCTTCCTGGCCTTTCCATGCAATGACCACAAATTCAGCAACAAACAAAATGACTTTAGCAAAAATGGAAACAGATGTACCTCTCAATTTCTATTTAAGGGAGCTTGCATTCCAGAGTAATTTAAATGTGATGCTAGAAATTAGGATAGCAAAAGTAATTGAGCCTTTCTAATTTTAATATAATTATCAACAAGTGAAATTAAGAGAAAGCAGTTAAGCTGAGTGCTCGAGGAAATGCAGCCAATGGGAGATCTGTCAGCAAAGCACATCCTGGTTTCCAAAGCTACTGTGAAGTCTTAGGAGGTGAATTCTGCAATGGAATGAAATCAGCATTAACATTTATGTTAACATGATAACTTTTATAGTCAGGTTACACTGTCCAGCTGTCCCTGCCAGAGCTCTCCTCTCCTTTGAATGGAACCTTCCAAGTGCTCAGACTTTGCAGATGTGATTTATCTTTCATTTGCCATAACTAGCGTTACTACTTGTCCCAGTAATTTTATTTGGCCTTTTCCCGCTGCAATTTTCCAACAGTATTTGATAATCCTTGCGCTGCTGCATAAGAATAGTTGAAGGTTTTTCTCCAGAGAGATATTCATCACTGAGGAGGCAGAGAATCCGAGTGCCTGGTGTCATTTATTGCACAGAAAGCAGTGCTGTAATTCTCTGTCATTGCATCATCTGCTCAGCCCAGGTTATTCACTCTCCTGCATTACCCAGATTGCGTTTTTCCTCCCTGAGAAATAGCAGTTGTAACAATCTCCAAAATGACAGCTTAAGTGACTCCATGGTTCTTTAATATCTATTCAGAACTCTTGTCTCCTTGCAAATTTTCATTGCTTTCTTTAAAAGCAGCTTGTGAGAAAGGTAATGCATTATTAATGCTACATGTCATAAAATAAAATAAATACTTACCTTTTGAAGAAGCTGATCCACTAATCAAGAGTAAATGAATGCACCTGAATTATTCAAAGAACCTCAAACAGTGCAACTTGTACTCAAATTGAATATTGTGAATAGAATATTCGCGACATAACAAAAAGAATTCCCAGTCACATTAACGCCTCCATTTTCATAGCAGGAAATGGGATTTTTTTATTCTTCTTTTTTAATCACTTTAAATATTTTGCCCACCTTGCAAAGGCAAAAGCATCCAGGGTGGGTTTTGGCACTTTGTTGCCTTTAAGCTTTCTCCTAAAATAATGTTTCTGCTGATGAGAGCAGTTGTTGGGGCAGGTGTTGCATGTTCCAGAGGAGGCAGGTAGGGCTCTGTTCCTGAGCAGCAGAATGATGTCTCCCGTGCTGGGAGCTGCAGGTTGGCACTCGTGGAACAGCTGTGCAAAGAACAGGGGAAATGCCACCACTTGTTGGGAGAAAGGGAGCACTGCTGAGCTGGCAGCACTTCCAGCCAGTGAGTGACAGCACCAAGGGCAGGGCAGGAATGAGATCGCAGGCAATTAATTAAAAACAGCTCCTGCAGCCAGAATTTGCTTCCTCTCTATTACAATCCATTCATGTCAATGAAGTTGCTGGCGCTGCTTCAGGAATTTTTCACTACAGCACCCTGTTTTCCACAGCCTGGTGTTTACGCCACTTCCCTCACAGAGATTTGCATTCCACAGCAGGTTTATTTTGGGGGAAAAAACCCCCAAAAGTAGCTGTGCCACTTTTCCCAATGCAGCTGCACAATCCTGGCCTTCCAACCAGAAGGCTCCCGAGTTCTGGGTCGTGTTCAGGCTGCCATTTCCATTTCCTTTAGATGTTTGTATTGAATGGATCCTCCTGGATTCACAGAACAATTAGGAATGACAGATTGGTAAAAGCAATGATATTCTTCACAAGGAAGGAAATCAAAGAATAGAGTTTGTGATTCTGTCCCTCACTGGTTCAGTGACCCAGACTCGAATCTTTGGGATGATCAAATCTCCCTCCTCTGTTCAGTTTGCCCATTCAGTAAATTCCTGATTTCCCACTATTTCACTCTAAATAAAATTTTCTCTGGGAGAATACAGGTAGAAGGGGTGAAAAATATCTTCAAGAAGACATACAAATAACATCTCAAAATCTAAAAAATAACAGTTTCATATAGTGTTGCTTCAGCCACACAGTGCCTGTCCTCATTCCTTGGGGCTGGAGAGCGCTGGAACAGTTTGGAGCAGCCTTTGTGTGGGCCTGAAACCAATGCTGCTATTTTCTGTGTTCTAATATCTGTAATAACCTCTGTGCTGCTCAATAAATCACACAGCCCTGTTTAATTTAAACAGCATCAACAACCTGGAAGTACTACACTTCTGAACAGGATTTGAAACCACCGATGCCATTTGGGAATTTGAGATCTGGCAGGCGTTCCTCACCCTGTGATCCTAGTACCAGAGATTCCAAATTAATGCTCAAATCAAGCAGCAAGTTTGAGACCTCAAACCTGGTCCAATTCCTCTTGAAATCAACGGGGTTTTTTCCACAGATTTCCCTGGCCATCTGTTGAAACCAAATGTGTTTTGTATTTTGTGACAAAAAGAGTAAAAAGCAAGAGAATCTTTTCATCTGAGATAGTATTTCCCTTAGAGAAAAGCCACAATCTGGAGCTATGGGATTTACAAACCCCTTTTGTTCTGTCCTGAAGGAACAAAATGTCTCCAAATACCAATATTCCCATTAGCTTCATGTGCCATGTCTCTGGAATAAAGATATTCTGGTTGAGATTCAAGAACACTGCAAAACTCTGCAATAATCTTGAAGAAAAGCAACTTCTGCCTGGAGAATATGCCAATTTCCTTCAGAATTTAGCATTAATCTGGGAACATTAAGTACACACTGAGCTCCATCGGATTTAATTGAAATGTAAGAGTCACTTAAGTGTTGTTATGTTTTTCTACTCAACTTTGATCATGCTTACATGCCTTCACAGATGCCTTCATAAATTGTTAGATGTTTTATGAACTTTTATAAAACAATTGTAAATTGTTTTATGTACTACATCAGTGATCTGTATATTTACATACACAGAGAAAAGCTCTTTTTCAATACAGAGTGAGCAGGCCAAAGCAGAGGCAGAGAGAATGTATTTGTCACATCTTCTATTCAACCTCATTTGTTTTTCCATCTCCATGTATTCATCATAAATCTACTAAAACACGCTGGAATTCACTGGAAGAGCATTCTCAATAATGTCAGGAGATTTATGTCAGCAGGACTGGATTTTCACAGCAGTATCACTTCCCATTTCAGGCCTGTGATAAAAGCTCTGCTGCTGCTTGAGAGCTGTCTGACAAAACATTTCCTTGTTTCAAAGGAGATGAATGATTGGGTTGGTAGAATGCTGCAGATAAAAGGTTAGGAACATTCTTTACCCAGATTATTTTCTGAGTATAACTTGCAGTGAAATATAGATTATCCCATTTAAATCTGGAATCTTTATTCATATGTTTTGCTGGGTGTTGGAATTTTCGGGGCCTGAGCTATCAGAACCAATATCCAATGAAGCTGACCAAAAGATTTTAATCAGGCTTCAGTGGAGCTTGAATCATGTACTAAATTTCTCTTATAGCATTGAAAATATATCTTATTTTATATATTTTATTTAATAGACCTCTCACTACCATCAAAAAGAAAATGTATTTGCTATAAGTTAGTAAAATGAATGATTACTTTGAAGATTAACCACCTTTCTTCCTGTCCTCAGTAGTCTCAGAATTCTGTTAGTATCTTTCACACCACTTTTTCCTGTCAGAATATTCAGGGTGAATATTAAACCAAACAATTTATTTGTAGCGTATTTTTCCTACAAGAACACCTCTGGATAAAATTACAAATTTTTTTCACAGTGCTCAGCTCTCCTGGTGTGCTTTGATTTTGAGATCAGTGTCTGGCAAGCGTTGATCTAATCCCTGGTAAAAGCTGAATTTGGAAGCTGCACAGAAGGAGCTCTGGCTGGATGAAGGGAGGGCTGCCTGGCACAGAACCCCTTTCCAGTTTGGTCTATCCTGATTGTGTAATTTGGGAGGGATTCAAGGCCTAATAAAAATAATATTTTTAAAAAATGGTTTAGAGTATGATATAGAGAACGAAAAGCATTGACAACGCTGGGGGAAAAAATATCACATTTTCCTGTCTTATCAGTCAGTCATAAAATCTAATTGGCCCAGCTGTACAACATGGCACGAGTCATTAGGGTGACATTATCCTGTCCTCACTCATTTCTTTCCTGCTGTATCTCCCAGGTCTGAGGTGGGCAGCTATTTTTAATTCTGAGAGCTCTCATATGCCAGGTCCCACATGAGCGGCCGCTGTCCTCCCTCCTGCTCAACATCTGTCACAGCAGCAGGAGCTGTTCCAGAGCCAGGGACACCTGAGAGTGCAGCTCATTTTCCAGGAGCAAACAGCATCACCCTGAGCCCCCAGAGGAGGAACAGCTGCCTTGGGACTTGGAGAAGAGCTAAAAAAACGGGGATCTTTCCTCGTGAGCAGGCTTAGCTGCAGCACAGGTTTCTCCAGCCAAGCTTAAATCAATTCAGGACCCACAGCCACCCAGCAGCCACAGGTTCTTTGGGTCCTGTCACTCTCTAATGGCATGGGCAACGTGGCAATAAACTCCAAAGTGGAGTGATTAGAAGCATATTAGAAAATGATGAGTGGTGTCTGACAGGTGAAGAGGAATTAATTGCCCATCAAAAAACTAGAACAAAAAAAGCAAAGAGTTCAGAGCATGGCAAAGAAGGTGGCTCTTGAGAAAGCTGCTGTTCATGTCTGGCGTCCCTGCCTACAGCTGCTGTCACTGCCTAGAGCTTAATGGGTTCAAGGGGACACAGCAAATCCTCAGAGAAATCCCCTGTGGCTTTTATTAAATATAGGAACGATGTCAGCTCAGCAAATGCTGAGATGTTGAGAGATGCAGGAGGAAGTGCTGTACCCACTTCAGCATTTTCTTAGTGCCTCATCGGGTTGTACCTGGCCTGGGTGAGGCAGATTTTTGGCTTGTAGCCTCTACAACCCCCCAGTGGTCCCTGCTCAGAGCCAGCCCATCCCTCAGGTTATGGACCAAGGATGCCAGTGGACACGGCACTGCTGGATCTGTGTGTTTGCACTGGTTTAACTCAGGGAAGGATTGTTTAGTTGGTTGGAACTCCTGGAGTCCCTCTGGCCCATCCCACCATCCTTGGCAGGGTTAAGGTTTGGTTGGGTTGCTTGGGGCTTGCCTCATTCAGCTCCTGTTCCTGCACCTCATACCCTTCTCCCTGAATTATTTCTTATTTATAGCTGAGCAGAACTTGCTCATTTAGTCACTAATTTGCTTCTGCTTCTATGTTTTCACCGTATTTGCTTTCCTGAGAACAAGGCTGTTGCTTTCAGCTGCTTCTGGGAGCTTCCAGAAGGTTCTGCAGCCCCCAGGTGGGCTGTGATTGGCAGGCTGTGCTCACTGAGTGGGGTTTCAATAAAAGGGGCTGCGGGGGCAGGTGGGCTCCTGGTGCTGTGGGAGCTGTGCCCTGGCAGGTGAGAGCTGCCCTCCTGCCAGGGGGGTGATGGAGATGCCCAGGAAGGTGTGGGGTGCTCACCTGGGGTGAGGAGCACCCCAAAACACCTGAGCTGAGCTTCCTCCCAGGCACGGAGTTTACTTGTGGTAACAGATAGGAAACTTTGGGGAGTTCTTCTTTCTCTGGTTTTGACTTTTCCTGTTCCTCACAAGCTGGGCTGGAGCTGTGCTTCTGTCACAGAGCTGTGCTGAGGATCAGAGTCTGTGTGAGCAGAGGGATCACCTGGAGGAGTGACAGTTCTGGTTATTGGGTGTTCTCTCACTCAAAACCTTTGTTCTGTCTTTGGGACAGCTAAAGAAATCAGTTTGCTCAGTGTTTGGAGGAGAAAACAAAGGGGAGATTTCATTGCTGTCAACAGCTGCTGGATGGGAAGATCCAGAGCAGACAGAGGCAGAGTCTTTGAGGGAACACAGAGGGAAGAAGCTGAGACACAACAGACTACAAAGCCAAGGATATTCCAGTTGGACACAAGAGTGTTTGGCCATGAGAGTGGTCAGACCCTGGAGCAGGGTGTCCCGGGGCTTGGGGAATCTGTCCTAGCACAGACTGAGGGCTCAGCTGAGCTGCAGGAGCTCCAGAGGTCCCTTCCAACCTGAATTATCCTGTGATTTTCTGAATCCTATTGGTAAGCCTATAATACATCTCTTCATTACTGCACATGCTGGAGATTTGAATAAAAGTATTAAAAGAAATAGGCTGTGTGAAATTTGAATACCCTACTTAGCATTTCCTTATTTCTCTCTGCATGTTTTGCTTGGTCATTATTCCCCTTACTGAAGAGGAACTATTTTCTTGTAAGAATTTCTCAGTATTCCTGGCTGGAAAAAAATCCCCAACCAAGACCTCCAAACGGATCTTAATTTGAAATTAGAAATTTACTAATGTTAATTTTTCTCATCTGTTGGGTTTTTTTATGAGCTGTGTTCAGGGTTCAAGGTTCATATTGTGAATACAAGGGATCAGTGAGAGGGGTTGTTTAGGTTGAGTCCTGGGAGAGGGAGAGAACAGAGATCAGCTTGGAGTGGGATCATTGCAATTCTGCTTTGTTTCTGATGCAGCAGCTGACGTGGCAAATAGATAATACGAAATCTGGGAGCAGATTTATCAGAAACTGTAAATTTCCTGCTATGAGCTTCCTCAACTTTTCCATTTACATGAAATCTCAAAATCACATTAGAAAGATCTCTGCCAAAGTAAAAAAAAAAAAAGGTATGGAGGAGCTTTGGAAAGACAAAAAGAGCCTTAAATCAGTCTGAGTCCTCTGGGATATTGTATTTTCCCTAAGATTAATTTAATATAATACATGTCTGAGGAAAGAGCCTGAAATGAGGTAAATAGTAGTCTCACAGAAGGAGCTACCCCCTCACTGTGTAGGTGTTTCTAAAAACTTATAGGGCATTTTTACTGATTTAATCCCTTTCTCTTCCAGCTTTTCTTCAGTGGGAGTGCTACTGAAGGAAAATGCAAGTGGCTGCATTTTGTATCTCTTTCATCAGTCTGCTATCAGGCCCTGTAATATAGAGAAATTCTCTCTCCACTTTGTGCCAGTCCCCAGAATATCTCTCTACGTTATAAAAAAAGAAACACGATGGAGATAGCTGCTGTAGAAAGTTCTGTGACATCTTTGGGTGACAAGGATGGCAAACTGGTGCAAAGCCACCTCCTTGTGGCACCCACAGATCTCTGATGTGTCCAAAGCACACACAGGAGGCTCCCCTCACTCACTCATTTCCCAGAGGAAGCCTTTTCCCAGCTTTGATCATTCTTGTGGCCCTCCTTGGAACGTTTTCAGGTCTAGTGCTCTGTTCTTTGGGGTGAAAGGGTCTGAACTGGGTGCAATAACAAGATGTCCATGGATCATGGTTTGCTTGTGGCGTTTTATCTTTTTATAAAATCATTCACGTCTGGTTTGACTTTCAGGCTGACACTGAAATTTCCACTATTTATAACACCCCAAAGTCTTGGTCCTGAATTAAAATCATCATCTAGAGCCTGTTTTGTCTCTTTCCTTGGTGTGTGAGATTAGGATTGCTGTGCTTAGCCAGCACACACACACATTGTGGGTTTGTCACTGAGTGTAGTGCTCGAACTCAAACTCCTCCTGCAGCTCCTCACAGCTGCTTTTTGCCCTCTCTCCTTCAGGGGGTGTTTGTTGAGCTGCCCTGGAGCTCAGCTCCCTGCAGGATGCCAGCAGTGCCCTGCCTGCCTCCTTCAGAGGGCACAGCAGCCTGCCCAGGATTGCTGCCCCTCTCTGGAGCCCCCGTTCATCCCTAACATTCCCTCCCATCCCTGGCATTCCCTCCCCTCCCTGGCATTCCCTCCCATCCCTGNATGGTTTGCTTGTGGTGCTTTATCTTGTTATAAAATTATTCACATCTGATTTGACTTTCAGACTGACACTGGAATTTCCACTATTTATAACACCCCAAAGTCTTGGTCCTGAATTAAAATCATCCTCTAGAGCCTGTTTTATCTCTTTCCTTGGTGTGTGAGATTAGGATTGCTGTGCTTAGCCAGCACACACACATTGTGGGTTTGTCACTGAGTGTAGTGCTCGAACTCAAACTCCTCCTGCAGCTCCTCACAGCTGCTTTTTGCCCTCTCTCCTTCAGGGGGTGTTTGTTGAGCTGCCCTGGAGCTCAGCTCCCTGCAGGATGCCAGCAGTGCCCTGCCTGCCTCCTTCAGAGGGCACAGCAGCCTGCCCAGGATTGCTGCCCCTCTCTGGAGCCCCCGTTCATCCCTAACATTCCCTCCCATCCCTGGCATTCCCTCCCATCCCTGGCATTCCCTCCCATCCCTGGCATTCCCTCCCATCCCTGGTATTCCCTCCCATCCCTGGCATTCCCTCTCATCCCTGGCATTCCCTCTCACTCCACAGCTTCTCAGCCCCTTGCAGAGCCTCAGTGGAGAAATCCTTTAATACACAAATTTGTATTAACTGGGTCTCTAACTGCACAGCTGTGCCCTTTGGGGAGAATTTTTGTGTTTGCAAGGTGCAGTGTCCTGTAAGAGAAGGCAGCTGGACTCTCTCAAAGTGCATTATTTTTGCCAAGATGTCTGTTAATTTGGTTTTCCTTATAGTTTCTGGTTTCTGACTTCTCTACAGCTATCTTGGTATCCTGACATTTGCTATTTGTCCCTTCCCAGTGCTCAGTGATTTTAAGTCAATGGCTGTTCACTGCTGTGAGTGCTTTTTCTATTTGACTTCCATTAAAACCATGGCATCATAGATGAGTATGGTTTAGTTCTTGTCATTTGATATTGCTCATAATGGAGAAATATCCCACAATCTCCTCTAGAGTTACTTCAGCTTCAGATAGATTTGGAGGCTTTTTTAATTTTTTTTTTTTTTTGAGGATTCTGGAGTAAAAGTTGCCTCTCCTTCTGACACACCATGTATAAAGAATTTGGGTTCTCTTGAATGTTTCTCTTGGACTATGTGTATTGACATTATAGATTTTTTAAAGGGTTTTCTGCTTTGTGCTTGCCTCTTAAACTCTTCTTTGGTTGACTTACTGTGTTCAAACTCTCAAAGCTTTATCAGCACTTCATTTTTAATGGGTTCCTTACCCTGTCCAGCAAACTTTAGGGAAGGCTAAAACATTTTTAAGATTTTTAAGGAAATAAAAAGATGTTTGAATATAGTAAAATATGCTTATTTCCCCTTTGCTATTTAATTTGATTTCCCTAAAAGGTCATTTTTTCCTTTTTTTTTCTTTACAATAGTCTATATAATGTCAGGCGCTTTGCTGAATAGGGAAAGATTTAATTAGAGACTTAAATATTCTGCTGAATCGGGGCTTCATAACTCCAACTTCCCTCCAGTCTAAGTGATAACGCACTGGCTAAGAAGAAAATTTACCCCCCAACACCTTGACAATTAGTTAAAGTTAGTCAAAGAGACCAAAGCTCAATTTGGCAACTTTCACTGCCTTTTTTTCCTCCCATTTTCCTTTAACTAACTCTTTGGACACGCTTTTTCTTTCTTTTCCAGTGCAGCACAGAGCACAAGCTGCCCCTGAAAGCAGCTCCCTTCGTTTCTGGAGAGTTCTGAGTGAGGGATTTGGAGGGGCTGTCGTGGGCCTCCCTCCCTCATTGTTCATTAATTATAACTCTGCTGCTCAGATAGAGATTTATCAAGTAAACTGAAACTCTCACTTTCATTTTGGATGACTGGTTTCAGATTTGCTGAAGCTTATCTTGATCTCAGGTCTTCCTTTTAAATTAGTTTCCCTGGGGTTCTGAAGTTTTATCAGATAGGGGAATAGTAAACAGTTGTTCAGACTTCAAGCCCTAATGTTTCAGATTAAAGCCAGGGAAGATTTGCTTGCCTGCTCTAAGTTCCAATTGAAGCAAAAAATGCCAATTCAGGATTTTCTTCATAAAAAGATTCTTTGTAGAAAGAAAAAAAAAAATAAAAGCCTATATTTATTCAACATTGTTTTATTTAAAGATTAAATGAACTCAGAATAAAAACTGCTTACTTTATAGCTATTTATTTGCTTTAATGCACCAAATATTTCTAAAATGCTGTCCATATGTCTGGTGAGAACACACCCAAATGGCTCCTCAGGCATAGAGAGTTTTGGTTAACCATAACTCTGCATCCCAAACTCACCTACCTAGAGAGAAATAACTTAACAGTGGGTTTGACATAAAACAAATTAGCCAGTTGAGGAAAACTTAATTAGAAATGCTTTCTTGCTAACCGGAGGATTGGCTCACTGGTGAATGATAGATTGCATTTGTGACCCTGGTGCATTTTTGGGCTGGGAAGGTGTGAAGGGTGCAGGAAGAGCTTGTTACTGATCTGCCCAGTGAGGGAAGTGCTGGGTACATGTGAGGATTCAGTATTTGTGTTTCAAAAGGGGAATAGTCAGGGATTAGGACCAAGGATTAAGCTGGGGTTAGGAAGAGAGACTCTGAAGTAAGATTACAGGTGGATTAAGCACTGCTAAAACTCTACAGAGCTCTGGTGATTATTTTTTGGGTCGTTTCTTGATCTCTTCGTAGCTTGTTTGTGCAAAGCTCTGAGATCTGGTTTTGTGTTTTAGGCACAGTCCCAAAAGCTCATCCCTGAAAGGCAGAGAGCTTCATTTGACAGACAGAGCTCCCAGCCCCAGTGCACCAGCGCTGGCTCCAGACTGGTGGGGATCATCCTGCACTCTTCCAACTTCTCTAAATGTCACTTTATCTTTGTACTCCGTGTGTGGGCAGACGTGCACGTGCCAGCCTCAGTTCTCCAGATAAACAATTGCAGTCTCTCATCAAATCTGGTATCCCTGAGCCTATCCAAACCTTCAGCACCCTCCTGCTGCCAGGTCAGTGTGCTCATTTCCTACCAAACTCTGACCAAAGCAGTCCCAGAGCCTGGCTGCAGGCGAGGCTTTGGCAACCTCACTTTGGTGCCAAATCAGATTTTGGTTTCCAAATTAGAGGTTGTGGGTTCCCATCGCCTCCTGCCTCTGCTGAGTTTCCTCCTCGAGGACCAGGAGCTGCAGATTTCCTCTCCAGAGCGGGGCAGCAAATATTTAAAACAAAATCAATCTTTTTTTTTTTTTTTCTCTTAAAGAAAAAAACATCAGATTAGTAAACCTGAGATTTTCACTTGCAGCCACCAGTTGTAGGATTTCACTAAGTGTTTTCTGACACAAATAAAAGGCATTTCTTGATGTCTCTGAGCTTTAGTGGTTTCTAATAGGAGCTTAGTAAATCTCATTTGTGGATATATTCTTTATAAAATAAAGAATAAAATATAAGGCAATAAAATTAATGAGAGAAAAAATTGGTGAGAAATCAGTGACAAGCCCATGACAGCTGAATGCAATTCATATAAATGTGTCTGGTACCAAGAGCCTCAACCAGCAAATTAATCTGAACTTCCTGAACTGTTCCCTTTTATTTCTGCTCTTCCCTTGTCTGTCTTTTATCCCTGTCAGGAAATCCTTTGCTCTTCCAACAGTTCTACAGAAGATGCTAAAAATGGCAGCAAACTAGCAGACTTGTACAGTAGCTTCCCTACAGTCTTTAAAAAAATATATTAAAAAAAAATTTAAAAATTAGTGGTGCCATCTGGAACCTTGGAAAGATTGGAGAATTTGCTTTACAAAAATGTGTTTTCATGCTTAAAGGTGTCTTATTCTACATCTTATGCTGCCATCACAATATTAAATCCCCCAACAACAAACAGAGTAGGTGAATGGAGTTTTAATTTTTGGATTAATTGAATAATATGGGAGTAGACTTTTATAAACGTTTATAAATTCTTTGGAATACAGGAGTGAATTGTGCCTTTCAGTTTTTTCCTGACTGGAGTCTGGTTTTTCACTGTGGCAGCATTCATCTCTTTAATGCCACTTTGCTGTTCTGCACATCACTGATGAACAAAATGGGCTGGAAGGTATTAAATGAGCTTAAGCATGGCATGGGGGATGCTGAAATGGAGAAATTCAGGATATTCCTGTGGCAACTCTTGGTATCAACTCATTGTTTCAGGGATATTCAGTTATTTGGGTCTCCTTGGGAGTAGTTCAGGTTTGGCAAAGTCACCAAAAATATTAAAAATAAAAACAAACAAGAAGAGAGAAAAGGAAAAAACAAGTGAATTCCAAAGGTGGTGTCTTACACTAATACAGAGTGTTCAATTATTTGGGTTTGAGTACAGCAATGCATTTTCCTGGACATTCTTTAATCATATTTTGGAATTCCTATTGATTTTTCTGGTTACCAGTGGCCAATCCAGGATTGAATGTAACATCTCATTTACAATCCCTGGATTGGCACTCAGCTGTAGCAGCCCTCAGTGACACACAGCCCATCTCCAGGTGAAAAATAAACTTCTCCTGTCTCAGGCAGGTAACAAGAGCATCAACCAATCCTTCAGGATTCTGCCTCGTGTTCCACCTTCCCTTCACAGAGGTGTCTTGGAGCAGAATTAATTTAAAATATATTCTCACAGCAGCACAAGCAACAGCATCTGCTTTTCCTTTTTCCACATAAACCTGTGCAACTACAGCTCTGGTTAAATAGACATATTTATAAAATATATATTTATAAATATATATATCTATATGAACCTGTGTAAGTACTTGCAGAAATGGGTAAAAAATCTCTCTGCAAGGCTGAATTTTTTATCTATATCTGTAAAGATTTCTGGGGGGATTGGTGTGTGTGTGTAACATTTTATTCTAAACAAACATTCTGTGTTTCCACAATATTTTTGTGCTAAACCCCTTGGTTTCTGCCACACCACCTCCCTCGACACTCCTACTCAAGAAAGCCACTGATGTCTTTCAGGGAAGTTTACAGCATTAGTATGTCATCAAGTGGTTAGGAAAGGGAAATACTCTGTGCTCTAGCAGAAACTAAAACAAGAAATGGCCTGAATTTGAAACTAAAATACTAATAAATCGCTAGAAATTTAGGAAAGGTCTGAAACATGCCTTGTATCCCAATTTTCTGCCTTTTAAAGGTCTGGCATTAAGTCAGGGATTATTTCATAATCCATTATGCTTGGTGCCTATTAAAATAAAACAGGCCCTTTCTCTTCCATTTAAAATTTGGAAATCAGTATTCCAGGTTTCTCTCTCAGTGGAGTGGGGTGAGCTCAGCTTTCCCTGGCAGGAAATGTTGGATCCCCCTGTGCAGCAGCTCTGAGCCCTGCCCAGCCCCACTGCTGCCAGCAGAATCCCCTCTCTGAAAAAGGAAGAGTTGAGGAGGAGCCTTTGCCTCTTTGTTCTGGTTCCTTCTCTGCTGATCCTGGCACTGATGCCTTGGAGGCTGCCCTGGAGCAGAGCCCAGCCAGAGCAGGAGGATAAATTGGGGATTTATTAAAATTCCCCACTGGGCACACCTGGGCAGAGCCCAGCTGGGCCACACCCAAGGTGAGCCCAAAATGGGCACAGAATGGACAAATGGCCACGAGGGCTCACACTTTGATAAGTTCTGGTTCATTAGCACATTGGAGTTAATTGTCCAATTACAGCTCCAGGTTATGCAGCTCCATCCTCTTTGCTTTTCCTTCTCCCTTCACCGTTGGTTTTGTTCTTGGGCTGAAAGTTGTCCTTGGTCCCAAGCTGGAGCAGGAATTGTTTTGTCTCCCTGCTCTGTGAAGAGAGCTCAGTAGCTCTGACTGTGAAACCTAAAACTACCCACTAAAACAGCCCAGAATCTGAAAAATATAAAAGCTCAAACCTAAGGTGTCAGGACAGCATCCCTGTGCTGCTCAGCAGTGCCTGTTTTGGCTGTCCAGGGGTCAACGCCCTGCTTTGGGAGCCACAGCAGCAATGAGGACCAGCAGCCATTCAGCCCCTCACTGGTGCACTGTGCTCTCTGAGAAAGCCATGAAAGCCCAGAACATGTGGGAGGCTCCAGTTTGTGTTTATCATTCATATTTTATGGGTAACAACTTTGATTTTCACTTGTGAAAGCAATAGCAAGTGATAGCTGGGAAGCTGTCAGAATCACTGAAGTGTTTAGCAGTGTTATTCCAGTGACTGTGCTGAAGACTATCTGTGGAATTTGAAACTATAAAACACAACTGAAGTCAGGTCCCTTGCTTATCTACTTAAAATGGTCAAATTCTTTCTCTGGAGACAAGTATGAAGGAAGAAGTAAAAAAGAAAAAAATGATATCTCAAGACTGAAAATATTTTTCAATGCTTTGTTTATTTGCCATTTAATTCCAAGATATAAAAGAACCCTGTGACATAATGATAGAGAAATTGATCTGGCTCAAAAATTCACCAGGACCATTCCTCTCCTGTAAGGTGCTATCAGCTGTCTGAGAAATTTGTCCCAAATTTCCCTCTCCCAGCTGTTGCAGAGCTTTGGGTGATGTCTGATCCCAGCCTGGCTGCCGCTGTTCATTGTGATTTTGGGGATGCACGTGTCCCCAGTGCAGGGTTTGCTGCACTGCCTGGCTCCTGCTCCATCCCTCAGTTTGTCCCAGATCAGGAGCAGCCCTCAGACCCAGGAGCTGTTATCTGCTCCTGCCCGGGCACACTCGTGTCCCTGACACTGGAGCTGAGCTGCACGGGCGCCCACGGACGGGCTGGGAGAGCAGAATTCCTGACAAGCTGAGAATCTTGGTGTTGATGTTCCCTAATCAAGTAAAATGGCTCCGTTCTGAGTGAAATTCTCCTGCTGGAGCAGTGCTGAATACTGAGCAGCCCTGTGAATTTAGCAGGGATAATCTATTCCCAAATTGTGCCGTGGGCTGCCCAGGCATGGTGGAATATTTCCTCACAGAGGCCAAGGGAGGAGTCACACCCCGAATGTATCCCAGGGCTGCAGTCAACCTTCAAGGCTCAGTGTTAGGAGGTTCTGGATAAAATTTTTCTTGGGGAGGAACACCAAAAGGATTGGTGGAAGATGATGGTGTCAGGATGTCTTTGGAACCTGCAGGAACAGAAATGGAGATATGGCTTGGATGTATAAATTGCTGTTAGGGAGTAATAGTTGGGTAAATAGCACGGGACAGGGCAAGAGGCATTTAAGGATTACAGAAAATAAAATGTTTGTGCTATAGCACAATGATTGTGTTGATAATCTCATGCAGTTTAGGAGTTCACTGTAGTCTAAAGTCTGTGAAGCACCAAAAGAGTTTGGAGCCAGCTCTGGGCTCTATGACATGGCAAGCTGTGTGCCTGGAGAGATTTATCTACCCTAAGAACACCAAAAGTGATGCAGCCAGGCCTTGAGAAGCACAAAGAACGAGAATGTTGCATTATCTTCCTCTCAAAGGGTTTGTGTCCACCCTGCTCCAGCAATGCACTTTGCTGTTCCTTTATTTGACTCCATTGTCAGATATTAACAAATTTTAACCTACGAATTTTGCAGCTGGTGTTAAATGAATTGTGCTGCAAAAAAAAAAATAAAAATATTTCTCCAGGAGAGTGAATATCCTGTTATATTTTATGCAGGAAAAAAAATGTATAGAAAGATGAGCAAGACATAAGAATAAGAAAATATAATAGTTGTATTGAATGGATGTATTTCATCCTGCTCTGCCATTCCCCAATTCTGATTTCAGCCTATACATGGAAGTTTTTATGGTAGCTTGGCAAGATGAATAGAGACAAAAACCCAGAAGCTGGGAAGAAACAGGGTGAGAAAATGCATTCTGGACCATGCCTTCAACAAATTCCTTAATTTAGGAGAAAGAAAAGTCTTGTTTATTAGCTAAAAAGGCCACTGGCACCTTGGCTAGTGTGCTCTCCAATCCCTGTGTCATCTGTGACCTGGAGGATGCATGTTAATGTTATCTCCAGAGGCTGACCACTGAATTTTGGTTGTGGCTACATTGACCAGACCCATATTTTATTGTATCTGCTCATGTAATAAAATCGGATTGCTGAGATGTGCACTCAGAGATGAAAGCTCTGTTTAAAAAGCTTTAGAGGTGTCATCCTTCAGGGCTTTATCTGCACATCCTGAGGGTGTCCTGGCCCCCTCTGGGGCAGCAGAGAGTTTTTCCTGACATGGAGACACTTCTCCTGCCTCCCAGCCAGGACAGGAGCACAGAAATGCCCCGTAAATACTGAAATTGTCAGAGCTGCATCCCTGCCAGGGGACAGCCCCAAAGGCTCCTCCTGCCCCAGCCTCACTGCTCTGCCCCAGGCACAGCCCAGCTGCTCCAAACGAGGCAATTCCCAATTATTCCAGCCAGGAGGAGTAACAATCATGGAAGAAACTGGTGAGGTCAAGGCCAGGATCTGCTTCGCTTCACTTTCAATAAATTCAGGTTTATAATCCATTGGCATTGAGGCTGTAGTTTAGGAAATGCTACAGGTCTGGCAGAAAAGCTGTTTTCTATCAGATTTAACACTGTTAAAGGCATACTAAATCCATGAGTTAGTGTGTCTACACATTTTAACAGTCCTGTAGAGGCTATGCGCTCTCCAGTGTTCTTTAATTTTAGTAAGCCTAAATTATTTTAGTCTAGGTTCCTAAATAAATGGAAACATGTCTTTCTAATAATTCACTCATAGGATTTCAAGAGAATAAAAATGCATCAACACCTTATTTTCTCCATGGCAGAGGATTTTCCCTCTTCTTTCCCTCTAAAAACACTCAACAAAACCCCAAAACCAGAAGAGAGGCTGCATGAATTCAAGCTGCTATACTTCCTTCCATGGTCAGAATAATGAGCAGAAAAGTTCTAATGCATTAAAGTCAGGTGGAAAATAGAAGGACTGTGAAGATCAGACATGGTTTTATGTTCAGAAACCTAAACAAAGACCTAAATCTCATTGCTTAAGCAAGAGATATAAAAAGAAAGCAGAAATAGCTTAAAGAGTATAAATTATTAAACTTAATAATGGGAGAGAAGAAACCAAATGACCTTCAGAAAGCACAGAGTGTTCTTGATTCTGAGTGCTTGCTATTCCCATCCCTCCTCTCCACAGGCTTTGCTCCACACAATTCTGGAGTGCTTGCACATTCCCTGGAAGTTACAATCATTCCAAGGGCTTGCATTAACAACGTGCATCTACCTATTATTTATATTGTTTATACCAACAGATTAAACTGCATCAGGGACCAAAAATTGAGATTTACAGGGTCATGACTTCTTGGTAATCTGCCACTTTGAGATGTTAGTAAAAAAAAAATAGAGCAAATTTTGAGATCATAACTGTTCCGGTTTTTGGGTTTTTTTAGGCACTGTTTTTTACAAGTTCAAGATGATTAGGGAATTTTAGGAGAAGATCTTGCTATGAGCAAACTGCTGCCCTTTTAGGAATGGCAGCTGGTGGATTAATGCAAAACTACACTCCTGGACATCTGGAGAATCTTATCAGACTTCTGTAACAATAGGATCATCCTTTTATAAAAGGAGAGTGGAGGAGAAGAGAAGAGGAGTGGAGAGTGTAGAGAGGAGTGGAAGAGACCAGAAACATAAAACTCAAAAGAAGGAAAAAGCCAGAATCCTCACCCCCTAAGTCATTAACCTGCAGCTCATCATTCCTAACACAAGGAATGTTTCCAGACAGCACAGCAGGCCGGAGAAGATCAGAAATTTTTCATCTTGATACATTACATTTTTTTGTATTTTTTTTTAAGTGAGGACTATTTGTTTTACCAAGCCCATTTGCCAAGCCTGTGCAGTGTTCATCGCCCCATTATTTCTGTTCAGGGACAGGACTGCAGGTCTCTGGGAAACAGTGGATTAATGCCAGAGAGGAACCTGGAAAAGGTCAGCAGCATCCAGCTCAAGGAGATGCATGGGTGATATCCCATTTCTCTGAGAGGGAAATGCAGGTTTTGCTCAAGAAACATATAAAAAATTCAAAAATGATGGTGTAGCTCCAGCACACAAGGTCCACGTGCAGAGTCCTGGGCTGTTTCAGTGAGTCTGCCTCTCAAGCTGTGTGGAAAAAAGAACACAAATCAATGTTTTGGTGGGGAAATATCAACGGGGGTTATAGACAGAAGAGGTTTTTAAGTTTTTCCGGAGGTAAAAGCCGGCTCTTTCATTCCCTTTCCTGATACATGACAAATCTCTCACTGCGAGGATTCCTTACCAGGCTCCCCTCAGTGAGGAAAAGAAGTCGTTATCCTGCTAAAACCCTTCAGACTTCGCTCAGGAGTGTTTCAAATCTTTCTCATCCTCTTAAGTTTTTTTCTTTGTAGCAGTATGAACTGTTGCTATCAAAGCCATCACCCAGTCCGTGTGTGAACAAAGGAAAGCGTTTCACAGGTTTCTCATGGCGATGCAAACAGCTCGCACCGCCGGGCGCCTCCTCGGTCCAAACAAGGTCCTGATGGACCTGGGAAAACACAAAAGCTGCAAGGTCATCCTGGAACCTGTGTGAGGGAAAATAACAACTGGCTTCACCTGAGACCGAGCTGGAAGTGATTAGTCAGGGCGGTGATTACTTCTTTTCAGCAAATTAACAGTTTCGATGGGGAAGTTTCGGGTTTTTAAAGCGTCGCATCACAATGTGAGGCAGCTTTATCAGGGTGACAAGTGTTCTCAGCTGGCGGGCTTGTAGCTGTCCGGGTGTTAAACCGAGAGCTCCATTTTCCTTTGAAAGGGACACAAATCTTCCTTTAAGATGACATGGGTTTAGTTTTGTCGTCTGCTTTGCAATTCTTACTGCCCTAACGGGATCCTGCAGACTCTGTGATGGGTTTAGAGCCCCGGAGCAGGCGGTGAGGGATGTTTCACCCTCCAAAGTACAAAGGGAGGGTAAGAGCAGAGCGGGGCTGGGCTCCTCTGCTGTCACCCCACGGTTTGTGCCGACAGACCTATTTTCACAATTAATTCTTTGGCACACACGCAGAAAGTGCTGCTGCCCACCTTGCAAATATTCTATCGGAAACCAGGAATCAAATCAGGATTCAAGATTCCTTCACTTTAGGGATCGGTTGATAGCAGTCCTTGGCTTTTCTAAACAGGATGGAGAAATCCACCCAGCTGTTCTGAGATATTCTGCCAGGAATCACTGCATAACCATCCCTTTGTGAGGGCCAGGTCTGCCTGGATTCCTGGCTATCCTGACACTCTAGCTGCTCCGAGAAACAGAAATTTTCCTTTCTCATTCGAAGAATTTCACACTCTTTCTATGCTGTTAATTTAAAATGTCTGTTTTTAAGAGCAGGAAAAATAATATTTCAGATCTTTTCTAAAGGTTGGCATCAGCTGAGCACGTGTAAATTAAGGCAGAGTCAGATTTTAACAGTGAACTATTTAAAGACATTGTCTGTCAGGAAGAGGAATTTTTTTTACCTGGTCCTGCATCAACATATCCATGAACCATCAGCTCAGCACTTGACAAGACCACTGTTACAGACAGCTGTCATATTTACAGTTCGCCACTTTGATCTGGTGTTGTCACACCATGGATTTTATATTTGAATTTGACGTGCCAGGCTTTGCAAGTTTTCAGTACCATGAGGAACGTGAGGGTTTCTTTTTTCAGTAGTGGAATGCTCATGAGCATGGGAAGGTAAGAAAGGGGTGACACAGACAAGAGTGTTGAATTAAGATGCTTTCCCCATGTGGAAGAACCTCTTAACCATAAATGATGGCATTAAATTGAAGCAGATTTCTTAAAAAACTAAAGGGAAATGCACAAAAACCAGCCCTCCACTAATGACCTGCTGAGCCTTCACACACCAGCACAGATTTTCCTCCCCATTATGATTTTGTAGTTAAAAGTGGTGTTTATGCCTTGTGTTGGGTGTCATTCAGGTGTTGGATTTGTGGGGCAAGCATTTACAAACCCACCGAAATTCGTGGGTTGCTGGGTTCCAATGTGATTTGATTCACTCCTGTCCATGGAAGACAGAGTGAACTTTTAACAATATCTACCTAAATTTTGTTACCCTTCTCTGAGAAACCAAGAGCTCACGCTTGTTTGATTATGGGATAGGAAAGAGAAATGCTAACTGTGCTCTATTGTGCTGCAGTAGATGATTCCCCAAGCTGCTGTCTCAGTCAGATTTTCTGATCTTTAAAACTTTGAGCACAAGCCTGGACCAGTAAGTCACCAGTAGGGTTTCCTGCTGGCCAAGACAAGAGATGATTCAAAAAATATTCCAGGCTCTTCCTTGGCTCCAGTCCTGAAAGGAAAAGCCTCAGCTCATCAAGAAGGGACTCATTATAGAAACCCATCCTCCACTACTGGAAATGTTTCTACAATTTAACATAATTCTGCTCGAAAATGCTCTGCTGAATGCAGCAGTTTCCTGGGTAGCTAATCTGGAAGCTGCATGGTGTGTGCAACAAAAGGAAATTCTTTTAAATTTGGTTCCTTAGGCTGCTCTGGGGCTTCAGGGGGTCTGTTTAATTGGCAGGGTTTCTCTCCACCCCACCCTGCTCGGAGCTGGAGGCTCCTGCATTGGCCCCAGCCATGTGTGTGGGTTTGTGCATCCAGGTCTTGGCTTCTGATGTGTTCACCCAGCCAGGGGAAAGCTTGGTCCAGGTGACAAAATTAATAAGGGCCTTTTTTCCATCAGTGTTTTTCAGCTTTGTAATACTTGAGTCTCCTCAATAATCCAGGAGGGTGGTGAGGAAGAGGAAGCATGGCCTGGGAGAGGGGAAAACAGGAATGCTGCAGCAATGCCACGATGATTTTTGGCAGGTTCTCCTGCCTCCTCCTTTCATTTCCAGCCCATCTATGCAGGGGGAGAATGAATGAGTTAATGTCAGCTCTGGAAGGGTAAAAGTCAAGATGTGTGTAACTGAGAATTATGAACAACACAGATGAATTCCACTGCATTCATTAAAGTGAAATGTGCTGTTAAAAATCCTGCACATAAAGGATAAAATGTGTCAAGACTAAAAACAAACAAGCAAGTGATTTTTAACCTTATTAAGGTCTGATGCCTTTCTGTCTAGAGGGCTTAATGTTTTAATACAGAATATAAAGAACAATTACTTTTTATAGGGTATGATTGCAATCTTAAATGACTTATTGTTTGTTTTATATTGCTGATGAGAGCTGGGCTGTTAATTTCACTGGATATTTTTTTTTTTATTTGGTGGTCTATTTTGTTCAGGCTCTCATTGCATTTTCTGTTACCTAAAACTCCTTCAAGCTTCCGTGTCAGCGAGTAACTCAGCTGTGTAGTACAATTTGTTGAGGATGTAGCAGTAGAAAAAGCATTGCCCCCTTCAGAAGTGACATTTGGTGTATTACCTGCGTGTGCAGTATTGTCAGGGGTGTAGTTTCTGACCTGCAATGCATTATCTGCTCCACTGACTTCGGGGCTGTTTATCACCAGTGACATATTTCTCTGCAGGAACCTGCCATTCTTCTTGTGTCTGCTTTAAAACCCTAAATGCAGACATCCAGGCTGCATTTGTGAGAGTGGAATGAAACCAGGTTTTTCCTTTTTTTTTTTTTTTTTNTCCTTTTTTTTTTTTTTTTTTAACAATTCCCTTCAATGTTGTCAGTTAAACAGAGTGCTTCGTAAGCTGCTTTTGCTACGGTAACAAATATCGTGTTAAAGAGCAGAGGCACAGTAAGAGTGAAATTAATTATGTATGCTTTATGCTTGTCCAAGTAACCACACTGTATTCCCAATGAAATGCTTAACACATCTGTGCATTCCTAAAGTCAAATAACATCGCTATAATTTGAGACTTATTTTGAGCAGCAAAGGAGAGGCTTTGTTACCCCTCCAGGAAAGCCATTCTTTTTGGAGGGGGCTTTTTTTTTCATTTGTATGCTTTGATTGTGAGCTACTTAATTTAGTCAAAGATTGTAATTGAGCTTCTTGGCAGACTGCCTGATATTTGGCACAGTAGGAATCTCTGAGTTTGAACCTTTGGGGATGTTTTCAGAGGAACGTATGTCTCCTATTTCATGCTTTATTGTGGCAGACTGATGAGAACTTCTAAAGCAAATGACAGTTGACAGAAAATAACTCACACTGGAGTTTGTTCTCCCACTGTTGCTATTTCAGTGATGAATTTCAGATAGTCTGTTTTGTTTATGGCACGTGAGGTGTTGAAATGATGATAATAGGTGGCAGTGGCAGCAGAATAATTCAGTCATGGAACCAGAGGTTAAGTGTGACAAGAACTCTTTAGCAGGGATGATTTCTGACTAAGCAATCTGTGGCAGTCACTGGAGTAGCTGAAGGAGTTAAACAAGATAAATGTTATTTGACAGAGCAGTGTGTGTCATGGTCTCAGCAGACATAATAGGATGAAATTAAGAAAGATGAATATTTAGGCTACAGACAAGGCTATTTCTGATATTAAGACCTGTTCTAGCTTAAATAGTCTCTCAAGGGAAAAAAAAAAAAAAAAAAAGGCAGCTCCTAGCAGGGAATATTTAACACCATGCTGAACAATATGCTAATCCTCAGAGGAACATTACAGAATTGTCAGCAGGATGAACTAGCTAATCCCTTCCATCTCTGTTCTGTTTAATTTCAATATCTCAAAGTTTCTGCTCGGGAGGACAGAGCTCCTCAGCTTGGTGCTCCTGTTTCCTTGTGCACTGTCGAGGCTGCAGCCTGAGCGTGACCCCGTGCTGCAGGACACCCTCCTCTGCTTCCTCTGGATTTTCACCTGCTGGCCTGGCAAGGGTGGCTCCAGCTGAAGCACTCAGCTTGCCCAGTTCCACACTGGGCATCTCTGTGGTTTCAAACAGGTGCTTTTGTCCTGGGATCTCAAACTCTCCAAAGATCCGGGACTTTGCAAGCAGATACACTCCAACCAAAAATGGCTTTGACTTCTCCTCTCCCCTCTGCTCACCAGGGAGAAACTGAAGGGTTTACACTAATATCTGCCCCTTTTTTGGCCTCTGGAGACACGTAGGTAATTCCATTTCAATAGATTTGTGTCAACAATGAGACAAAATTATGCTGAGCATAGTTTTTGAAATGTTCTGTACTCTTCAAAGCACTGTAGGTGAGATGAAACTGCTTTTCTGCCAGGTCTAGGGTGTTACAGGCAGCCATACCCTGGATGCTAAGATCGGAATTATTTCTGAGAATTTAGCAAGTTTCTGAGAATTTAGCAAGTTTCTGAGAATAGTGATGGCAAACACCAAGAAGGGAGGAGGTTTGCCCATCCAAAGAGAAGGCAGGAAGGTGTTTACAGGGATTTTTGGTAATGAATTGCAGATCTTCAGAATGAGACCAAAGGGGAAACAGGGAAGTCCATAAAGACCAGAGGCAGCCATAAAACAAAATGCCCAAGCACCAGTGAGGATCAGGCAGTTCCTCATTAAGAACTTGTTGCAGTACATATATATAGTCTCAATCAATTTGTTTTATTTTAACAGGGCATCAGGTGATTCCCATAATATCTGAGGGCACTGAATCCTTAATTGGAATCAGCCTCATATAACCCCTGTACTCAAATAAATCTTTCTTTTTTTTTTTTCCAGAAGTAATCAGCTAAACCTTACCTACATAATTATATACAGAGTAGGATAAAATAAAACCTAATTGTTTCAGTAATTATAATCCTGTACATACTGTGTACTGATCAATACACTTTTAATAATTGATCTATCAGTACTGAGGACCACTTTATTAGAAGGGATTTTTAACAGTTTTGAGAGTGGAAATAGTCCAAAGCTCACTAAGCTGTCTCTAAATATATAGGGAAAAAAAATTAAAAACATTTTAATTTTGTCCTTGGAGAATCTCAGATTTGTCTCTCATTTTGCTATAGAACTGCCTATGTTGTTACAGTCTTGACAAAAATATGACATGAAAAAATATGACAAAAAAAGCTCCATTTTGAAGGCAGTGACCCCAATTCCCCGCTGTGTCACCCCCTGGGAAGCTGTCTGCACCTTCCCAGCTCCTGCAGGTGCCTCTCAGGCTCCAGATTGTCCTGGGTAAGTTCAGATGTCAGAGGCAGAACGTGATAGTGCTGAATTCCTACTGGGAATCTCCATTCCACCAACAGCCAGGAGGATGCAGCCCCTTCCTTTGGACACACCACGAGGACAGACTAAACAGAACCATAAATAAACATTTCTGATAGCCTGACCACTCCACACAGACAGGATCTGCTGCTGCAGGATATAAAAATGAGGTTTATTCAACAGAGTTCTGTAACTTCCTGTGCACATTTGAGCGTGCAAAGTGCTGCAGTGCATTATGATGCACACAAATCCCAACCTGCTCTCCACGGGCTGATCCCTGGTCACGGCACACACCCCACGTGGTGGGAACTCTTTGCTGCACACAAACCAATACAGCCTAATTACGAGTCAATAAATTCCAGATACAATCCAATTAGCTGTCATAGAGACTCCAGTGTTTAGCAAATGTAACTGATCTGTTTCAGCTCGTGAGTTTAAGTGGGCCAATATTTAATTTATTTAATTGCAGACCGATGTAGTCAAGTGTATTGTACAATAGAAACAATAAACGCTTCCGAGTACAATCTGTTTAGATTAGTTTGTCTGATAAATCAAGTGACTTCCAGTGGGAGAGGATGCCATTAATGCCTTCGGAGTCCTCCTCCCACCACTCCTCTTGTGGTACTTCTTTTTTGCAGGAAATTATCTCTAAAAGTGCACAAAGCATAGTTAATATAAATAAAAGTTTAGGATACAGCCTTGGCTCTCCAGTGGATTTTCACACTTGGGCAAACCAGGACTAGAATGGCTGTAGGAAGCTTTCTCAGAGAGGTGGGGAGGAAAAGAATTGAGATCATCCACTACAATACTGGTGGTTTAAAAAAACCTCAGAATCTCTGCATCTCTGCCAAAGGTGAAGCATTTCCAGAAACACTAAATAACTTCAAGAAAAAAACAAAACAATTGGAACAAAACAAGGCTCTTCTCACTGGGAAAGAGCATCAGTGACTGCACGAGTCTGTCAGTGCTGCTGCTCTGGGGAGAGATTAGAATCCAAAATCACTGTGTAATGAATAGAGTGGAGATGCAAAATCACACAGGGCTGCCTGGGGAGCAGCCAGTCTGCAGCACTGGAGGCTGCCTGATTAAAAACCAGCTGAGATTACTCAGGAGGTGTGGGCACCACAGCATTGCACCGATCTGGGGCAGAGAAAATCCTGAGCTGTAAGGCAGCTCTTGTCCCGTGTCCTGGGAAATTCCCTCGGGAGGTTTGTCTGGGACATTTCTATCAAAGGTCATGAGCACTTCACCATTTGCACCTGAGGAATGNCTGGGACATTTCTATCAAAGGTCACCATTTGCACCTAAGGAACATGTCCACCATCACCAGGTGGAGTTCTTTACATTCCTGAATGTGCAGGGCAGCTCTGGGGCTGTATCAGGACAAATTTAACCATGAAAAATTCACCACGTGTCAGCTTGGAGATCAGAACTGTGGGGTGAGGTTTGCTGTTGGGGCAGAAGGGAAGGAACTTCCACTTCTGTTCCAGACTGTGGTAGCTGCTCTCAATATCCCAGATGGTTGCACCCAGCTCGTAAACAGCAATTTTTCTGGTGGAGCTGGATGGAAATCTGCAGCCTTGTCTCTGGCAAGAGTTGGCAGATGAGCTTTGGTTCATTTTCGAAGCGTTAGGCTCAGCATTAGTAAATTCACAGATAACTTTTTTCCTCCTACTGAATATGCAGAATGTGACTTAGAACTGCCTTAAACGCTCCCCAAAGAAGGAAGATGACAGTGCAGGGGAATTTATTTCAAAGCAAAATTCTATTGCTTGCAAGAGAAAATGGATAAAGTTGGGAATTCATAGCAGAGGAGCCTTAAGACTCCTTAGCTTAAAATTATTCCTCTTTACCATTCTAGTCTGATCTCTGAAGAACAGCAAAATTACCTGAAAAAAACCTCTGCATAAATAATTGATTTCCTTTACTCTAGACAGGAATTCTTTCTGCATAAAAATATTCTTGTGGAGTACAGTTTGTAAGGTGGTAACAGTGAAGGATTTGGTCTTTTGCTTAATATACAATGGTTCTTTTTGGTTTTCCTGGCTGTGCTTCCCAGTTCTGGCAAAGAGAAGCTCTTACACAGCCATAAATGATGGGTTTGATTCTGGATTGATGATCTGAATTTGTGTCACAATGTGTTGCCTCTAGGTTTTAATTTTTTTGCTCATGCCAGGGTTAGGTCCTGGCCATCCTGCAAAATTGGAGACTCTGGGCATGAACATGAGCCCCCAAAGGGAGTGAGAGAATTGTGCTAACATTGCCTCTGCAGGTTTCTGGGGACTGCAGAGGGGGAGCTGATTTTGTCCTCTACAGAGAGAGCAGAGAGGCACCAGTGGCTCCTGGAAATGTGGGTGCTGTGTCCCTGAAAATGAGAATCCATGGTGAGAACAGCAGTGGCCATTTCCACAGGTCTCTGCACCAGGAAAGAAATATCCTAAAGAGCACCAGAAAAACTTTTAGCACATATCCTGGTTTGATTTTAATGGAATCAGGTCACAACTGGAACTCAGAGGGCACAGCATGGAGCAGCTGAATTTTGCAGGGATAGGAGCAGAATAATGAGAATTAGCATCTTGTGCAGTTTTGTATTCCTCTGCTGCCTCCCTGCCAGCATGGATGGGTGACTGGTATTACCTCTGGTCCACCTGGAACTTGGGCCTGTCAAAAAAATACAAATCACAAGGTAAAATAATCAGCTCATGAAAAAGTTCAGGCTGAGATTTGTTTCTCATTTGTCATATGAAAAACAAGAAACCTTTTATTCAGGAAGCTGGAGAGTATTTGACATTAATCCTGCTGATATGCAGGGAGAATAAATGAGGAATTTTTGTTGTTTGTGTGTTCAGGTAGCATATTAATGATTTTGATAACAACATAAGGATATTGGGCTACTGTCTAAAATTAAATTGTTAGGGTCTTGAGACTGCTTTTGCCATGGTTCTGGTAAATTTATGCAATCGATTGTTATATGATTGTTAAAAGTGTGAAGAACAAGATCAAGTGTGGTTCAAACAGTAAAAAAAGATTATTCTCTTCAAGTTTTATTGCATCTGTTTAGTTTATTGACTGACAGATGAACACACCCATTTCCTTTTTTCTTTTTTGTTTTTATCACTCCATCTCCTGTGGTATTTGTGTGTCCTATGTGTGCAATAGTTGTTTAATGACATTAATTTCAAAAGGAAATCGTTCAGCATACAAATAAGAAGTGACAGAGGGAAAATTGCAAGAAGCCAATTTTCTTTTTTAAAAAAGACACGTTTTTGTTTAGACTAACAGTCCTCCCACGGAGGTTGAAAAATGTAGCGTGGACTAAATTTAACTTTGCTGCTGTCACCAAGGATAATGATGTGTCCACCTTGTGACACAGCAAACGCAGTGACACTGGCTCCTCCAACACTCAGCAGCACCCCGGGCTCAGGGGAAGGGCTGCTCAGGAGTGATGGGGGCTGCAAAAATCAAATCTGTGCCCCTCACCTTGCAGAGACACCTCATTGGGAGAGACTGATGGGCTGCAGGGCAGAGCTCAGAGCCATCCCCGGAGCTGCCCGGGGCCTGGGCATGCTGAGTTTGTTCTGTCAGATGCTCAGAATGATTTCCTGCAGCTGTGACAGTGCAGCAGCCTGCTGGGGAAGCTGCACCGGTGGAATCTGAGCAGAAAATCTGATTTCTCTTCTATTAAAAGTCACTCTTTTGCTTTGATGCATGCACAGGAGAATCAGGTTTGTATTTTTTTGTCGTAACATTTCTTCTTGGCTTGCCAAAAAAAAAAGTTCATGGTAACCCACTCCTTCTCCAGCTGGCTGGTTTAAAAACCCCGTCCTGATTTCTGCAGTTAGGACATAAAATGTGTATTCAGATGTTCAGCTGGAGAGAGGCAGAGCTGGAGCTGGGCAGAACTGTGTCCAAAGAGAACAAAGAAATACCTGCTGTGTGTTAGGCACCACGGTTAAGAAATTTGGGTGCTGTTGCAGCAAAACAAAGTTAAACCCAAACCTCTGGGCAGTTCCTGAAAAGCTTGGGCAGAGCCTGACCTGTCTCAGCCCGTGACCTTTTATTATCTGCAGGGATTTTGTGAATCCAAAATTTGTGAATCCAAAAATGCGATTTCTTTTTAGCCACGGCACGAAGATTGCAGCTTTTGAACCTGGACCCTGTAACCATGTGGAAGTGAATGAAATGCTCATTTTGGAGCTGCTGATTGTGGAACAACACTTTTAGCAACCGTGAGTAGAAAATTAGGAGTTTATTTAAGATAATGAGCCTTACAGCACTTTCATCATGTAAATGCAACAACCACAGACACTCAAATCAAGATGATTAAATTTTATTGCATTAACTAGTTAAATTCTTTTAATGGCATTAAAGGCAGTAGATGCATTTTTTTTTCAGAACTGTCTAAAAGGCAACAACAACAATCAGTGACTTCACAGGTCTTCAATTTCTGCTCTGCTCCTGAGCATTTTCATGCAATTAGAAAAGCAGATCTGATATAAAAAGCAAATTAGTGCCTCCTCTGGAGGAGTATTTCCTCTCCTGGACACAGTTATGTATAACAATACGGTTTTACCATACCTGTAATGGGAATTCTGTAGATTTTGACCCCATTTTCAGTTTTTTATCCTCAGCTCTCTTGGATGGGCAGCTAAAGAGACCCAGCAGAGGAACATTAATCTCAAAACCTTCCACAGAAAACACACAGAGTTCAAAATGCTTGAACCCTCCCTTTTTTCAGTCTTAGGATTTCAGAGACATGCTTAAACTAGCCTGTATTTAGCTCAATTAATTTTTATGCCTTAAATAGAAACAAAGTTGCTTCAACAGGAAGATGTTCTTTGTCATGCACCGTAAAATTGTTAAAATGCCCTAGGGAGTGGAATGAGGTGCCTGGAAGTTTAGTTCCAGAGGCTCTCTTCCACCATGGAAGATGTAAAACATGGGAGGAACTGTCTCAGAAAGGAATCCACATTAAATTACTAAAAATGCTCAGCTGGGCAGAGAACACCGAGGACAAGAGGATGCTACCAAAATCTCTGAATTATCGAAAAAGCACAAGTTATTAACACAGAAAAAAATTTTATTTGACTTCTAGAAATCCAAGTCCTCTTCAAGGTTAACTTCACGTGGCACAGATAAAGTTCTCTCTGTGCATTAAAGGCCCTTGAGTGCTACCAAGTAGAGAAAGATTAATAAGGTCTGCTCAGTTCCCACCTGTTCTTCCATAGATCAATCTGTCATGGCTTCCTCTGATTTTACTGCAACAAAACATAACTTTAGACTTGAATATAAATCTGACTTGCAGAGTTTACCCATTGAAACATAAGATATGAGACCAGAAAAGAAAAAGCCGTATAGCAGAGTGCCTTCCTTACTGAAGGAAATCCTTTCTCACTCCTTGGAGAGCAGGAGAGTGTAATGTGAACAGATTGCACTCCTCACATTCTGGAAGAACAGTTTATTCCATGTTTTGACAGCATTTATTTGGATCCTGAAGAAATGGCTCATAAGAAGTAAGAGCAAAACTTTGTATTTGCCATGAATTACCCTCCTTGGAAAAGTGTAATGTAGAATAATATCAGTCAGTTGGTGTCTTATGAACAATGTTTCTGTCTTTAGATTCTTGTTTCAAAAACCAGATGCTGAGAGTGGTTTCCTCAGAAAAGTCAGCACAGACCCTGGAGAAAGAAAAAACAATAAACAAACCAACAACACTGGGAAAATCTGTAACTGGTGAGAACAGTCTGGCTGGAGATAAAAGCAACCAGATTATCTTGGAAAGGACCTTTGAACATCACCTCTTCTACTCCCTTAAAAATAAGGCTCAGCCTGGTGAGGTTGCTCAGCATTTTCTGCTTTTGAGTGGTGGATGTCTCCAGTCTTGGAGATTTCACAGCCTCCCTGGGCCCTGCTCCAATATTTGACCACCTTCAGCATGAAGAAACTTTTGCTTGGCTTTAATAACTTTTTTCTTTTGCTCCAGCTTCTGCCCATCGCCACGAGTCTTGTTGGGAATCTCTGAGAAACGTCTGGCTTCATCTTCCCTGTGAAAAACTCAGTGATCCCTCATGAGAAAGGTTTGGCAAGGTACTGAGTGTCCATAGTGTGCTCCCATAAATGCCAGATAAAAGAGAATAATCTCTTCTCCTGAGCTGCTGGATGGGCTTTTGCAAATGCAGCAGAGAATGGAGATGATGCACTTCAGGTCTGAATTTTGCTCTTACTTTATTTTTAGAGTAATTTCTTTATCTATTTAAGGAATCCCAGAAATTAAGTATCATTTCATTGCTTTTTATATGCAATAGTAAAATTAGTTCTTCACAGGGCTCAGCGAGAGCACAGCTAAAATAAGAGTTGCTTACAGAAATATCCTGATTATCTACCTGGGAGTATTCCTTTGAGGCTCTGAGGAGCTATAGAGGTAAAATTTGTCATGTTCATTTATATCACAGATGACACAAGGGCGTTACAGAGACCGGGGCAGAACAACAGGTGCATTGCACCTTTTAATCCCAAATTTCTGAGGCCAGCAGTCTCTATGGTACTGTAGTGCCCTCAAATTTGCTCTGGGAGTCTGAGTCAAAGGCAATCCACTTCTCAGGGTCTGTCTGTGCTGGCTGACAGCTCCCAGGAGCTCAGGTGACCATCCTGAGTTCTTATCTTAGTCCCAGCTTTCACCACTGACATCTTCACCTGAGGATCTTCAAATCAGAAACTTTTACATTTTTGATACGGAGACATCAATTTCTGCTGTTAAAAGCAGTGAAAAGGGATTATTTTAACAGCATTACAAATGGAGTCCTTTCACTCTGCTTGCTACTGCCTCAAATATCAGCGTTCCCTCCATGAATAAAGCTGAGGGTAAATAAGAGACCTGTCCATGCAGGAGCTGAAACACGTTGTAATGAGATGGCAGCACAGCCCAGATAGCAAATGTTTGTAATAAACAACCCCTGGCTCCATTTATCACTACTCTGGGATATCTGGACACAGACACGAGCCCTGAAATGGGACCATAAAAGTGAAGCCAGGCACATTCAGAAAGCCTTTTTCTGATAAGCCCAATCTCACCGAGGTTTTTGCATGAGCAAAATGAACGTGTTTGATTGAATGGTACCAAACTGCAGATAGGGAAGCTCAGCAAGGGATTATCAGAACTTTGGGGGCAAAAAAGAAATCGAATTATGTTAGAAAAGGAGTCACTGAAGGATGTTTGGCAGTAAAACAGGTATGCAGGGCAAAATAATTTATTTTTTTTAAACCAGTATTCCTGAATATGTGTAGGTGAGTCCAGTCATGGCTCTGAAAGCTCACACAGTTCTGTCAGCACCGCTGAGATTCTTAATTCTAAAGTTCCAGTAAGGAAACC
Source organism: Thryothorus ludovicianus (assembly GCA_013397245.1). Taxonomy (NCBI): domain Eukaryota; kingdom Metazoa; phylum Chordata; class Aves; order Passeriformes; family Certhiidae; genus Thryothorus; species Thryothorus ludovicianus. Next base: position 270,916 of record VZTB01014203.1, on the reverse strand, counting down.
AGCCACAATCAGGCTTCCTGAAAGATGCAGGCAATCCAGGCAAGGATGTCAGTGCATTATTCTGTAATCACAAGCTGATTTCATCAAGTGATTTAATAAACCATGCATGAGATTCAATCTTAATGGACCTAATTCAATCAGGGGACGTTTCTGGCTTGAAAGGTGATGCATCTTGAGAGGAGTGAGGTGCTGGGTGCTGTGAAACTTCATTTTGCACTGCAGAAGTGGCTCTGCTGCTGAGTGTTGTGTGAGATTCAGGAAATGGCATCACAAGTTTAATGTCACTTAAAGCACAGTCCACTCCATGGACTTTTTTTGCTGCACTTCAGTATGAAATCACACATTTTTACAGTGTGCTGGTTTTTTTTTCTCTCTTAATTTTGTCATTGACATGTTTTGACATCAAAGAGATAATATTCTAATGGAATGGAAAATCATATTGTCAAAGAGCTGTTGGATTTGGGTGTCCAAACACACAATCTGCTTTAACAGCAAACAAAAATGACTGCATTTGGAATGGAGATGTTTGGGATGAATGCGGAGGATTCTTGTACTTGACAACCACCTTACATTTTTAAGAATTTGCCAAATTTTTTCTGCTCACTTAGGAAACAAAATTGAGAAAATGTCTTTGTAGATAATAAAAAAAAAAAGTAATAAAATTAAAAACCTAAGTGACAGATCAATCAAGCTCAGTCTGGAATAATTTTTAATCTCTCTGGGACTCTTCACAAGTTTAACGAATCAGAAGGGTGAGAGGTCAAAGACAAGAATACACTTTGGCACATGGGGAGAAAAGGGACAAACCCATAAATTTTACAGCAATATGAGCCAAAGATTGGCTGCAGCATTTCAGCTCCACTCTGCCCTGACGGGTGAGGCTGGTGCAGTGCAATGGCAACAGGAGCAGCAAGGCAGGAAAGTGCTGAGAATCCTCAACCAGCAAATGGAAAAGTGTGTTCTTCCTTGGGGGACATTTCCAGAAAAGGTTTGTCTGAAAAATCTCTCTGTTTTATTTGTTTTATTTGGCTTTGCAGAGGCAACCAGGCTTGAAGAAGCTTTGCTGCTTGTGCCACTCACCCGAGGGCTGTGCTCCCTGCCAGCCCCAGTCCTGCTGGCCCTGGCTGTCCTCCCCCAGCCTGCCCAGAGCAATGAGAAACAGGTCCCTGTCCTGCTCCTGTCGTTTGCCATAAGGGGAGCCACAACCCAGCTGAGCGGCTTTTCCCAAGGGATCGTAAAAGGCAACAACCTGAAAAAGAAAATGCAACCCCGAGGATTTTCCTCCTGTGCTTCAGGGTAACTCTTCGTGCCATAAAGCGAAATATTACTGGAATAACACCAAAAGAAGGGATCTCCACCTGCTGCATAAACAGAGAGGTGTAATTTCTATGTTATTACACGTGTACTGTGTCTTATTCCTCATTTCTCCAAGTTTAGGTACAAGAAGATGAAAGTTTTAACCTCTGCTGCAACTAATACATCAAGCACAGAAAGCTCCACCATAAATTACCTTTTCTTTACCTTTTCCTGCCATTGTACAGATAATAAATTGTCTCCCTAATGTAACCAGTTTTATTACATTCTGGAACTCAGCAGAAGACAGATAATCACCTTTGCACCATTAGACTTGATTAAGTCAAGCTCAGAAATTGGACCTGGAAAGAACTGAACATTTCTCAGGCCAAGTTTAAATGCACGTGAATATTTTTCAATACTAACGACTCGAAGGGTTTTTGTTTTTACAGTTATGCAAATAGTTTTCCTGGTTGTTTTCTTCAGAAAATTAATGTCAAGGACATATTTTACAGCATGTAAGATGACATAATACAGAGCAACAAAAGCAACCAACCNAATTCTCTTTACAATCCAGTTCCATGCTTTGTTGGAAGAAACCAAGCTAAAAGAACTTCTCAGCCAATTAAAAAGAGATTTCTTTGAATTATTTTTTTCTTTACAAGAAGGAATAAGCGAGTGAGAAGGTTCTTGGCTATGAATTCCAGTAGATGTTGTTAAACTGTGTGAATGCAAACTGAAAACTCCATATTTTGCTGCAGCACTTGTAGGGTTTAAGGTGAAAAAAATTTGGCAGTGGAGTCAGATGAGACTGAGACATCATCTTTTTTTTTTTTTTTTTAATAATTTATTCTGCTTTGGAATGAAGTGGCCTTCCAATGCCAAAAAACGTGAGAGACTTGGGCTGAAAACATTCCCACCACCAAGGCTGGACTGTGAGTGTTCAGGACTAGCAAAGCTGCTTGAAAATGTGTGTTTGGTTTTTGTTGTTTTTTTTTTCCCAAGTGCTTCCCTGAAATGGAGCAACTTAATTTGGTTGCTCTGCAGGATTATTTGATTGTGAGGATGCTTAGACATTGATTCATCAAACCCAAATNAGAGGTCAAAGACAAGAATACACTTTGGCACATGGGGAGAAAAGGGACAAACCCATAAATTTTACAGCAATATGAGCCAAAGATTGGCTGCAGCATTTCAGCTCCACTCTGCCCTGACGGGTGAGGCTGGTGCAGTGCAATGGCAACAGGAGCAGCAAGGCAGGAAAGTGCTGAGAATCCTCAACCAGCAAATGGAAAAGTGTGTTCTTCCTTGGGGGACATTTCCAGAAAAGGTTTGTCTGAAAAATCTCTCTGTTTTATTTGTTTTATTTGGCTTTGCAGAGGCAACCAGGCTTGAAGAAGCTTTGCTGCTTGTGCCACTCACCCGAGGGCTGTGCTCCCTGCCAGCCCCAGTCCTGCTGGCCCTGGCTGTCCTCCCCCAGCCTGCCCAGAGCAATGAGAAACAGGTCCCTGTCCTGCTCCTGTCGTTTGCCATAAGGGGAGCCACAACCCAGCTGAGCGGCTTTTCCCAAGGGATCGTAAAAGGCAACAACCTGAAAAAGAAAATGCAACCCCGAGGATTTTCCTCCTGTGCTTCAGGGTAACTCTTCGTGCCATAAAGCGAAATATTACTGGAATAACACCAAAAGAAGGGATCTCCACCTGCTGCATAAACAGAGAGGTGTAATTTCTATGTTATTACACGTGTACTGTGTCTTATTCCTCATTTCTCCAAGTTTAGGTACAAGAAGACGAAAGTTTTAACCTCTGCTGCAACTAATACATCAAGCACAGAAAGCTCCACCATAAATTACCTTTTCTTTACCTTTTCCTGCCATTGTACAGATAATAAATTGTCTCCCTAATGTAACCAGTTTTATTACATTCTGGAACTCAGCAGAAGACAGATAATCACCTTTGCACCATTAGACTTGATTAAGTCAAGCTCAGAAATTGGACCTGGAAAGAACTGAACATTTCTCAGGCCAAGTTTAAATGCACGTGAATATTTTTCAATACTAATAACTCGAAGGGTTTTTGTTTTTACAGTTATGCAAATAGTTTTCCTGGTTGTTTTCTTCAGAAAATTAATGTCAAGGACATATTTTACAGCATGTAAGATGACATAATACAGAGCAACAAAAGCAACCAACCATGCAAGTAAAGTTCTGTTCTTCAAATCAAACCTAAAATGGTTTTATAGACCTGTTTGTCTTAAGTGATATTCACACTTAGTAAGGTACAATAATATTAATTCCATTAATTCAATTTAATCATTCTAGTATTAAATATTTTTTATTTTTTATAAGTGAAGATGAATTTTTTAAATTAACAAATCTCTGATTTTCAGTTTGCACTACATGAAACTCTGGTTCTGAGCTTGTATGTAAGTAACAGTGAAGTGGAATATTTTGATATTTTGGATCCCAATTTAGTACACTACGCTGAGTATTGAAGGATAATGTTAGGGAAACTTTTCTCACTGGCTGTGTGTCTGAAAATGAAAACTCCCTTTATTTTCAACTCCCTGTATTTTCTCTCTTTTTCTCTCTTTTGTGCTTTAACTTTCCATTTAATGAATATGTATAATTTTTTTCGGCTTTATCATAATGAGAGTTATTATGAAAATTTACATTTTCCTCTTGCCTTATCTGCATTTTCTTCTTGCCTTACATCCTAAGGAGTCTCAGATTTTTACCTGTGTATACAGACACATCCATTAACAATAGGAGTTTTTAGAGAGGTGAGAAATTCCTGGGAAGTACTTTCTGGTCTCTGCATGAATTCTCTTTACAATCCAGTTCCATGCTTTGTTGGAAGAAACCAAGCTAAAAGAACTTCTCAGCCAATTAAAAAGAGATTTCTTTGAATTATTTTTTTCTTTACAAGAAGGAATAAGCGAGTGAGAAGGTTCTTGGCTATGAATTCCAGTAGATGTTGTTAAACTGTGTGAATGCAAACTGAAAACTCCATATTTTGCTGCAGCACTTGTAGGGTTTAAGGTGAAAAAAATTTGGCAGTGGAGTCAGATGAGACTGAGACATCATCTTTTTTTTTTTTTTTTTAATAATTTATTCTGCTTTGGAATGAAGTGGCCTTCCAATGCCAAAAAACGTGAGGGACTTGGGCTGAAAACATTCCCACCACCAAGGCTGGACTGTGAGTGTTCAGGACTAGCAAAGCTGCTTGAAA
>VZTB01014203.1:253960-264460 GCA_013397245.1 Thryothorus ludovicianus | reverse complement strand
ATAATTTATTCTGCTTTGGAATGAAGTGGCCTTCCAATGCCAAAAAACGTGAGAGACTTGGGCTGAAAACATTCCCACCACCAAGGCTGGACTGTGAGTGTTCAGGACTAGCAAAGCTGCTTGAAAATGTGTGTTTGGTTTTTGTTGTTTTTTTTTTCCCAAGTGCTTCCCTGAAATGGAGCAACTTAATTTGGTTGCTCTGCAGGATTATTTGATTGTGAGGATGCTTAGACATTGATTCATCAAACCCAAATTGCTTACAAGGAAAGGTCACAGGTGCCCACTGGTTCATAAGATAACTATTAGCCCTGATTTAGGGTTGGAATTGCTATGGATTTCTCACCTCTTCAACAAGCTGGGCCTTTCCAGAACTTACCAAAAAATAATGAGCCCACGACTCAGGAAAATCACATTCATTACCATCTGTGCTTTTCCAGAATATGAGTCTTGACCGCAAACCTTTGTGCTTATAAAATATTTCCTATGTCCTCCAGCACTGTTAGGAGAGTTATGCACTGTTTCCCCATCACATTTCTGAGGGCAGAAAGGCCATTTCCCTTCCCTGCTGCTCTAAACCTCAGATGGCAGAGGGGTGGGACAGGCTGAGCCCCCCCACATCTGAATTTTGGAAGGTGTTCCTCGGTGTGTGTATCCCAGTGTGTAGGACAATATAAACCTCATGTGTGCAAACAAGTTCATTAAAATTGCAGGAGCCTGTAGCACATTTGTAACAGCTTGCCCAAAGGTTAGCATTTATGGTTTTGCACTGCCAACATCCTTGCTTTTATGGGGTACATTTGTATGCTAAATTGCCTATTATGTTAAGCTGTAAGTTCCCATTTAGCAGCATCAGGAATAAGATTTGACTATAAGTGTTTAGATTTTATTAGTGCTGTGCTGGTCTTCTGAACAGCTCAAACTTCCCACAGCCTGAAAATTCCCTGCGACCTCCGGAGAGGTTCTTGGGCACGAGATGAGTTTAGGAAGAGCTGAGGATAAGGAGCACGGGAAGAGATGTGAGGCAGTGCTCACCGACGGGGAAAAGGTGCCTTGCTGTGCCTCATCTTCACACGAGTCCTAAATGTCATGTTCAAGCCATGATTGCACCTTAAACAATCTCAGTAACATCCCCTTTCCCAGCTAACGAGACCAGAAAGGTCAGCTGAAAATATTCCAGGGGAAGGGTGTTTTATTGGGAGGTGAACACGTCCCTGGGCTGTGTTTCTGCTGTGGGTTATTTCCCAGTGCGTGAGCTGACAGAGTGACTGTGATGTAGCAGCTCTGTAAACTGAAATGGCAAATTTCAGCTGGATGTGCAGTTCTCAGAGCTAACAGCAGTGTGTTTGCTGATGAAACTGTGTTTCACCCAGACTCCCCTTGCTACCAGGGACTTCTCAGGAGATCCTGGGACTGGGGGACTCTAAAAATGTCACAAAAGCCTTTCAGTTCCAGGTCACCAGATTGACAGAGCAGGGACCTGATTTCAGACAGAATTTTAAAAGCCTCCATGAATATCAGCTCACCTCAGCAGTGACTGTAGTCTGCCAGTGGTGACTGACTAGGGAAAGTAACTTGATAAAAATAGTAAAAATAGCAAAAGCTCGTCTTTAGCCCAGGCTTTCTCTGTAAATCTAAAAAAAAAAAAAAAAAAAAGTGTGAGAGACTTTTTTCCCATTCCATTGTCAAAAATTAGAATGTGAGAACACAAAGATGCTTCTCTGCTCCTAAGCTTTTCCTACCATGCTGGAAAAGAGCATTCAATGATGTCCTTCACAGGCTGGCCAAGCCAAATTTGCAGATTTATTTTACCTGGTGGGTGTAAGGGTGATGCTCTGTGTTTGGGAAACACAAGCTCTTGAAAAATATTATCACTATAATTACTAGAACCAGCTATTCACCCCAGCCACAGGGGGAAAACACAGAAATGGAGCTTCAGGTTGGTCACACGGAAAAATAAATATTTTCCACGATTCACAAATAATCTTTTTATGTAACAGGCTGTTCTTAGAGGCAAGCAAGGATGATAAAAGTGATGTAAAACCTTCCAGCACAATGCAGGGCTGAGGAGGGCTGCCTCAGCCACTGATTAAACAGGATTGCAGGGTTCTGTGTTCTGCAGAACTCAACATTTTTCAGGGCTTGTAACAGCTGGAGTGAGGAGGTGCCTTTTTTTGTGTAAAATACAAAATCATTTCCAGGAGACAGAGGTCCCACATGAAAGGCCCCAGGGCTCTGTAGGAATCTGCCTGCTGCACACACTGACTTTGCTGCCACTAAAGGCTGCAACCTCCAGCAAATGCAGACAGGGCTTTACCTATTAAGACAATCCGTAGGGGAGAGACTCAAGGAAAGTAGCTCAGAATTTTTTTTTTTTTTTAATGACCTATTTAAAGTTACGTTTTTCAAATAATTTAAGGAGAAGACTTAGTTAATGCTACTTAATCAAAGTTCCCTGCAAATAACTTAAAGGTGACAGGTCAGCAAAGACATGCTTACTTAAAGACAGTATTTTAAGATTTAAAATGCTAAGAGTCTTACCAAGTCTAATCTGCTAAAAATTATAATAAAGCATAAGAGAGGTTCAAGCCTTATTTATTTCAAGATCAGATTTATTATTTTTTCAAGGCCTTGCTGGCAGAGAAACAGACAAGAATTAACACAGCAACAATTTCTTTGAGAGCACCCATCCTATATACAATGGTGGATGGATGAAGATTGATCCCTTCTGTTATCCAAAATATTTGGGCTTTCTGGTCAATTATTCTCTATGGTCTAAATGAGGTTTTGTGTGTTAGGCAGTTGAAGTTATTTACTTTGGGAGCTGGATTTTTTTATACAGACGTGGTGTGACATCTGTAAATACACTGCAGTACTGTGCTATTTCCAAGTTCCTCCTGGTTGTAAAGCTATTTTTTAAATGGCTGTTGCTGTAGTTTGAAATGAAAGTGGTGACCTTAACAAGCACTATCATTATGATGCCTTCAAGGGACTTACCCACTCTCTTTCCCTCTGATATTCAATATTTCACTAGCTTGGAGTTCTGGGTCTATTATTTTGCTGAAGTCACTACAAAAAAAAGGGACTCTGCATTGTCCTCTGTTACTTTCTTTGGGTGCATTTCATATTAGAATACTGCACAGCAGGAACACTGGAATAATATTCTAAGAGAATCACATGCCTAGAACTTCACTTTTCGGAGTTGCATGGTGAATGAGTAATTGAAGAACAAACCCAAGTAATTTTCTGGTTTTTTATTAGGCTGAGAGCAGTGTGGAGCACCCAGTGAAGGCAGCACAGAGTGCTGGGAGGAGAGAGCTCCTGCTACAACGTGGTGGGAGAGGAAAAAAAACAAACCCACCAGCTAATGAAATGGAGCAAACCACAGGTTCAGAATTCTAAAGAAGGCTTGACGTAAGCACTGATATATCACTAGCCTAAAACCAAAATATAACTCAGCCTTGCAGCTGGGGCAGTGAGAGGGACAGGGCCTGAACTCCCTCTTTATATATATTTATATATATTTATATATATTCCAGCACTCTTGGAATTCCAGCCAGCTCAGTCAGGGAGGAGCAGGGCTCTCACAGAGGGGCAGGTTGCATTATTATTTTTGCTGGGATAGCTCTGATTTGGAGAAGGCAGAACAGTGCAATCTCCATTCTGCACTCTCCAAATCAAAGCCATCCCAGCAAAAACGATCCAGGACACATTTCAGGTCCATTTGAAGAGGCAAATGTGCCAAGCACGTTAAGAACAAAGCAGCAAATGCAGACAGTTTTTAAATACCAAACGATGTGATTTAGTTTAGAATGAAGCAATCAGTGTTTGGAGAATGCCTTTAATAACATTGTCTCTCCCTCTGGGAATTACCTATTCAGTGCAGGAAATTTCTGTTTGGTTATTTCTGCAGGTAAACATTGTATTTATTACATTCAGAAAGCAACAGAAATTTCGATGGCTGAGCCTACACAATTCTCCTTTACATTTCTAATAAACATGAATTATATATGGAGACAGCCATGCTTTGTTTAAACTGCTGCACTAAGTACCCCGTGACAGCAGTAAATCAATGGTTTGCTTTCTCATACATTTGAATGAATGTAATAACTGGAATAAACAATTAATCTGATGGATACACAGGAACTCTGCAGCTAAGTCGAAGTAGAAGAATAATACTGTTCCATTGTTCATCCATTTGTCGTTTGTTGATGGTCACACTTTATTGACTTTACATATTATTTGTCTAATTATTTGATTCTCAAAGTTACTTTGAATAATTTATTCAGTCTTCACTTAAACTGATGTCTGAAATGTATTNGGGAGAGGAAAAAAACAAACCCACCAGCTAATGAAATGGAGCAAACCACAGGTTCAGAATTCTAAAGAAGGCTTGACGTAAGCACTGATATATCACTAGCCTAAAACCAAAATATAACTCAGCCTTGCAGCTGGGGCAGTGAGAGGGACAGGGCCTGAACTCCCTCTTTATATATATTTATATATATTTATATATATTCCAGCACTCTTGGAATTCCAGCCAGCTCAGTCAGGGAGGAGCAGGGCTCTCACAGAGGGGCAGGTTGCATTATTATNTACATTTCTAATAAACATGAATTATATATGGAGACAGCCATGCTTTGTTTAAACTGCTGCACTAAGTACCCCGTGACAGCAGTAAATCAATGGTTTGCTTTCTCATACATTTGAATGAATGTAATAACTGGAATAAACAATTAATCTGATGGATACACAGGAACTCTGCAGCTAAGTCGAAGTAGAAGAATAATACTGTTCCATTGTTCATCCATTTGTCGTTTGTTGATGGTCACACTTTATTGACTTTACATATTATTTGTCTAATTATTTGATTCTCAAAGTTACTTTGAATAATTTATTCAGTCTTCACTTAAACTGATGTCTGAAATGTATTTTTTTGCTTGATCTCCAACTAATAAGCCAATTATGATCAGCTTTAGAAGTTATTAACCAGTCTCCAGTTTCTATTTTTGCTACCTAATTAAATCTAATGCTCCTGGTACTACAGTGACATATTGGGCACTTAATGTGTTAATGCATTTTTTTAATAGTAGTATTTTTATTATATATATGCATATAAATGTAGACAAGATAATGAATACGTATTTATTTATTTATTTATAAATATCAATGGCTACTTGCTTTTTAACTTGAAAGATGAGCTCCAGTTGGGCTTTAAGGCTGTTTGGATGTGTCAGCAGATAATATGGGAGTGAAATTGTTCAGGGGAGCTTTCATTCAGCTAACTGGTGCCTTGGACATTATTAAATTAAGGGAGGAAACCAGGGTGGATGTCCAGAGACAATCCCTGGACAAACAGGAAACTTTGGATAGTAAATTCACTGAGCCTGCTCTATTTTTCTGCTGATTTTCCATTTTGTCCTGATTTTAGAAATAGAGGAATTCAAACCACTTAGGTGAGAGAAATAAATGCTGCATGGAATGCTCCTGTCCTGGTCTGAAATCGAGGAAAAAGGAAAATGATCTCTTTACAGGACTGTCACCCACCATACTGGCTGAAGTTCTTGGCTTTGTTCCTTAAGTGCAGAGATATTTCACATAAAGGAGAAAATGGAGTATTTCTGATTGGGATTGGCCTTGCACACACAGAGCTGACTGTTACTTACCCAGACATTAAATTGGGTCACTTAATAATTTTGTCCCAGAAAAACTAATGGTTTACTGTGGGTAAGGGCTGGAACAAGCAAGCAAGACCTTACATGTAAGGAGAAAAAAGAGATATTTCCCCTCCATGAAGCTTCATCCCATTTTAACATTAAAACATCAATCTGCAGTCACAGAGCTGAGCTCACAGGAGACATTCCTGGTTTCTTTGTGAGGCTGACAGGGACCAAACCTGTTTGGGACAGAACAAATCCAAAACATGAGCTTGCCTTTGGGAGGCAAGAGTCTTAATGGATAGCACTGCTGTGAAAAATATTTATCTTTGGTTCCTGCCAACCCTGTGAAAGGATTTGGAGTAGTTTCTGTGTAGCCAGTGGTATTGATGTTTAAATGATCAAAAACACGGCTCTGAACATCTTTGTCTCGAGGCCTGGATAATTTCTTCCTCAGAAATGAAACCAAGGCATTGTAAAGCTGCTGAAAAAAAAGGAAAAGGAGCTCCCATGGATTGATTCATATGAATAAAAATATTAAAAAAAAAAAAAATAAATCCCGCAGCTATTGCAATATTACAAGTTTTACTCTTTTTATCCAGAAAGGGGTTTATGTCTGGGGAGGATGGGACAAAACATGTCACAAATTCCTTCTGCTAGGAAGAAATAGCATTATTAGGTTCACTGTTTCCTCAATAACATTTCTGAATAACCACACAGATTGCTGTATTGATGAACAAACATCAAGAGTTGTTTCATTTCAGTGTTTTTTTCCATTTTTCAATTCTCTCACATCCTTTTTCCTTGTACCACATTTGTTCATATTGCTCAGATCATCCTGTCTGCTTTTCTTTCCCCCACACCCCCTCCGAATCTTCACTAAACCAACAAATTTATGACCCCTTTTCCTTAATGAGGGCTTTTATTTTAGGTCCCTCCCCTCTTATCGTGTACCCCAAAGAGGGATTGGGGTGTTGGAGTTGATCCAAAACAACGGAGAACTCGCAGGCAGCCTGGATTTTCTTCACGCCTGAAGTAAAATCCACCCCAAGCAACCAACCCTCTTCATTTTGTCCTTGAGTTCTCAGAGAGGGAGCTCCCCACGAGAGGCACAGAGGGATTTTTGCCCTGGCTGGCAGCAGGCCTGTGTCATTTGCTGTGGTGCACTTTAATCCTCGAGGTCATTCAGTGCATTTCCTCACCCAGGCCCATGTGCTCCCTCTGCCTCTTGTGCTGTCACAGGCATTTCTGTGCTCACAGATGCACCTGGGCACACCTGGCTGGGCTGCTCCTGGCAGGAGACAATCGGCCATCCTGCTCCCAGCCCATGCTGGAAATCTCTTAGAAATTGTCATAAATACCGAGCACTGAATTGTAACTGGATGTCTCTTCTTTCTTTCCAGTTTTAACATTCAGTCCCTCATTTGGTAACACAAAAATCATGGTAACTCTGTGCTTTTTCTATATTTCTATATCTTCTTTCAAATTATTCGTTGTCAAAAGGAAGGTGGAAAAGTCTACCTGAAAAATTTCAGGAGCTCACTAGTTAAAAACTGCCAAAGGTAAATGTTTCCTTGTTTGCAAAATCAAGTGAAAGAGATAATCCAAGTGTGATGGTTGGATAAGGCTGATGATTACAAAAAGCCAAATGACAATGAAAATAAAATAGAGCTTTGAATTAAGACAACCTAATTTTATTTCCCTTCTCCCACTGACTGGCTCTAATAATTTTTAAGGACAAAGCTGTTCTGCATGACCACACCAGGATTGCATCCTCTGCTGAGATGGGAGTCCTCCTCTGCATTTTTCGTGAAATATGGTGAAATTAAAATGACTGATAATTGAGTTTGTAAAACAGCTTGGCAGTCATGAAGGTGAGCCTGGCTTGCACACAGCCAAGAGACTTGCTGGCATTAATTCTTGTTATATTAGGGGGAAAAAAAGTCAATTCCAAGATAACATTTCCTGGCTGATCTAAGGCCTGAGTGTCCTTACATTTTGTGTAGCCTGGCTACAGATGCTTGATGGAATGTGGACAGATAATTGAGTGGAGGATCAAGTCTTATTCCTGGAATTGCTTCTAGGGTTACTGAAGTAAATTTTCTCAGTTCGATAACATCAAGAAAGCTTTAAGTAAATGAAACATCTTGTATTGTGGTCAGAGACATGAAAGGTAAAACTGCAATAACCAAAGCAGTTATATTATCAATAAATATGCCAAAGGAAGCCAGCAGCATTCTCATTTGAAAAGAAATAAATAGAAAAAATTATCATAATCAGAATTCAGGAAGGGAAAATTGATCCCACTTTTGAAATCCATAAAACTACATGCAGGAATAAAATATCTAAAATGCAGTTAACACCTGTAGCCACTATTTCCTTCCTACTGTACACTGGAGTCTCTGTCTGCCTCAGTCCTGTAGAAGGTGATAATTGCTTGCTTCCAAAACAAAAAGAGTGGCAAATAATTATTATTCTCATGACAGTAAGTGGGTTGCCTATTTTATTTATCTTTTTTCTTGCAATGAAGGAGCGTGTGAACTCCATTTATTTGACTCCCTGTCAGAAAATTAGCTGTTATTCTGGTTTTTTTTCTGCTTCCCAGTCACTGCACTTTCCAATCTTCCCGGTTCAGGGGCTGACTTGCAGCAGCCCAGGGAATTCAGTTTCCTTCTGTCACATCTGCTCAGCCCCAAAGTGACAGACGTGTGCTGAGACAGGACTTGATGGAACACAACACGTCCCCAACACGGAGCCCTGCTCTTTCCTGTCCTGGGGACAAGGGTGGGAACTGAAATTCTGATGCAAAAGCACCGCAGGCAATTGTGTTTATTTGCTGATTCATTCATAAGAATATTCCATTTCAATAGGGAATGTAGTTGGTTATATTTAATGGAAACATTTGCTGAACTGTGATTTCAGTATAGTTTTTTTTGCTCGGTGCCTGTTTTGCAAATGCTAATGGGAAAGTCATAAAAGAACAGAGGGCCAATCTAAGTCATTGCCACTGCTTGTTAGAAACCAATTGAATAAGTGATTAAACAATGCACAAACCTTGTTCTAATCCTATTCATGGAATGAATTTTATTCCGTAGAAATAATTTTTTTTATAGGAAGATCATATATAGAAAGCGTGTCATGAGAGATTTATCAACAAACTCAATTAAACTAAAAGCTAGAATGCCTGGACTAGCAAAATTGTACAAGAGAAATTGCTTCATGAAGTTAATGGTAATGCATTACATCCAGTGATGTTCCAGCCTTCCTTCTGATTCAGACTAAGATTTAAAAGGGAAAAAAAACCCCAAAAAACCAAAATCAGAATCCTTTGCTGCGTATAAACACAAAAGAATATGACCCTTTTAATCTTAACATGAACTGAAGGCTCATAAGGCTCTTACTAAAACCAAATCCTCGGATTTTATTGCTGGTAGGGGAATGGATGGGCATGGTCAGGAAATGAAGTTCCCTCAGAGAGAAGGGGCTTTTCTGCAGCCACATTAGCAGAGCCCTTTGAGGGGCTCATCCTTCATCTTTTCCAAGTAGAAAATCCTGCTCAAGCACTGTAAATACCCTGGCAGAAGATGGGGGTCAGATCATAACTAATATTTATGACATTATTATTTAAGCAGATATTGCTAATAGAGTCTTTCTTATGAATTGCAGATTGCACACCCAGGCACTCCCCCAAAAGCTCCCTCCAGCCACGTGCAGTGACACCAGCAGCCTCCAGGTCAGTGTGGAAGGGGCTCAGGGGTGTGTGTGGTACTGTCTCTGTGTTTGGATAAAGCTGCCACCACCTCCTTGGCTGGGCTCCATTTTCAAAATTCAGCACACGTGGTGCTTTACCCATTTTTGCAGGTTCAGCCAGGCAGTCCCCAGAGCTTTTCAGACCTTGGAAGGCTTTGACAGAATCAATTAGGGTGGAAAAGACCTCTGAGGTCACCAAGCCCAGCCTTTGACCCAACACCACGTTGTCCCAGACTTTGGCACTAAATGCCACCTCCAGGCCTTCCTTAAACACCTCCAGGGGTGATGACTCCACCACCTGCCCAGGCAGCTTTTCCCAGTGTTTGACAGCCCTTTCTGGGAAGAAATTCCCCCAAATGTCCATCCTGAGCCTCCCCTGGCTCACACTGAGGCCGTGTCCTCTCCTCCTGTCACCTGTATCCTGGAACNCTCTGAGGTCACCAAGCCCAGCCTTTGACCCAACACCACGTTGTCCCAGACTTTGGCACTAAATGCCACCTCCAGGCCTTCCTTAAACACCTCCAGGGGTGATGACTCCACCACCTGCCCAGGCAGCTTTTCCCAGTGTTTGACAGCCCTTTCTGGGAAGAAATTCCCCCAAATGTCCATCCTGAGCCTCCCCTGGCTCACACTGAGGCCGTGTCCTCTCCTCCTGTCACCTGTATCCTGGAACCAGAGCCTGACCCTGCCTGGCTGTCCCCTCCTGTCTGGGGGCTGTGAGAGTGGTGAGGTCAGCCCTGAGCCCCCTCCTCTCCAGGCTAAACAATTCTCTCACCCTCTCCTCTGGTGTTTTCCTGCCCATCTCCACTGACCACCACTCAGCTCACACAATTTTGAGCCCCCCAAAGCCCCAAGGGGCACCCCCAGAGCTCTGTGTGATGGGGAATTGCCCCTGTCCCCCTGCCAGGGCTGCAGAGTCACAGCTCTGCCATGAAATGGGCTTTCAGAACCAAGATTCATTTCCCATGCCCGTCACCCTGGTTCTTCAGGTTTTTCTGAGGCACTTTCTAACTTGCTCTTTTCACAGTTCTTAGTTCCTTTCTCACACACACGAGTGTTGTTATCAAAAGCCTGTTTGATAAGATGTGCATGTTCC
>VZTB01014203.1:228190-253766 GCA_013397245.1 Thryothorus ludovicianus | reverse complement strand
TGTCCCACAGCAACACATGCCCTGCTGGATTAACATATTTGCAGCCAATTTTGGGACAGGTACCTGAACTCCAGCAATTAATGCACGCTGAAAAACCTGAAAAGCTTCTATTTGAATTTATGTCTTCATTTTTAGGAACCCTCTCCCCCACCTATGGATGATTTCATTGCTACTCGAGAAATAAAGGCCTCAGCTTTTCTCTCAGGGTGCAGCTGGAGCTTGGCTTGCTCACAGTATTCATTACAAGATGAACAAAAATGTTGATTTTGCCATTTGATGCTGGTTATGTTTTCCTGCCTGCTTGTTATTTTTTCCATGTTGAGTACAGGTTGCTGCCTGTTTGTTGAAAGACAAAAGAAAATCAATACGAGTGTTGAAAAGGAACCTTGTGTATTCAACTTTGCAAGGAAAGTTCTTAAATAAGCACCAAGAAAAGTAGTAATAGAAAAAATATGAATGCCTGACTTAATTAGCAGTGTTCACATGAGGAATATTGCTTTTTCAAGTATGAAGGACTGAGTGGAAAAAGCACAAAAAAAAAATATTTCCAAGGAAAGTGAAAATGGAATGATCCCATACATTTGCATTTCAGCTATGGTTATATTTAATACTGATATGTCTTAAATTATTTGTTGATTAAAAGGAAAATTAAGGGGGGAAAATGAATGCCTCATACTTAAAATATAAAAAATAAAGCGTGATTTTAATTTTAGTTATTGCTAAGAATTATTGAATCACCTGTATAATCTTTGAGCTTCCAGCCTTTGAATATCTCAGGGCATTCATCTGGGCATTCTAAAGATGAAGAAACTTTAAATAATTTATGATCCTCTCAGGAAGAAAATGGCAAGTCTGCAATCCTATGTTTTGGTGGTGTTCTTCTTTTCCTTTAAGCTAATTCTACAAAAGAAGTAAAACATATGGATATATTCCCTGCCTGCTCCTGGGTTAAGGCACTGATACAAAAATAAACAGAGGAAACAAGGTGGATACTGAGCTACTGGATTGATCATAAATTAATTGTTTGCTTCTTCTGTATTAATGTCTAAAAATTCCACATGGATTTTCCCACCGATTCCTAATTAGTTGTAAGAATATATTTTATATACTTTAATTGATATCACAGTGCAGAAGAGTCTTTTTAAACAAAACACATCATTCACATGAGAAAAACTTACCTAGAAAGTAGAATTAATGATGTCTAGTTCCACTTCACATACAATTTCAAAGTTGCTTGCCAGGACAGAGCTGCCCAGCACAATTAGACTTTCATGTACTAACGAGAGCAGGGAGAGCTGCCAGCACAAAAAAAGAGAAGCCAAGCAATCCTGAAATGCAGAAGAGTTCTTCTGAGAGGCTGAGAAAGGTTCATCCAAGGGGGAGCTGGGGAAATGAGAAGCCACTGGTGTGGGGTTTGGGCAGTGACAGCATTTCCTGGGAAATCTGCATTAGGGCACAACGGGGAGAAGGACACCAGCTATTAGATATTGATATTTACCACTTCTCTGCCTTTCAATTACAGCCTTGTAAATATTTGGACTCTTAGGAGAAGCAGGAGTGCAAATAAAGGGTCAGAAGAGCTACAGGGATGCTCTACAAGAAGCTTTGAGCTGCAGCTCTCTTTCCCATTCCTTTGTCAATTTTTCATCCTCCTCCCACTTCCCCAAGCTGCTTTCTCGTAGTATTAAGTCATTTAAGTGTTGCTATTAAATTGTTGCTGTTGCTATTAAATTCTCAGATGAGAAATGAGTAGGAGAGAAGCCTGCTCATGCTTCCTATGGATATTTAAATAGGGAGCACCAGAATTTAGACATCAGCCAGAGAATATTCCTCTGCAGATGGATGTGGAATCATTAAAGAAGAGTGTTTGGTGTGTTTGAAGAGTTTTGTCAACCTCTGTCTTTTAAAAGGTGACACAAAAGAGCTGCACTGTGGGGTTAGAATCAGTCCACCATTTGGTGCAAATAAACAAAATTTGTCTATTAGAGTCACTGGACACAAAATAGTATCTGAAGTCACAGTTATTCCTTCACTTCACTGTAAGAGGAGAAGATATTTATCTGCAGCTGGTCTTGCACAGAATAGCCATTGCTTTGGTACTGTAAAACACTGGTTTTGAACGCTCTGTACAGAGCACACAAAAAGAATTTTTCCACCTCACTTTCAGCCCCAGCCAGATTTAGGAGTTTCAGAGGTACCTTGGTAACGTGCCACCAGTGTGTACCAAAAATGAGAGAAACTGCTGATCCAGAAATCCTTTTAATTCAGGCAATTAAAGAGGTACAGTTCTGAGCAAAGCAGTTTGTGTTTATACTCTACATGTTATGCAATTAAAAAAAATAAATCAAAAGCTCTGGGGGACTGTGCTTATTTTTTAATGAAATCAATGTCAGCATCTAGTTACTAATAAGAAACTCTCAATAACAGATCCTTGCAAGAAAGAAAGTTGTTTCAGCTTCAGGCTGATAAAAGGATTATTAGAAAACAGCTCTCTGTGTGAGTGTGCATGGCTGAATGTTTAAACAATCTTGAAAAATAATACTCTGAAATAATTCACCTCAGGCCCATGTAAAGAGGACAGTTTAAAAGCCAGTGAGGGTCTGGATCTAAATGTGATGGATCCAGGAGAAAGTCTGGAGCTGGTGATCGTGGCTGTAAAAAGGCCACTCACTCACACAAATCATCCTTTTGGAGCTCTGGTCATGCTCAGATTTTGGGAGAAGCTCCCATTTAGTTTTTTTACCACTTACCCACTGCCAGCTCGCTGGGGTTTTCTGCAGCAGGACCCTGCACTCTGTGCACAATCACTGTGTAAAATACCAGAAAAAATAAAAAAAAGGTTGACATAATGAGTCATTACAATTTAAATCTTATTAACACAAGGCTTCATTTGAGTCAATATGAACAGTGCAGAACCACAGGGGTGCCTTTCAGGCCGGGAGAGAGGAATGAGGCACAAATTCTGCCTGTGGGGAAGGGAAGGGACACAAAATTCTCACTGTGGGTGATGGACACACAATTCTCACTGTGGGTGATGGACACACAGTTCTCACTGTGGGGAAGGGACACACAGTTCTCACTTTGAGGAAGAGAAGGGACACAAAACCCTCAGTGTGGGGAAGGGACACAAAATTCTCATTTTGGGGAAGGGAAGGGACTCAGCCCCTGCCTCCTGCATCCCCTGGCAGAGACCTGGAGGCTCAAACCACACCAGGCCGTGGCTGCTCACTGCAGCCCAAACTTTGGGCTCATCTGATTCAGAATTTTTTTGGAAGCCACCTTGCATCCACTCTTTGCAAAAATATAATTGACAGTGATGATGACTCCTAATTGCCACAGGAAAAGATGGAGGCTTTCAGAGAGTGGGAAGGGGAGGGACATAAACCACATTAGCATGGATCATGTATTTCCTCTCCCCTCATTATCTTTCCAGGCAGGCTGCTAAATTTTCTCTTCCTACACTCTCATTGTCCACACAAAGAGCTGTTACTGAACCTGGTCACACCTTTCTTGAATTTTAGGATATACTTTTAATTATTGCTTTTTAATAAACCATGCTAGCTTATATGCTTATGGTTTTAGTTGCTTGTTTTACTAATGACTTGTTCCAGCTAATTAAAGGAAATCTCCAGGAAATCTCTTTCTTCTGATAAGTAGGTTGCACAAACATTTCAAGGAGAATGCATCCTTCCAGACATAACTCTGTACTTAGAACTGCCAAGTCTGTTTGCATAGGCTGGAGTGCTGTTCTTGTAACTTCAGTTTTATTTCATTATTGTAGATTCATGTGCTGTTGAAAGGAGATATTTATTATTAATTACTGGGGATTTTTGAAAGAGCATTTTGTGAAATATTTTTAATTATGGACAATACTACTGCAGATTAGAATCATAGGCATAGATATACTGGGAATATGTACATCAAAAAGGGTTGAATTCCCAAAAAAGTGTATCCTGACTTTCAAGTTAACAAAACTGTTTCTTCTTCTAGTACTTCAGTGCAATTAAGGGATTTGATTTATGAGTGTGAGCCATCTGATCTTTCCAACTTTTTAATTTTTCCTACTTTTTGCAGACAAACTCAGTTTTAATTCAGATAGCTTAAGCTGCTTAGAGGACTTTACACTTTAAAAAAATATCCAATTATCAGAGCATTATTTTGAAAAACAACTTTGCAGCTGTTGTGAAAGCAGAGTCTATATACAAAGGAAAAAAAGCAGACATTATTAAAGATGAGAGCTACATGGATCGTGTGTTTGAATTCATTCTCAAATGAACTGAGGAAGCTCTGGCTAAGCCCTCCCCGAGCAGGAGGTGCAGGTTAGCAGGGCAGTGCTGCCTCTGCAGAATGGCAGCATCATCAGGAATTCAGCCTCACTGCTGAGGTTCAGCAGAGCAGCAGAAAAGCAGCCCTGATCCAAGGGGCTTGCAAAGGCACTTTGGGGAAGAGCAGGATTTCCATTGTGCCTGTGCTGTGGGCCTGACAGAGTATTCATCAGCCAATATTGATTGGGAGGGAGGCATGGCTGGAGTGAGGAGGATTGATCTGAAATCTCCCTTGGCTGAGTTAACTGTTGAGGGATCTGCTGGTATCAGGGTGGAGCACTGAGGAGTGACCTGCAGGGGAGGGAGATGTGCATCTCTGTCCCTGTGCTTTACAGACTGTGTGAAAATCTCTGCCTTGCCCCTGGGATTGTTTTTTTCCTCCCTCCATTAGCTCTCAGAAACATTATCTTTGCTAAGTTTAGCATTCCTTGATTCTCCTGGGCAATTCTTTATGGAATTACAGAGCAGCACTTTCCCCTGAGATGATCTGCTGAAGGGATAAGGGAGAAAGAGCTATTGACTTTCTGTTCAAGCTGCAGCCTTTCTTGTGAGAAACTGAAGGTGGCAAAAGGTATCCATCAGCAGCCTGGCTTAGCTGGGAGTTCTTGGCCAGCCCCTCCTGTCCCCAAATGTCCCAGCATGTCCCCAAGGCATTTCTGTGCTCACTTTTGCCATCCCTTCCTTCCCCCTGTATGGCTCACTTAAGAGCTGGGCATGCTGATGCTTTCTGGTCCCTTCCAAATCAGAATATTTGTGGTTCTGCTTCTCTTCCAGAGGAATCTGCAGCTTTCTATTCTCAAAGACAGGACCATGAGCTAGGTGTCCCCAGGACTGTCCTTGCTGAGGTGTCTCCCCTCCCTGTCCAGCTCTGTTCACCCACCCAGCTCTGCCCTTCATCCCACTCCTGCAGCACCTTCCTGCAGGTGTCACTTGGCTCAGTGACAGCCATCTCAAATGCTTCTGCAAGGGCCATTTCTCTTTGTATCCTTTCCCTTTTTTCCTCCTTATTTTTACTTTTTTCCCTGTTTCTGTCACTTCCCAGGTGACTCGTCAGGTGCTTTCGTGGCCTTTCCTCCAGCTCGTCATTTCTCATGAGCTGCTGATACATCAAGTGCCACCATGGATTAGCTTCTGATCTCAGCTTGTTCAGCTTCCCACTGCACTTAGGGACAAACAGATTCATTCTCTGTCTAGTTCTGCTCTTTGCAGTGTAAAGGTCCTTTCCACAGACAAGGCCATTTCAGGGTTTTCCCTGCAGTCTTCTTCAGGGGGAAATAAACACATTTTTCTTACCTGCTTCTCACTTCCTCTTTGTGGCAAAAAAATGAAAGGCATTCAAAGGCAAGAGCTAGAAGCTACAGTTTTGTATGTTTTGCAACAGTTTAAAATAAATATAAATTTGATATTATAATTTAGAATGTTACCTGTAGAAGCAGATTATTCAGACCTGTCAGCTTCACAGAGAAATAAACAGCAGATAACCTGAAATAAAGAATAAGCATGAAATTCAGTGAATCTGGGTAGCTTGAGATCTCTTTATTTCATTACTTGGATTACCTTGTCTCAAGATCTTTATTATTTTAAGTACTTTAATCTTAAGAAACGTATATATATGAACTTATTTTCCCCACTTATTGTGCTTTACTTCACGTGATGGAGCACCAGCTCTAAATGGGAATATTGTCCCAGGGACCAGACTGAAGTAAATCTGAAGTCAAAGTTCCTCAGTGTGCATAATGTTGTTGTTGGGTTTGCATTTCAGGGTAAAAAATTAAATGATCAGGCAGGCCATGCCTTTGAAATTAATCAAGGAAGATGTGAACCTACATTTGCATGGATTCCTGTGAAGGGAATAAAAGAAATCACAGCCATTCTTTTAATGATTAATCAAACAAAGAAGGCTCTATTAATAGTCTGGTTCTTCCTGGAAGACAGACAGGAAGGGAAATCCAGAACAGTGAAGGATCTGATATATGGCTGATAGTGTTTCTTTCCAAAAAAATTTGTGCTGTGACCCAAGGAAAGAGCTCTGGCTTCTAAGAGTTTTATTACATTTTATAAACTTCTCATCTTTGCTGCTGAAACCACTAGACTACTTACTGTGTTAAAAATAAAGTGATCATTGTAGTGAGTTCACCTTCAAATCATCTCATATTTCTTCTATACTGCCTTTACATTTATGAGTTACAGCATATTGATTTCACCCTTCCCTTGCACTGGGTTTGACTCTCCCTTAATAGACAAAATGACTATTTGCTTTCTATAAATCCTACTATTTGTATTTCTTTTCTTCTCTGAGCTGTAATCTGTGACTTACAATAGGCCACTGCTCAGTGGAATGATGAGGTGCTAGTTCAGCCTTAATATTGTTCAAACAACAAAAAAAAGTCCTGTTGTTACCAGAGCTTTTCTCACGGGTGTTCTTTAAATCATCTGGCTTCCCAAGGAGCAGAACAGTGCTTTCCATTCACCTGGAAGTGCTCAGGTAATTATCTCACGGCACATTTGATCCCCTCACAAAGCTCAGCCTTGGCTCCTGCTCCTCTCCCATCCTCTGCAGCTCCAGTTTCTCTCTCCCCTGCTGCAGGGTTGGGAATTCCTCTGGATTCCTCTGTGTTCATTCCCCGGCTGCCTGGGCAGCTCTGGAGTGTCTCTCCATCAAATCCTCCTTTCCCCCCAGGATCTCTGCAGCTTCCTGAGCTGTGACCCCAGCGCTCGGTGCAGGCTCCATTTCCTGCAGGTGACCAGGGGACGTGGTCCCTGCATTTCCTACAAGTGCACACGTGTCACCAGAGCCCCGGTGGCTGTTCCCTGGGCCTGCCTGCTCCCTGCCTTGCCTGCCCCTGTCAAAAGCTTCTGTCACATTTCCTGCAGCTGAGCTGGAACTCTGACCAGATCCATTTTTCATTAAGGGATCAGGTGAGGTGTTAGACCTCAGTCGCTCCTGCCTTTTCTACTCTTGTGCAGAAGGAAAAGAGAATTTCAGGCAGGAGAGAAAGCACTGCACACCACTGAGAAATATGGGTTTAAAGCAATGATAGATGCAATTAGTTCATTATTCTTTAATAAGAACTGTCCCCATGCTCACCTTAATGTTTAGCCCACAGTCCCCGTGAACCAGAGTTAGGGCTTTTTTAAACTGAAATGAAGAACATAAAGGTCAGTCCAAACTGAATTGGAAGAATTTAGCTCCTTAAATAAGCTTGAAAAGAGGAAGGGAAAGCCTGTTAATAGAGCACATTTTTGTTAACTTCCTTCTAAGTGTGCCATCCATAAAGAGCTCCATTCAGAATAAAAACCAAAAAAACGCAAATAAAAATTTAATTAATGCAATCAGTGCTTGTGTCAAACTGATCAGAGCAGGTCCAGCATTTTGGTTTGCCTGGGTTTCTCTTTTCTTCTGCAGAAATGCCATTTTTCACCACTCACTTGGTCAGCTTTGCTCTCCTTACAACCCTCACAGGATTCTTTTGGGGACATTTCTTCACCAAGAGAGAAAACAAGACCAGCACCTCTTTTGGAGAAAAGCTTTTTTAACACACAAATAAGGACTGCAAAGGGAAAGAGTGGTGAACTTATGAAAAACTTGTAGATCTCATTGGTTTTAGCTGTTTTTTTTTCTCATTACAGTGCAATTGAATTAGTATATATGACATTCCTTCTCTTAATTTGTTTGCAAAAACAGATGTTTCGATGAAATGATAAATGCATCTGGAATCTGCATGAATATAATACAGAAAAGTTGATTATCAGCTCCCACTAGGATATATTGGCACTCTTACTAAAGTGGAAAGGCTTGACCTAGCTCCTTAATAATAATATTTCTGTAAGTTAGTACAAGTTGCATTTAACAATAGTAACATTTTCATTTCAGTGGATTAAAATAGATTTTAAAAATACAGCTTTGTGCCTCATGTATCAAACTCGAGAGGAGCACTCATCACAGTGGCTGCTGGTGAAAAAAGCTGGTTTATAGCAGACAATTTATTGTACAAAACAGTACTGGAAAATCATACTCTAACCATTTTAATCAGGGGCTAGCAGGCCGAGAGGGCTGTGAGCCAACCAAGGAACAGAGGAGTGGAAAGTGCATTTCCTGCACATTGAGCAGCTGCTCAGGTCCCTCATCCCTAAACAATCCAAAGCTGTGGCTGCTGTGGACCACCCCACTAAATGTTATTCCTTCTAATGAACTTCCAAGGTACCTTCCAGATGCTCTCCAAACAGGGAAATGTTCCTTGCTGTGTAAGGTGCAGCTGTTTACCACCATGCTGCAGAATTGCATCTGTTTTTCCTGCACTGAGCATCTGTCCTTGCCTGGCAGTGGATGTGGAGCAGGAGAGCAGCCCCAGCCCGTGATGGAAATCCTGCACCCATTTCATTCCACCTCCAGCCCAAACCCACCTGTGCCAGATAAATTCAGTTAGCTGCTAGGACTGGGGCTGTGGAACCCTGTGGGTGTGGGGAGCCATGCCAAGGACAGGAGTGGGGGTGCCCTCCAGCCCTGGAGCATTGTTATCCAGCACACAGATGCAGCAGGGCTGAGCAGAGCTCTGGGGCCCTTTAATCTGTTCTTTGATCATCTCTGAAATAGATCAAGGCTTAAAGCGTTCCTTTCCTCCCTGACTAAAAAAGAACTGCCTGGCTTCTTTGTATTAAACATCCCCTCCTGCTCTGGAAATTGGGCTCAGGGATGTCACCTACTTCTGCATTTCTCTGAGCTCAGCATCAAGGCTGACCTGGGAGAGCTGTGGGGGCAGCCCTGCCCTACCTCACTCGAGAGCTGGAGTAACTGGGGCACGTCCTCCCCGAGCAGGGCATTTGGGATTGATCAGAGAATCCACGGAGGATCCTGAAAAGGGCTGCTCAGACAGAACTGGATTGTTTGTGCACCAGCACCGACGGCCTTTAGAACTAACCAGAGGGATTCTAACAAATGGTGCCAGTGGTGAAAGTTGATATTATGAGAATCAATAGACACCTGGTATGAAAAAACAGTGGTGGCTGGAGTACATTCATCAAAGTCCTTGCACAGATAGTGCCATGGTGTATATTAAAGATGGACTAGGGCATAAAAATAGAGCAGCACAAGAAAAGAATCGATTTGGATCAAAATCACTCTTGAAAAGAATGATAAATAGTCATTGAGAGACTACAGGGATTCTTTCTATGTAGTCCAAAAGGTTACTTTAACCAATGATTGATATCTTGATAGTATTTATTACACACAGGCACAAAACCCACCAGCAATTGTTTAATTTTCTCTCATTGGAGAGAAATGCTACAGGCAGCAGACAGGCCCATATGTTCAGTGCTGTCAAAATTCAGCAGAAAGTCACCAAACCCACACAGTGGAATGTCCCTGGAGTCAAAGGTTTGGTAACCAGTGAACAAATTAAATGAGAGACAAAAAAAAAAACAAACCTCGCTGATGGTGGCATCCTGTTTGCTCATTTTCAGTGTAAGGAAGAGCAAAGAGGGGCCACAATAACATCTCCAATTCCAAAAGGGCAACAAAAAAAAGGTAAGGAAATGCTCTTTCAGGTTATTGTGAGTCTCTCTTCCTGCATGCACAGGTTTAATCCCTAAGCTGCTTGAAACAAAGCTTTTGGAGAGTGTGAAGCACAGCATGGTTATAATGGGGAGCAGATCTTTATCCCAATGCTTTCTCTGGTTCTTCCCCCCTTTTTATGGTACCTGGCAGGTTTGAATACCCCTGCCATATGCATTCACTTCAGTACCTAAAAAACAATTCCTGTTGCACCCATTGACTGATGGCTGCTAAACCCAAAACCTGAAACAGCTTAAAATTCATCAAGTTAAGAGTGGTAGCATGGACACAGGGCATAAATCCATATTTTGACATCCTGGAGACACCGTGAAGCTTTTTGTTATCTTATTAAATTGTATCAGGCTTGCCTTGCAAAGAGTACAGCCAGGATTGATAAATGCTTGGCTTCAGCCACATGCTCCCATTTATTTTCACTCTGTCAGACTTAATCCATAACTGCTGCTCAAAGGCAATGGCAGGAGATGAGGGTAGATCTTGACTCAGCTGGTAGCTGCCTACTGGCAGCCAAAAGCTACAATCATTTTTTGTTATTATTATTCAGACTGTATCTTGACACCATTTATTTTCACTTTTTTTTTTATAATCTATTCCCTGAGGATAAACAATTTATAATCACTTTATTTAATTAGTTTTTATTTAGTGTCAATTTGCTTAATCTCATTGACCAGAAAGCATGGATTGTTATGGAAAGAGGAAAAAAACCCAACCTTTAAACCTGACCACAGCCACAGCATCTGGATAACACAGAGAAGACACAAATGGAAAGCTTGGATTGCTGGAGTTAATATAAAAGTCACCTTTTAGTCAAGCTGAAAGTTGTACAGACATCACTACTCCATGGCCATGGACAAGCTTGAATTACCCTGAATATTTTAAGTGATGGAGGGGGTCTCACCTCAGCTCAGTTTTTGACTGGAACCTTCTCCATTTTCTATCTGGTATTTAATGCTAGGGACAGGAACAAGTAAATAAAGCTCATTTTCTCATGACATGTACATAACCCCCCCAAAAAATGTATTTTGCTTTGTCTGAGGTCTCGTTTTGGATCTGAAAAGGGCTGAAAAATTACATCCAAGTACCCTTCCTTCAGTGAGCTACCAGACAGACACAAATAAAACAACCAAATACGGATTTTGAGCATCAGCTCTTCCCAGACAGCAGTGATATAAACTCCCTCTCACTGGAGAGATTTAGATTAGATTAGACCAGTCTCTTGATAAGCAACTCAAAATCCCTGGCAGCCTCAGAGAATCCCCAAGCTCAGCTGTAGAGGAGAGGGGAGGAGAGCTGCGTGAGCCAAGAGTTTCCACTTTTTCATCAAAATCACACCAAATGGCACCAAGGCATCCCAGCAGGAGGCAGGAGGAGAATCCTGCCTGTCTGAGAGAAAGTAAGGTGTGATCTGAGAATATTCAGTCAGTTCCTGAATGATTCCTAGGTAGGAAAACAAAAGAAATCAAACCAGACAGAATTTGTCGGTTTACTTCCAAATTATTTCCACCGGTGGATTTCTCCACTTCTGACTCTGACTGTCAGCACTGAATGTGGCACAAGTGCTGTGCTCAAGCTTCAGACTAAATATTTGGAAGCCTAATTGAAAACAGAAATGTCACTGATTCTGAGACTCACCACTGATTTGGGGCTGAGGGACGAGTTGGGCTGATTTGGTACTCCAGTGCTGGAAAGGATTTCACACTGCAGGGGATGGGAAGAAGAGGGAAAACAAAAGGTAAAGGGGAAAAAGAGTGATTGACACAGGCTGGAGAGGGAAAGAATCTATTATTATTATTATTATTATTATTATTATATTATTATTATTATTATTGCTGCTGCAATCACTTGGCAGCACAGAAACAAAATATCCCTGTAGACCATGCTGAGGGTTTGTGCCATCCAGGAGGGTCTGTCACCAGACTGGGGTGAGCAGCACTGCTGGAGTCCCCACAGATAACTCTGTGTGTGTGAGCACTCCTGTCCCAGAACCTCTGTACCAGCACTTTAAACTCTGCAATAAAACTCCATGGCATTACCTGGCAGGGACACTTCATGCTTGAAAGCAATTGTTTAAATTGTAAGTGAAATTTTCATCCTGTTTTCACAAAGGATGCACTGGCAGTTGTGATCCAAGCTTTGCATTTTTAGGGAAGCTGACAGCTTTTATGGTCCTGTTGGCTCTGGAGCTCACCTGCTCTCCTTCCCCCGTTAATTTGGGCAGAGATCTGATGAGGCTGTGTTCCACTGCTCTGTGCTCAGCTGTGCATGGGCTGGGATAGCTCAGCACTCTGTCAGCTCTGACACCTGCATTCACTCCTTTTGGGCAACACGAGATCAATGGCCCTATAATAACATTTTATCTTATTCCTACTTTTAACGTGTCTTGCTGCAAAAGAGCTCCATGGGGGGGAACTGTGTCACTGTGGTTGGATCATAATTTTCCAGCTGCTGCACTGCAAGGAGAGGAACATTCTCAGTGCCACAGAGCCCATTTCACTGTTTTAGCAGGTATAGTTATTCATGGGGATTGTTTATTACCAAGACATGTTAAAAGTGAAAATAAAACAAAATCAGTGTTTCTGAATGCTCCTATTCATCAATAGAATCCATCCAATAGTTGCATCAAGCAACTATTTCCTTTATCCCTTAAGTTTTGGAGAAAATCTTATTAACAGAATCTCAATCACTCCCTTGATTTGGGATATAAAAAAACCCAAAAAACCCTATGCTGATTCCTTGGCAGTTTAAACTAATCAAATACAGTGCATTGTGCACATGCAGATAGCTTTCTTCTCACCTGCAAGCTGCCAAAAGATCTCATAGTTTTCATTGAAAGTGCTGCTTAGTCTGCCCAAACTGTCGGTGCTGTTGTTTTTACCAGTTTCCACAGCAAAATGAGCTGGGTGATGCAGCCCTTGTCACCTCCTGTCACCTGTGAGGGGCTGCTGGTGGCTGTCACTCACTCTGCACACAGCCTCTGGAAACCAAAAGGAACAAGCTCTAGCAGGAGAAGGTGTTTGTGCTTTTTCACCACCTTTGTTAAAATGTTCTGCCTGTGAGTACCAGCCAGGAGGGCTCCAGCACGAGCAGGGCTGACAGAGTCTGTGCCTGGCTCAGATTTCAGCAGAGATCCCGTGTGTTCCTTATCTTCACTCAAATAAGGCACTCAACCACATTGATTTAGGAGCAGTTTGACCTGCTTACATTACCCTCTCTCTAACCAGCTGATACTTAAGCTACCAATTGCCCCGGGGGCAGAAGAGCAGCCGTGAGCCCAAGAATTTGTTGTGCAAAAGGCTGAATGACCCACTTATGCAGACAGGAAGAAACTGAGACAAAACTGGAGGAATTCTGCTGCATGTCAGGAACATCGACTCCCATAAAACACAAGCTCATTCTCCTCCCCACGCTTTTCCATCAGCAGGTTACAGAAGAACCATCCTGGGGACTGCAATCGATAATCACCGTGGCAATCCCACTTAAAAAGTTGGTGGCGCACCAGAGAAATGGAGCAGAGGATGAAGGAGAGGCAGCTCTGAGCTGGGAGCAGGGCAGCAATGTGAGGATCTGTTCCCTGCCTGTGCTCATTTGTTGAGACAGAATGGTGAAAGGAGTCCAAAGCCAAGAATTCACATTCATTACCAGGCAAAAGAAGGGGAAAATGAATTTTCTCTTTACTTCTTTTGATTTCAGGAGTGATTAGGTTCACTTGTACCTCTTAAATTGCTTGGTAAGTGTTCTATCTCTCTCCTTACAATAAAAGGGATAATATATTTCGTTGTAGCATTTTCACTCGAAAGAGATTGAGATCATAAAGAACCAGGAAGAGAGAGACAAGGTGGTATTCTGAGGACATTAGGATGTTTTAAGAGTTGTTTCACTTTCTGTCTAAAAGCTCTCTATCATCCCTCTTCACATCCTGTAAATAAGACTGAAAAACAGCATTAATGGTCATTTTAGGGTTTTTGTTTTTTGTTTTTTTCCCAGGATCTATTATCATCTGCTGAACTACTGCACACAATTCATCAGGACATTGTTCAGTAGCATCAGCCTGAGTTAAATCTTACTGCAGACCCCAGGGTTTTGTCACAAAATAAAATGAATTATCATGGCAACAATGATTTGGAAGATTCAAAGCATAAATTTTACTTCCAAGGAGCCATTTTGCCCTGCCATCAATTCATCACCCATTTCCCTGGCTCAGCTGCCAAGCCTAGGGAAGCAGTGTGTAATCTGGAAAGGATCAATAACCATTGTCCCTGTTATCAGTACCAGAAATGAGGATTATTGTGGGCAGAAGGGCAAGCTCTGAGCCATGAGGACGCCTCCACTCCGCTGCCAGCATCGTCAGTCAAGGGTGGCATCCACAATTCCAAACCACATCAGATTGAGCTGAAACCAGAATCAGGCCCCACATTCCAGCGCTGCTGGTTTTTTGAAGTTATGCAACAGCACCAATTTTGCAGTGCATGATAAAGGTCAGCAGATAAAATATTTGGAACTTTTACTCATGAATATATTTAATTTGCTCCTGTGAGTGACTTCGATTACATTTCACAAAATACATAGCTGCTCCTCGTTTTGCAATTAAAGATTTCTAATAATGCAGTCGAAGCTTCTTAATCATTGCTCATTCTAGCATAAAGCAAAGCTTGCT
Organism: Thryothorus ludovicianus; assembly: GCA_013397245.1. Taxonomy (NCBI): domain Eukaryota; kingdom Metazoa; phylum Chordata; class Aves; order Passeriformes; family Certhiidae; genus Thryothorus; species Thryothorus ludovicianus. Next base: position 239,218 of record VZTB01014203.1, on the reverse strand, counting down.
GTGTTTAAAGAGAACCAAGTCATCTTAACAGCATCCCTTTTTGTTCCTTTTTATTTTATGAGATTAGAATACATAATAACCTTTGCCATATCTGGCTGCAGTGTGAGTGTGAGGAAGAGTAAAACTCACACAGTGGATTTTATGGCTGGGGCAAAACTCAGCTCTGTAATTAGGTTTGATTCTGTTGCTTAGGTTTGCAGAAAAAGTCAAAATTAATGTTTCTTTGCCTAAGATTCCCCTGCAGAGCCACATATAATAATTAAGCATGCTTAGAGACAGGCATATCATATGAATATTTGCCAAAACCATTGATTTATTTTTTTTCCTTGCTAAAACCCCATCGTTTATGAGGGAAATAAATAGAAATACTCAGTGCCTAAAGAGTCATCACTTTAATTGCCAATAATGAAGACACTAAAATGGTCTTGGAACCCTCACAGACCCTGACACTCATTCTTACAGAAACTCAAGCTAGTTTCACATATTTAAACTCCAGAGCTGGTGTTGCAGCACCCTCAGAGCTGTGCTGCAAAAAAACCTCGGGACCAACCAGAGAGAATTTACAGACCCACCCCCAAATCCCCAAAACTGAGCATGAAGTGGTTTTTTTTAACAGAAGCTTCATTTTCATTAAAGAGAAAAATGTGTTCAGGCAAGTTGATGGAGAAATGAACCAATTTGAGTGTATTGAAGTTCTCTGCCGTGCTACAGTGCTTTTTAAATGGTGTCTAAACAGTTGGTCACAGATTTATTTATGTTTCCGTGTAAAGAAAGAAAATATTGTCATTTCCTATATGGCAAACAGTTTCCCTAATTATTTGGCTCCTTCTTCTACAACATAAACAGCAATTTGTACCCCTCTCCTTCAACTGGCTGCAATTAACAGCTACATTGCAATAAGCAGATTATGTTAATTAAAAACTCAAAACTATGTAAACAATGGGAAAGCTGACTAGCCATTTTCTATTTTTGCCAACTGGGAGGAACACGAGAGAAATTAGCACCAAGCTTAATTTTGCTGTTTATAATTCAACTTATTTGTAACAAATTACAGCATTTTAAAAGTATTTTTCAACAATTAACTGCATTCCTCCACACTATTTGAACCACATCCCACTTGACAAGTTTACATCTGTACAAACTGGGGGGAAAAAAAAGAGTTTAAAAAAAGAAAAATCTAATAAGGTGTTAGGGGAACTGATTTGCACACACCATCACCAAAGTGGAATATTAAACACAAGTTTCCTACCATGCCTGAGTCACACTCTCAAAAAGTCATAGCTAAGGACAAAAGTGTAACTTATTTCTGCTTCTTCAGCAAAAATGTGAGCAAACTCCAGGAATAAACAGTGCCCAGCTGACACCAATAAATTGTGAACTTTTCCTGTGTTACTGCAGTTTCACTGAGGTTTGGGTCTGTCCTTCCCTCTCCAGACCAGGATTGTTTAAGGAGAGTGGGAGTCAAAGGTGCAACTGTTAAATATTTGTGTTTCCAGTGCTCCTTTCTGGCCCTGCAATTGTATTCAGTGGGGAACTCTGGGAATTTCTGTCTGGGAACTGGACTTGGATGGTCCTGGTGGATCCTTTCCAACTCAGGACACCTCTCCTTGCCCCTCACTGAGGGGATGCCACCACCAAGGGAAGAGAAGCACAGAGGGGCTGTGCACAGAGAGATTTATTGGCTGGGAGCTTGCCATTGACCAGACTTTGGGGGAAAAGGAGCAGAATAAAGGACTAGAGCCCTGATTCAAATTTATCCAGGAAATACTCCAAGTACAGACAGCTCAAATGAGCTAGAGATTGCTGATTGACCACGAGGAGGAGAGCACCAGGGTGGGGAATGGCCATGGCTTTGGCTCAGATGTTGGACTGTTCCCAGGGTTTTTTAAAAAGACTGTGTAGAAAAGGATGACATCATATGGAAAATCTGGGGCCAGACTTTCAGAGTGGCCAATACAAAAATACCAGCTCAGTGCATGGTTTCACTTACAGCCCCGAACCAAAACTGCTTTAGAAAATGGGAAAGGTCTCAGAGGATGTGAAAGTTGCTGATGGATGCATTATTCACAGCCCCTTAGGAGGCCACGAAACGCTCAGTGCCCAGCAAAGAGACAACAGCAGCAGGGGAAGCCTGAGGAGGGCAGGCATTTAGCAGCACTCTCCACATCGTTAGAATCTGCACCTCCTACCCTCGAGTAGTTTACAGAGAGGGAGAGTTTCATGTATTTTATGTTGGAAAAGACATTTCCTCTGTTTTAAGGGCAGCTCTGATTTCCCATCTCTGCTCCCCGCAGAGCCCTTGGCCGGTGGGAGGGCTACTCCAAATAAAAGTGCAGTTGATCATTTCACTCTCTGTATTTCCACTGTTTTCCTCTTGGAGACGTGAACTTTAAATGAGCTGCTGTAAAAGCTTCTCGGGGTCAAAATAGAGGAAATCACATCCACCACAGAGACAGGCAGTGCAAAAAACCCTAATATGACCATTATGTTCAACTCAGCAGTCTTTTTCCTGTTGGTAAGGTTTCAATACAAGCTTAGCATCAAGCCAGGCTGTCAACACCAATGAAATCTATTTCTGTGACATTGAAAGAGCTCTTGACGAAAGTCAATCAGTTGAGGGAATGTGTTTTGTTGTTTTTTGTATGCTATTTTTTTTTAATAGCACCTGGAAACAAGACAGGGGAAGAGTTGGATTTTAACAGAATTGCTGCTTTTTTCTTCATTCCAGAGAGGTGAGGAACATGTACTAAGTAAAGCCATTTATTCTACAAGCAGCACATGTAGTGTTTGATGGTAACAGCTGCATTTCAGTCTCACCATTTTCTCAGAGTTCTGTTCCTTAAAAGAGTTAGCCCTTTTGACAGGTCTTTTATTCTGAAATTATTGGAAGGGTTTAGATCTTGTTTGTGACTCTGTTTTTGGGTCGACACAGAGCAGCCCTCGGGCTCCTGGGTTAAAAAAACCTTACTTTTCATACTATGGAAGGAAGATCCATTTATCCCTAGATTACATTAATTATCCATTAATCCATAGATTACATACTATGTAATCCAGATCCTGCCTCTGAGTACAGGACTGGAGGCCACAGCTCTTTTCAAGCTCAGCAAGAATTCACTTTCTGAAGGGTCTTCACCTCAGAACAGGATGGTGATGATGATGATGATGATGATGATGATTATATACCATCATCATGAACATTAACCCAGAATCTGTGCATAAAGCCAAATGGTGGACCAGGGCAATATTGCAGCTTCATGCAATGGCTGTGATGGGGATTTTTTGTTTCCTTATTAAAATAGGATAGGGGATTATATGGAAATTACTTAAAGGATGATTTCAGAATGAGGCACGTAAAAGTTAGAGACAAAATAACAGCATCCATATCTGCCTGTCTCTGCTTGGGAGTTATTGCTATTTTAAATCATCATCCGTTGGTTTTCCTTTTGGTCTCCTGACTCGGTGCCCAGAGTGAGAATCCTGCCCAGCTGGAACCCAGGCAGCTGCTCCTGCTGCCCAGCCCACTGAGACACCCTCAGAGCAATGGCTCTCCAGAAATTCCTCAGGGACTGTGACATTTTCCCACCTGTGAGAAGGGTTTCACTGTTTTTTAGCCTTGGGGTAAAGAAGGGCTGGCAGAGAATCACAACCAGTGCAGTTTTCCTCCCCCTCCCGTTCCCTGCCCCACCGGGGTGATGGAGGAACCCAGGGAGGGTGCAAAGCTCAAATGCAGTGTGACAGCCTTGAGTGACCAGGATTTTGAGCTGACAAGGACATAAACTCTTGCAAGTGAAGTGTGTTATTGATTTGTATGCAGCTCCAGTGCAGAGATCAGGGGAAGTTCAAGGCTATACACTGTCGTTAAATTCCTCTCAGATTAGGGAAAAAAAAAATCTAATTACTTTCATTGAGGTACACAAAATGAAAAATCTATCCTAGTATTTTGAATTTAAAATTGATCAGTTCCTTTGTGCCATTTACCTCTTGAACTGATGGAGGCTTTGATACATTGTGTAAAGAACAATTATATTTTAGAATAAATTAAAAGCAAACATTTTGTTTGTAAAACTGAACCACAGATGTTCTCTTCTTGTGGGTATTTTAAAATAAATAAAATCAAGATCATGACTCAGGAGGATGCATGAGAAAAAAATGATTATTTAAAATGCTCTCATTACTTTTAATACAGATGACCCAGGAGTGATTCACCCTCAGAGGAATCATCTCTCATTTTATTTTTAGTAATTTTCAGGCTGAGTCCAAGGTTCTTTGCAGCCCCAGGAAGGCCTGAATGGCCTGATGGTTCATTTTTGCTCTGCTCGTTGGTATTAGGATTTTATCCACCACTTGCCTTATAATCAATGCTCTAAAAAATATGCATTTTAAGGAGTACGTAGAAATGAATAAATTCCACTTGATTTTCAGAGTCTTAGGCCCGTTTCAAATAATCTCATCTGCTTGATACAAATAAGTCTTGTTTAGCCCTTCCCTTCCCCCAGTTTGATTCAGCTTCTGCCCATTGTTGTGGCAGAGCTTTCAGAACGTGTTTGATCAGAAATCCTATCTGCCCCATGTCCTGTGCCACTGATTGACAAGAGTCCTTTGTGAGCAAGAGTTTAAATAATGATGTACAGACTCGTTAGGGAGCTGCCGTGTCAAGAAGAGAAATGAACAATAAATTAGAATAAAATGGAATTGCATTTGAAACTTGGCTGGAGGATTTTGCATTTGTGAGGACAAAGGACATTTGACAATCTGAGTCATCTTGCAGCTTTGCCTGTAGCAACTGTCAAATTAGTTCCTAATGCTACAGGGAAAGGGATTGAGTCACAGCATTGCTTGGAGTTAAGAGGCTCATCACTAAATCACTGGCAATATTAACAATTATGAGCTACATATTAATATGGCAAAAACACTCTGAATGTTATGCTTACAACAGAAAGTCAAGAGGTGAACAGAATTTTGCTTCCAGATCCCTGGGCCTTCTCCCAGTAACTACAGCTTTAAATTGAGGTAGGCAGAGCAAAAAGAAGCGAGTCAGTTCGGGATTTTCTGAACTCCATGTCCTCACAGCTATGTCATAAGAAGAAAATCAAGCGCTAAATCTGGATTTAGCAAAGCATAAAAGTGAGGTGAGGAAGAGAAGAGCTCACCTGAATATAAATTCAAGGTTCACATGCTCGTCTGTCATCCCTAAACTTGCACTCAGCAGGATCCTGCAGAGCCCTCCCTCCTCCAGGCACCTCTGGCTCCATCCCTCCCCTGCAGCAGCTGGAGGATGTACCCAGATCCCAGAGTGGCTGCACTGGCCCTAAACACGGCTCAGATAACTCAGGGAGATCGTGCCCATGCTGGGATGGGAAGGGCTGTGTCACATACACCAATTCCAGCCCACTCTACGAGAAAAAAATCAGTTTTCTGTTATTTGTATTAGAGAGCGATGTTGTCTCTCCAATTTCCTCACACACAAAACGAACTCTTGGAGTTAGACTATTCTGGCATTTAAGTTGTCTCACGAAGCTCAGTCCCTTTGGAGGATTTGGGTCAGAGGGTGCCCTGGTGCTAGAAAGGCTCACAGAGAATCTCTGCATTTGAGCTGTTTGGAAAAACAACACAGCGCATTTCCAGGCCAGCACTTTCACAATCATTTCATGCATCATTTTATAGAGTGGCTTTCAACGAAAAAAAAACCAAACCAAAAAAACACACCCATGTTTTCCTTGGAAGATTGAAGAGAAGCCTTGACTGCCCATGTATGATGATCAGCAGAATCCCACCCCTTTGGGAATCCCGCGGGCCTGGCTCAACCTGCTCCGCCACACGAGGAGGAATCCACTGTGCCAGGCTCTGCACCACTTTTCAAAGGCACAGCCACACAATTCCACCATTTCCCGGCATGAAGGGGCTCAGAGGGGAGCAGGACGAGGGATGCTGTGGGTACAATGAGGTACAATGGCGTTGGCAGGTGACAGTGCCACCCCTGGGCCCCTTTTTTTCCCTCGCCAGCTGCACGGGGCTGTCCCCGGCAGGCTCTGCCCTTTCCAGGGCTTGCACACTGAAATGAAGTCCCCGTTGCACTGACAAAAGAAGGATGATGAGTACATTCACCACCTGAAGAGTCTCTTAAAAGGGACACCAGAGAAAGAAATTTCCTGAGCTCTGCAAACCCCGCGCTAATGAAACTTCCAGCGGGATTGGTTGGTCGGAATTCATCAAAAAAACCCTCAGATTTGGAAAGTGGTTTTGACTTTCAGGATCTCAGGGTTTTTTGGATGAATTTTGACCAACCAATCCCACTGGAAGTTTGAAAACTCACCATGAAAACTCACAAACAAGCAAGGAAATTAATTATGACAGGGAATTCGGCTGATGTCTATTTTTACAGGACTATTTTGTGCACCCCAGCTCCTACATTGAGCAGGAACGTCTTTCTACTCACCAAATTCTTTGCCTGAAACACAAAAATATGATCAAAGGGGTTTTCTAATAAGGCTTTTATTTGTTTTGGTTTTGTTTTTCTTGGGTTTTTTTTGTTTGATTTTTTTTCTTTCTGTGAGAATATTTATCTACTTCTAGCAAAATCTCTAGCAAGGTCTAATAAAATAGGTCATTGTACAGAAAGCAATTTCCTCCTCTTCAGAAAAAGACAAATAGGTCTAAGATTCTGATTTCTGAATACTAACATCCATGCTCAACATCATCTGTGGGTAAAGATCTCAGATCCAAGCCATAGCCAGGAATTTTATCTTTCCTTTGCTTTTCCTAAAAGAATCCCAGAGAACTCAGGTGGTGCTGGTAACTCAGCCTGCAAGAGCTAACAAGGACATAAAAGCCAAACTCCAGATGTGTAAACTAAAGAATATCAGCAGCAACACTGAGACAAATCCCTGGGGAAAGGAAAGCATGGATGTGATTTTCTCATCTCCCTTTTTTACGTGTTTGCAAGTGGAAGATTCCCTTTTTCTTGGACTTTTTTTTATATGGATTAATAAGCAAGGCCCCTTCTGCATCTAGAAACAGGTTAAGCACCCGAGAGGAACTCAGAAGAAAAACCAACGGAACAAATAATAAAAGAAATCAAAATAGAAAAAGAGTAATTAAAATAATTTGTTTCTCTTGTACTAAGAGCCCTGAGGAAAGGAATCAAGCTTTATACACTAGCTTGATGTAGGGCCTTTTCTTTTTCCAGGGAAAATATCAATGAAAAACATCCTGAGGGACAAAAAAATGGATGATCTGAGCTTAATGAAGGTTGACAATGACTATTATTGATGTCCTTATCCCAAATGACAAGAGGTTTAGGAGACTTTTAAAACATATTGATACTGTACTGGTTCAAATGCCTTTTTTTTTTTTTTTTTCTATTAAAGTTAATGTACTGTCTGCTCCAGGGGTAGAGTTGGAAAACTTGATGTGCAGAATGACATTTGTCACCCTTTGTTCCCCAGCTCAGAGCACTTTCTTCCCATTAAAGATCTCTCAAACTGAGTAACAGCTGCATTAACACGAATTATTCTCTGCCACACAATTTGAATTTCAAGACAAAAAAAAAAGGGCAAATCTCAGATGGAAGAAGAATGTTTCAAAATTAAGCTCTGTCCTATCCTCTCCTACCTGCTTACATTTACAAGAATGTGAATTCAGATGAAGAAAAATGGGAAATTTCCACAGCAACATGATGGAGAGTGTAAAATGGTATAAAATATTCCTCAAAACACATAATCTATTTATGTTCTACAAATCCACTAAACACCTATAAGAACTGGGGGAAAATCAAACATTTTCATCTGCAGGCACTGAGTGTGCCCTCCAGGGGTCATCTCACAAAAAGTCATCTAAAAAAAGTTGACTCAGATGAAATCCCCACACGCTGCCCCTGCAATCCTCTCAAAAAAAAAAATAAAATAAATACAAGTATGTATAAAAATAAAATAAATACAAGTCTGTTCCTTGTGAAATACTTGCCATGTGTAAAAACCAGACTACAACTGCAGTCACTCACTCCAAAATTTTGAGTTTTCTGACATCAGATTTATTAAAAGCCATTTTGAAGTATCTCTGACTTCTCCAGATGTCAAGCCTTCAAACTAAACGCTCAAAACACGATGTCAAGCTTTTTATCTACAACCAGACACATTGCAAATGTTTTTTTCTTGAAAAGGGAATAATCCCACAATTCCTGAAGCTTAAATATAAGAGAGGCAAACCTGAAGTTTGATTGTACACCCAGGTAACACCGTAGTGTGTGCAGTGTAAAATACTCATAAGTTATTAGGAGTACCAGAAAGTAGAAGCTCTCCAACTCATTAGTATTGAAGCCTAGAAAATGAGATTTTATTAAACAAATTCATCTTTGCATAAAGCAAATTCTGCCTCTGCACTGCCTGTGACAGGCAGCTTCAATCATCCTTAAGACACAAAGTTCTCTCTCATTCTATTTTTCATTTTAATAACAAAACTGTTGCTACAAAGGAAACAAGTTCTAATCAAGAAAAAATATGGAAGTGTAATAAAATGAAAAACTAAATTTTTTGGCTTTACTGTATGCTTTTGGTCAATACCAAGACATACACTTGTATAGAAGACCAGAATATTACTGTTTATTTTAAAGTGAAGGCTCATTAAGATAAAAATGTGCAGATTGGAAACTGTCTGCATCATAAAACATTGACCAAGTTAAACATATGCACACCTCAGGTTGGATAGCTTGCAAAAATAAATCCTTTCCACGTGTAATGTCCTTTAGATATTTTCCTTGACTCAAAATGTGTCTGGAGAATCTTGTGGCAGAGATACAACTTGGGAAACAGCTGTAAAAAACCCCATTCTATTTGTCTGAGATGAAAACCACTTAAAAATAAAAAAACCAACCCAGCCATTTGTTCATACTGAACTCAGAACCTTGTGCTAAGTTTCCAGAGATGTTTGTCCTGAGATGAGATTTTCCAGCAATGCCCTCTCCTGCTCCTGCTGGCTGGGCTGGCTACAGAGATTCCTTTAGAAAACTGAAGAGCAGGAAAAATGTGTGAAATGACTGCAGGGAGCAAAGATCTCTCTAGAACCTGCAGATAATCCAAATTCTGCTCATTCAAACAAAACCAACACCTGTAAAATAAATTTTCTTAGCTCTCACAGACCATCATGACTAAACTTTCCAGAAAAGAAGTGCCCCTCAAACGAGGGAGAGAAGAGGGGTGGAGCAAGCAAACACAATTGGCCAGGCAATAAATCTGTCTATTAATTTAGTGCTTCATACATCCCAGCTTGACTTTAGGTTGTAAAAAGGTTTTCATTGAGCTTTGTCCATTACACTTCACCTATGTTTTAAAGAATGGTGCTATTCTTATTTTCCAGCAAATTTGTGCCACGTTATGGAGTGAATGTCCAGTTCAGCATCTTGGTACCAAGTTTACAGCATGCTTAGGCAAGTAATCAAAAAAAAAAAACAACAATAGTCTGATGCAGTTCTTTATTTCCACTAAAGCTTTACAGAAACTGCAGTCAGTGTGGAAGTAGCCAAGAGTTATGAACTGTCAACATGCTGATAGGAAAATAAACAATGTAGAAGTGGAGCCAGCATTTGAGTCTCACAGCATGGTACAGTGCTGTAATGGTTTAAATCATAAGCCAAATGATTGTTATTATAGAGATGCTGAATGTCATGCTTACAGAAAAATTGTGCATGTTAAAAATGACTGCCATTAAAAAGATAAGTCTCACAGGGGGAAGGGACCTCAAGCCAGTAAACAGACAAAATGCATTACAGCAAAAAGAACCCCACCAAAAAACAGAAAAGGGAAGTCTTGTCTAATTACCAGTTTCAGCTATCATTTATAGTACTCTTTATTATCTGGAGAAGGCTGGAAGAGACAGATACAAGGGCAGTAGACTCAGTTATTTATTTATTTTAAAGCAACAGAATCCCAGCTAGATTTAATAGCACGGCATCTAAAATATGCATATCTGAAAAGAGAACCTGGGCCTTTGTAGGCAAGCCTTTGGCCTTGGTGAGTGTCCTGCACATAAACAACATTATTATATAAATGTCAAAATAAATAACAAGGAGAGCTAAGGCTGCCCATAGAAACTTGGAGAATCGTTTTCCTCCACCATTAACAGAGATGATTTCCTCATCCCAAAAGGAATCTGCAGAACCATCCTGCCTGTTACACCCGGAGTAAACCACCAGGAAAGGAATCTCAGTCCATCAGCTATCACGGAAACATTTCAGTTTGCTGTCCAGAAAGTCAGAAACAAGACAGTCCCTCCATGGGACAAAATCCAAGCTTACTTTTCAGTGTTCTCCCAGCAAATTTAAAAAAAAACAACAAAAAAAACCAACCAAACAAACAAAAAAAAAAACACCGAACCAAAATCTGTTGGTTTTTTTGGTTGGTTTTTTTTAAGTCATTGCTCATAGAGAATCTCCCATTTATTTTTTTTTTTAGTTTTTTTCCCTGCAGTGGCTCATTGAGCATGTAGCATGAGATAAAGATGTGATGAATCTGCTTTGTTCAATGCATGGAAATCACTGATGCTGTGATCACCATCTCCTTACAGCCACAAATATGAATTCGGGCACGCCCAAGGCCGTAAGTTCTGATCTGCTCTTTAAACACACATTTCTTTCTGTACCGTGCTATCAAACATTCTTGAGGACACTCTACCCAGCGTTTTGAGCTTTCTCGGAATGGAAATCTCAGTTTACACATTTCTGATGAGAGCCAGCTTTGTTTCCAGCAGAGCTGCTGCTCAGACTGAGTTTGTTGCCTTTACACAACGACTTCTCCGAGTTTCCAGGGTGCCACAATGGCAATAAGCTGCACCGACCCGGGCAGAGGAGCTGGAACACAAACCTGTGTGTCAGGAAACTCCTCCCTCCTCACCTGCACCTCCCCTTGGTGCTCACAGCCGCTGCCTGTGCTGCCAGCAGCGCTCCCTGCCAGCCCCAGCATCTCCCAGGAAACTCTCACCTCTGCTCCTCCCAGCCCTGCCAGCGCCCCGAGCCCTTGAGTGTGGGAACACAGGATT
>VZTB01014203.1:210487-227935 GCA_013397245.1 Thryothorus ludovicianus | reverse complement strand
GTCTCTCGCTGAGGTAAAAGACTGTACATTGTGGGAATTTCTGCAATATAGCAGAGACAGAGACAAATTTCCCACACCTGAGCATCCCCAGAGGGCTGAGGAGAGCAGCAGAACCCCCCGAGTGTTGCACAAATTCCTGTCTCAGTGCCTGTGCACCTGACCAGGCGGCCAGCAGAGGCTGACACTCCACTTCTGTTATTACCACAGCCGTGTAAAATGGAAAACTGGCATTTTTTCTATTTGGTTCTCTCCTCCCCGTCTAAGGAAGGAGCAGATCCTCCCCCTGGGCGTTCAGACAGGCTCACGACTGATTGCCCATTCAAATTGGAGTGGGTTATCCAGTGGAGCTGCAGCTTGCTCCCAGAATAAGGCTGCAGGGTGGAGGGGGTTGTGTAAAAAAGTGCTCTTTATTCCTGGGAGAAGTTGTTTCTTGACTTCTAGCCATTTCAAAGGCTCATTATTTACTGGCACTGAAATCCACTTGGAAACTAATATGTGAGAGAAATGCTCAGTATAGAGCAGGAGTTGAAGGGCAGAAATCATCTTTGTAAGTTATTCTCAAGGCAATCACTTCGTATCTCATTTCATTATGCAGCATATTTTTCAGGTATTCATTCTGAGTGTATTTTTTAAAAGAAAACATCCAGCTCACTATATTTTAGGACTCCTAAAGTATCATTATGCATTTGAAGGATTTTATGCTCAAGGCCAGTAGTTCCTCATCTCTGTTACATGTGAAACTAGATGAGAAAATGAGATTATCACTCTCAAAGCCCTTTAGGAGAAAACTGAGTTAACGTGACAATTCAAGTTCATGGAAGAAGATACTTGTGCAAAGTGTGTATGACTTATAAATTCATTTAACATTGACTTTGCAATTAAGTTTGCTTCCTTCCTCATTGATACTGCAGGAAGTTTGGGAATATCGTGGGTAAATGAAGTAGCAATGAGGGAGGCTGAACTCATGCACTACCCTTTAAATACCACTTGGATCAATGTGTCTTTCCATATATTCCGAAAGTCCTCAAGCCCTTATCACAAAGATATGAGAAACATAAAAAAAATTATATATAACTATAAATTTANATTTGGGGATTTTAATGTTCAGAGGGAAAATGGCAACAGCAGAAGGAAAGGAGAAGCAAAACTGCCCCAGTCTGGTTCGGGAGAGGCACAAATCCAGCTCAGTTTGTTGTTACTGTGTCCTGGAGGGCAATTTCTGTGACTCTGGTGGTATCTCAGGGCTGGTATATAATGCATTTAACAATGCTAATGTGTTAATGCAATTTAATTTGCTCATTGCTGAAATGCCCCTGAAAGACTCATGACAGAAGTACGAAGATGGATGTGGATGAAGTGTGAATAGAAATGTGGAAGCACCAGACAGCAGCAGAACAGACAAGAAAATAATGTCCTATACTGATAACAGAGGAAATTTTAGCCAGCGATAAAATGAATAATGTGCTCCTTTTTCCAAAACCAGAAATCCTGCACTTTGACAGAAGCACAGAGCAGAAGACCTCAGAGACATGATGGGTTGGGAAACAGGATTCAATAGTTGATGTCTTTTGTCCTGAGCAAAATCCATTTCCTTATGGACTTTGTCAACAAATCCCATTTCAGCTGGTGCAACTCCTCACACAAGCAGAAAAGCAGAGCCTTGAACTTTCAGTGGCAAAGGAATGGTTGCAGAAGGAACAGAAGTGATTTATGTCATTACTTCTTCAGCAAACACCTGTAGATTGTGCTGAGAGAACTGGCCTTCTCAAAAGTTGCCATGAAACTACTTATGCAGGATAAATGGATAAAATGAAGACAAAGTGATAATTTTCATGCAGTATTAAGCTTAATTTCACCTTCATGTGGTGCCCTTCTGTTTATATACCTAGATTATGAATCATATTTAGGTGAGAAGAGACAGACCTTTGTGCAAGCCCCAGCCACTTCAGCTGAGCAGAAATCCCTACACTTGGAAAGATCTCCCAGAAATAAGCAGCAATAGAAAAAGTAATAGAAAGAAAATCGGCCGAAGAGCAATAAACTCTTGAAATAAGCAGAAATAAGTTTGGAGATCCTGGAGGGGAGAAGGTGCTTAGATGACTGCAGAGCCCAAAAGCACAGAGCCAAGAGGGCTGAGACAGAATTTGGCAGAGTTACACCCCCAGGCTGCTGCCCTCAGAGCCCACAGCCAGGAGGGGAGCAGAGAGCAGGGCCAGGCTTGACCCTCTCCAGTCCCTGCCATGGCTCTGGAAATCTGCTCTAGCCTAATAACCTCCTGATTAGAACAAGAGTCAGCACAGCTCACCTTCAGAAATGTGACTGGCTTTCACTGAGTTCAGTGGTTTTGTTTGATCTTGACTTTGTTTACCAAATTCCCTTATCAAATCTTTTCCCCTATTTTGTTTTTTTTTTACCAATCAAGGTAGGATGTAAGAGATAAGAATGATTGATGATGTAAAGATCCTGCAGCTCAATTACAAACGAGCAATGAGTAATTAGAAAGAAGCAGAGAGGGAATAACATTCTGATGAGCATGGGGTGCAAACCCTCCCAAGTGACAACCAGCAAATCCCAAAGACAGTAAATTCTGCAGTGACCACACCAAGTGACAAATGCCAGCTGCATCCAAACAAACCCTTTCTGCCACACTACAGATGTCTCAAAGTAAAGATAGCTTGAGACTGGAAGGGCTCATCACAGCCGACACAGCATTTAAACTCATTTTTTCTTCAAGTTTGGAAGCTTCCTAGTCTTCATAATGTAACTGTAGCTTAATTTCATGCAGCATCTCAGTTAAAGAGTGTGCAAAAGTGTAAAGCTTTGCCATCTGGTCTCCACAACACAGCTGCAGACAGAGAATATCACCACAAGGCACCAAAGGTTTTGCCAGAATTCAGATTAATCTAAGTTTAATAACTTTCCTTTGCAGCAGTCACTTTATATCAAAATACTAAATTTCTATTTTGCACCTACAATGTGCCTTTGAGCCAGAGGAATAAAATATATATATATAATTGTATAAAGAGATAATTTCCTTCTTTACTGAAATAAATCCTTCTTTGGGTAATGAGGGATTGAAGGGCGTACACCAAATCAAGAACACATTCAAATATAAATTTTTGTAAGTCTAGCAAGGTGCAGGGACTTTGATTTCCAGAGAGACCCAAGCCAGGTGGTTTAGTGGGAGAGAGCACCTTTGGTGTTTTGGATATCCAGCCACGGGCAGCACGAACAGAGCGAGTTCTCTTCAGAGCCCTGGTGCTGCAGCTGCAGCCAGAGCCACCCCAAGGGCACGGAGCAGATCCCGGGCAGGCGTTCCCGAGGATGCTGCTGCTCTTAAATCCTGCCTGTTGCACTCCCAGCTCCATTTCCGAGCTCTGGGGTTAACCTAGTCCTAGCACAGCACAGATTAACTTAAGTGCTCTGCACTAATGGGATCACAATGCTGGAAACTCTGACCTTGCCCTCCCCGACCCCTGAAGCATCCTCAGACTGTAGCAGTCTTTGAAAGCCTTTAGCGAACATTACTAATTAGAACTCCCTTTCTCTAGGTTTAAAAGCAGTGAAACACGGCTTTTAGCCTGACTGAGGCAATGCTGGAAGTCTCAAGAAGAGATCTCTCTTTTCTCAAGCCCCAGAAATTCTGATAAATGTAGAACCTTCCTATCTTGGAGTGACAGAAGAGACCTTCTCATTACCAGATTACATATTCAAGTCTCACACAGAAGATTATTAACTTCAGGTATAACTTTGTCTTATTAAAGCATTACAAAAAGCCCAGAAATAACAATTAATGAACATGGTCATCACTGCCTCAATATGCAGTTTCTGAAGACCACATATGCTTAGGCTATCACCTGCAAAGACCACAGATGCAATTAAAAAATTGTCACCACAGAAATAATTTTCCAGGCACACCTTTCCAGTATGTGTATATGTAGACACACACTCACAAATACATTTCATAAAAATCAGAAAAAATCTCCTTCACAGCAGAATCCTTCCCCTGCCCCAGAATTGCACAATTTAATGGTTTCAGGCAGCGGATCAGTAGAATTGTGTAATTGTATGGGTTATTCAGCCACAAGCACAACTGGCATTAAACAGAGCAGCTTTTCCCGTCTGTTGTCATGTCCCAAAATAATAAAGCAGCACAGGGCCCTCATGGCAGAGGCTGAGGAGCTCTCACACAAACTTGTGTCACAGTTTCCTGACCAAATCAAGCACTGCAGCCACACACCTGCCTTATCTCAGGCTGAGGCACTGAGAGCACACAATAAATCTGGGAGTCCCACACGCCTTGTCCCCTCAGCAGCCCTGCTGGAGGGATTTATCTCCAAGCACAACTGCTCAGGGACACCGGTGCATTTCAGTTCAGTGACGGGCTCTGAGCCTCCCTGCAGCAAAGTGCTACAGCACGTGCACCAACAGACCCTCTGAGCCCCCCCAAAATCTCCCAGCATTTAAATAAAAGCAAATTTAATTGTCTAGTAGGTTGGAGGCTAGCCGGGATAGGGAGATACATGTTCCCTCCTTAAATGACTGTGCAGTGTGAAGTGGGGCTGTATTTATAGGAAGGAGAACACAAGTCTGAGTTTCTCACACATTTTGTTTAAAAGTTATGTTGGTGCACTCTCCCTTTCCACCATCCCCCTGCTTTCCCCCTGCATCTTTTCTCCAGCATAGATTTAATTATTTAATGCCAAATGCAATAACATCAGGAGCAACCAAGAGCATTCTTCCATAGAATACTTCATAGCACACTAATTAGGACTCTTCTGAGAGATTTAACAATCCCTGTAGGCAGAGGAGGGAGCTGGATCTGATCTCTTCTAATCCCAGTGACTGCCCTCATTTTTGTGCTGCTGCAGAGGGGAGCAGAGGGTTTTTGTGAGAACAGTGCAGCCTGTGCCTCCCTCCAGCTGGGGCTGGGGGATTTGCTCAGCTCCAGGGGATGGGTCAGGGCTGGGTGGAACCTCTGTGCCTCTCATCCCTGCTCGGGTGGGTTCCACAGCCTTTGATCCCAGCGGGTACCAGCTCCTCTTCCCTGGACAAGGAAAGTTGTGTCCCCAGTGCAGACACTGCATCCCCCTGGGGTGTGTCTGACTCTGGCCTTGGCTCCCTCCAGCTGGATGGACAAGGTACAGTTTGCAACCAAAGGAGGAAGCCACATGGAGAGCACTTTTTCTATTTATGGCTGAGCACAGAATCAGAGAATTTGGGTTGGACGTGACCTTAAAGATTATCTCATTCCAGCCCTGCCATGGGCAGGGACACCCTCCACTGTCCCAGGCTATTCCAAGCTCTGTCCAACCTGGCCTTGGGCACTTGGGATCCAGGGGCAGCCACAGCTGCTCTGGGCACCCTGTGCCAGGGGCTCCCCATTCCCGTTGGGATTTCACCCCAATATTCCATCCAACCCACCTACAGCCCCTTCTGCTGTCCCTCCACACCATTGTCCAAAGCCCCTCTCCAGCTCTCTTGGAGCCCCTTTAGGCTCCAGCTGATGCTCCAAGGTCTCCTTGGAGCCCCCTCTTTCCCAGCTGGCCTCATGCTGTGAGCAGCAGCACAGGGTCCAACAAACTTCACTCACAGTTTCGAGCTCCTGGCCTCACCATGATGCCATCAGTGCATTTCTGAGTGGGATTTTGCAGTGCTTGAGACAAGGATAAGCACACTGGAAAACCAGCTCTGGTCTGAGCACTGCATCTCATTGCAATGGAATGTGTTGTTTGAGCCATTAGCTTTAAGTGACACAAACCAAAGGCATAAAAACACTTCTGAATTGCTAATAATGCTCAGTTACCTCTCACCTTATTTCAGATCACTGGTGTTTGTAATATTTCTGCTCTTCCTTCTGTTCTTCAGCATTGCCATTGAAAATGCAGCAGTAATTAGCTACCATGAAAACTAAGAGCAGTAAATAAGGACTGTTAATTATTAAAGCATGAAAGAGTTTCAAATTGCAATGCTTACTGAAATCAACATAACTCTTCCCCCCCAATTAAACTAATCCAAGGAGACCTTTCCATTAAAAAAAAAAGTTGCAATATGAGTATTAGCTATGTCACCCTGTACGGCTGATCTTTAAACCAGACCAAATGTGAAATTCCCAACATATTTTGAAGTTGCTGCTCTTTATTTTTACCAACTAATGACTCTTTTGAACTTCACCTCACGATACTTATTAGCCTTCTTAAATATACTGGAGGTGATACATTCTTCATTTGTGTCACTCATTAATCACTGCTCAATAACTGCTGTCAGGAAGCTGCTGGCTTTGATGTCTCATTGTTCAGCTCATTCTTTCTTGTTGGTAGTTAATCAAACGCTTCCCTGCTGTGGTCAAAGCACAGCTTGAGAGCAGCTCCAGAGGTGATCCAGCATTAAAACATGGAGCTGATTGGAAAGGTCCAGTTTTGGGGTTTTTTTTGTTGTTTTTTATTTTTTTTTATATACGGTGCCAAAGTGAAAGCTTTCATTCTGCAGTCCTTGGCAAATGAGACATTGTTGTCCTGCCCTCATGACTGGGGAGCTCAGAAAATAGCACTGAGTTCTGCCATCTGACTGAAGCACGCTGTAATGACTGACTAATTAGCTGCAGTTATGAAATGAACTGCAAACTTTCCACTGTCAATCACAGGCAAATAACTTTCCTTTTTTTTTCCTTTTTTTTTTCTTTTTTAAAGAGTGGAATTAAAATAATTGTCAAAACATGCTAAAACTTCAGGGGGTGGTGAGCCAAATGAAAGCACCCAGCAGAGAAAAATATCTATCCTGGGATAAAATGAACATTTTCATTCCTAGTGTTTGTTCAAGCTAGATTTATACTGAAAAAATTCAAGAAGAGATTCTGCAGAAGCAAGAGTGGGCAAACTGAAAACAAAAGAAGGAGCAACTTACAAGAGGATTAAAGACAAGAATGAAATGGGACCAGGAGCAGCACTGAAAATTAAATTAAAAAAAAAATAAAGACTGACTATTAGAAAAGATCACATTTTAATAGTAGTTTGGCACTGCTATGTTTATTTGTTTAAAAAGAAATCCTCAGTGTTAGGAATCTTTGCAAAGATGCTAAAATCTTCCTGTTTCTCTTTTCAGAGACCTGGCTCTGATAACAGGACGTGCCAAACAGTTGCTGCTGTGCAGCTGAAGAGATCTCTCAGATTAATAAATATTATCATCATCTTCCACTTGTGAGTGAATTAGTAAATTTATGTTAAAATAAAGAAAAATAAAAGAAAATAAACGTGATGTACTTTTAGAAAGAAGGTTAATTACACTGCCTAATAATTTTATACATGTAATAATGATATTTAGCAAGTGGTACCTAAGAAGCAAAGACATTTTTAGCCAGAGCCTTCTCTCTTGCTGTTCCCTGAGTTCCTCTCCTGCATAAAATCTGGTGACAATCACCAATTGTTGAAACACTCAAATTAGTAAGACAAGAACTTGAGCAGGAGAGGAGGTTGAAAGTAAATGATCGTTAAGGTCCCTTCCAAAGCATTCTAAGATTCTATGATGTGTCATTTTACATAAAACATTGTAAAAATCTCTTTGTAGTAGAGACCTCACAGCCCAGACATGGCACAGATAATGACAGCCCCCATCTGTACAGCTCTGAGATCTCTGTGCTGTCTCATTTTGCTACAGCTTTCATGAGAACACAGGCCTATAATTAAAATAAGAACTTGGTGGACTGTTTAGAGTCTAACTTTCACTTTGTTACCTGCTATTTCCCATTTTCCTCTTGTTTGAAACTGAACAGAAAAGATCATGCTTTAGCCTGCAGGCATTTTCTTTAGATTTTTTTTTTTTCTTCCCAAATGGCTGAGGGAACAAAATATTTCCCTTTCTCTAGACACTGGCATTCCACCTGACTCAAATTCCCGTGACCTCAAGCACCATTTTTTTTCCCTCTGTTCAAGACTGGCTGTAAAAGCACTAAGTTAATACACGGCCTGCTCATTGTGGGTACAATGCACCTCTGGGTGTGCCCTGAAGGGCAGGATGGGATCTTTGAGGAAATCTGAAGGCTGCAAATCCCCGATGCACGAAGGGCAGGCGCTGAGCTGCTCGAAATGCAGAGGTTAATTTGCCGGGGTTAGGAGGCAGCAGCACATCTCCCCTGGAAGCTGCAACGCTCCAAACCTTCTCTGCCCGGCTGGGCCTGGGCTGCACTGACCTGTGCAGGGCTCAGGGTTTGAGGTGTCGCCGCTCAGGTTTTGGGATACCAGTGCTAAGTTTTTATGGTGTCACTGCTCAGTTTCTGGGATATCACTGCTCAGTTTTTGAGGTGTCACTGCTCAGTTTCTGGGATATCACTGCTCAGTTTTTGAGGTGTCACTGCTCAGTTTCTGGGATATCACTGCTCAGTTTTTGAGGTGTCACTGCTCAGTTTCTGGGATATCACTGCTCAGTTTTTGAGGTGTCACTGCTCAGTTTCTGGGATATCACTGCTCAGTTTTTGAGGTGTCACTGCTCAGTTTCTGGGATATCACTGCTCAGTTTTTGAGGTGTCACTGCTCAGTTTCTGGGATATCACTGCTCAGTTTTTGAGGTGTCACTGCTCAGTTTCTGGGATATCACTGCTCAGTTTTTGAGGTGTCACTGCTCAGTTTCTGGGATATCACTGCTCAGTTTTTGAGGTGTCACTGCTCAGTTTCTGGGATATCACTGCTCAGTTTTTGAGGTGTCACTGCTCAGTTTCTGGGATATCACTGCTCAGTTTTTGAGGTGTCACTGCTCAGTTTCTGGGATATCACTGCTCAGTTTTTGAGGTGTCACTGCTCAGTTTCTGGGATATCACTGCTCAGTTTTTGAGGTGTCACTGCTCAGTTTCTGGGATATCACTGCTCAGGTTTTGAGGTGTCACTGCTCAGTTTCTGGGATATCACTGCTCAGGTTTTGTGGTGTCACTGCTCAGGTTTTGTGGTGTCACCGCTCAGTTTCTGTGGTGTCACTGCTCAGGTTTTGGGGTGTCACCGCTCAGGTTTTGAGGTGTCACTGTTCAGGTTTTGAGGTGTCACTGCTCAGGTTTTGAGGTGTCACTGCTCAGGTTTTGAGGTGTCACCGCTCAATTTTTGTGGTGTCACCGCTCAGGTTTTGAGGTGTCACCACTCAGTTTCTGGGATATCACTGCTCCGGTTTTGAGTTGTCACCACTCAGTTTTTGAGGTGTCAATGCTCAGTTTTTGAGGTGTCGCCGCTCAGGTTCTGTGGTGTCACTGCTCAGTTTCTGGGATATCACTGCTCAGTTTTTGAGGTGTCACCGCTCAGGTTCTGTGGTGTCACTGCTCAGTTTCTGGGATATCACTGCTCAGGTTTTGTGGTGTCACTGCTCAGTTTCTGGGATATCACTGCTCAGTTTCTGGGATATCACTGCTCAGATTTTGAGGTGTCACTGCTCAGTTTTTGAGGTGTCACCACTCAGTTTCTGTGGTGTCACTGCTCAGGTTTTGGGGTGTCACCACTCAGGTTTTGAGGTGTCACTGCTGTCAGCTTACCCTGCTCCCACACCAGGGAACCTGGAGCGAATTCCAGAAGAAATCAGGGACATCATGATGCTGGTTCTGTTTGATGAACATCTGAGGGGTGTTCCAGGGGACATTTGGAAAGCAGAGGGAGCCCAAACCAAGGTTTTTAGTGAGTTTTAAGTTCAAGCAGCTAATTCACTTTTTCTCTCCAAGGCACCGAATTTTTGGGGCTGTATCTTTGCCTCCAGTGAAGATCCCGAATATTTTGCAGGAATATCACAACAAATGACCCAGATTGATTCTGTGCATCATTAATGCACCAACCCTCAGTCCAATGGAACTGCAGGAGGATGAATTTGGACTCTTGTTCTTTAAGGAATATGAGGGGCTTTGCTCCAGATGCAAAATGACAGACTGCTGATGGCTCCTTACATATACTTTGCAGACTGAATTACTCATAAATAATTATGTCAAATAAAGTAAACTCCCCATAGCCTTACCAAGGAAGAAACTCTGAGAACATCAACAAAAAAAAGCACCATCAGACAAGTGTGAGGTAGAGAAAGGAACTAACCAAAAGGTACTGGTTTCTTTTTTTTCTTTTTTCAATTGAGTTAATTTAAGAAAAAAAAAAAAAAAAAAAGAAAGGCAACAGTCCCTCAGGAACTTTCCAATAGGTTTTCACCAAGGTGCTTAAATTTTAAAGATTTTTGCATTCTGGGCCAAATACAATAAAAATTAAAAGCCCTTCTCAATGCCCATACCTTGGAATCAAGATGATTCCTTTAAATTAATCTAGTACAGCACTGAATCTATCCCTATTAGGAATAATTTATTTTCTATCTGTTTTCATGAAATATAACCCAACTGGGAGAAAGAGTTTGACTCAGACTGCATTATTTTTGACCTAACAAATCGGGTAAAGTTCTCTAATCTCTCATAACTGGTATTCTCCTGTATAATTCTATGAAGATTGAAACCCCTTTTTTCCCAGTTTCGAGCTGTAGGTGACAGCTGCATTTCAGGACACAGGCTGCCCTGGTGTCTTATCACAGTCTGTAAGATGTCTTCAGTATCTCCATTGTCTCTCTTTTCTTAAGCTCTTTGTCTTACTGTGATTTTTCTTCCCCTTTTTCCTCATTCTCTTTCTCATTGTTCATTATTCTGCCACATTTCCCCAAGGGCCTCCAGCTGACTCTCTCCTTGGATTCCATTCTCCTCTCTGCTTTGTCTGCAACCATTTTCATTTTAAATGTAGCTGTCCTTATTAGCTGCTTTCCCTGCTCCAGACTGATTTTCCTGTTCTCTGCCTGTTTGACAATCCAATCACACCCCAGTGTTGAGCTGCTTGTTTTACACAGAGCTCTTCATCCCCCAGCAGAACTTCCCTTCTGATCCCCTCACAGACCAGCAGCTTCCTGCCTGGCACACGCACTTACAGCAGGCAGCAAATTTGACATAAATCCACTAATTCAGGCTGTATTTTATGAAGTCTCTCTGCATGCCAGCCCCTGTTTTCCCTTCTACAAGGAGCAGTTGCTTTTCATTTCTGGAACATTTCCCGAACCTGAACCCATCCTGCCTCAGATTCAGTTCAATTCTGCCCTGCCCCACTCCCAGGAATGGAGAACGTCTCTCATCCTTTACTCCTTATTGAAAAAACAATAATTAAAATACCCAAACCCACAATGTTTTACTAGTTTGGTCTATTTTACTCATCACACTCTTTCTCCTCATCATTATCTTGTTATATTTTATATTTTTCTCCTGTTCACCATTGCTTAGAGTGCCTCTTATTGATGGGAAAAGAGGAAAACTTCCCTCCAAGCTGGACATCCTTACTGGCTCCACAACTTCAAAATTTTCCATTCACAGCCTCAAAATCTCCCTCTGCAATAAATATTTGCTGCTTGTCATGAACAGGAAACTACAGAAATGATCACAACATCAAGAAGAAATAAATAAAATTAAATGGAAAAGGCACTTTTAACCTAAATGGTATCTGGAAAGCATCAAACTTAGAAACACAAGCTCCTGAGAATCTCAGTGGAGAATCTTTTCCAGAGGGAAAACTGGATCAGCTGCATTGCAAGGAATCACACAAGTTGGATCGTGGTTATTGTAGGAATTTCTGTGGTTCTGAGGGTGCTTAGTGCCTGTGCTTTAGGGTTTTGTTTTATTGTATAAATATCTTCTCAGTGTCTCTGAAGGAAGTTTTGGAAGCTGGCCTAAATCTGGGAAGTTTAAATATGGTCCAGCTATGGCTGGACTCAATGATCTTGGAGGTCTTTTCCAACCTTAATGATTCCAGGATTCTGTACAGGGATAGCCCAATTAGGGGATTTGTTCTGTTTCTTGAGGGAAGATCAGGAAAGTCCTGATGGTTACTAATTAAAGAACTTGCCCTCAGCATTTCCTTTACTATAGAAGAGGGAGAAAGTTCTTAGAATGACTACCAAACTGACTTTAAATATAACCATGCAACAAGATGTAGTTTCATCGAGGCACACACAAAATGCCAGGCTCAAAACCAGGATAAATACATAACCTGCATAAGCAAAAATGCCATTTATAAAACTAAACATTTCATGTGTGCATCTCTTCATTCAAATCTAACAGCAGGTACACGTTCTTACACTGAATAAAATTTATTGACAAATATAAAATCTGACTCTAGCAGAAGAGCAGTGTGCTGCAAAAGGCAATATTTCAGCAGCATGAGGGACTTTTACCCATTCTTTTTTATCAGCTGTGTTTCTAACTTGAACAAAAAGTGTTATCCATCATCTTGACTCAGAACCCAAAAGCACAGTTTTCACAATATTTCCAACGTGAGGAGACATGCCCAATTTTAACTGGAACTGACACAGTCACCTACCTGAACCTGTACCAGAATTTGTGAGCTGAACTGAAAAGGGAGGTAAATAATCCAGAAATTAATGCTGTGCTTTTCCAGGGGGTGCAGGCAGCACGAGAACTTGAGCCAGATCAGAGTTTATTTCATCCAAGGATGATGGCACATTCATTCACAAAGAAAAAATACTTCTAGCTGGAAAGTTTCTAACAGGTCCCACTTAAACAGGGCTAGCTTTAGAAAAACCCTCACCTTCCTATGCAAAACAACATCAATGAGCATTTGAAAATTCCTTACTCTTTAAACATGAATGGACTTAGATCAGGTTTGAAATCCATTGCAAAAAGAAAACTGTTTTTTGAGTGAACAAGAGCATTTCTGAAGCATTCTGTGCAACTGAATCATTAGACTTTGGAGTTTAATTAATGGCCAAACTCATCTAGATGAGGAAAAGAAAATCAAGTTATAAAAGACTCTTTAATCATTATAAATTCCCTATTTTTCCTCAATTATCACAATACTATGGGGTATATGTTTAAGTTAACACTACAGCACAGTTTAGATCAGCAACTGCTAATCCAGTTATTTTATGTGAGGAAAAAATAAGATTTTAATGCAACAAAGAGACAGCTCTTCTTCCCTTCCATGGTAATCTAACACTTGTTTTGAGACTTCCCCTCTGAGTGATTTTCAGTTAAAGAGGAAATGTTTTTGGTGATATTTTCATGGGAAACACCACAATTTTCCTTCATCCTCTTTGCCTTGCAAGGCTTTCCCCATAGGTGTGCAGGAAGGTATCTAAAGCCCCGCGAGGGTACAAGGGGAGGTTGCTGAACTGCATCCCAGATCTGTGGGTTTTGAAATGCAAATTGGCAGCAACAGTTGTCCAAGACTGTCACACAATCAAGGGCTCCCAGCTCCTCTCTCCATGAAACACAGCGAGCTGCAAGCAAGGACCAGCCAACCCTAATCAAGAGGAATGTTTCTGTAATTAGATGGGATTGTTTGTTAGCCCAAGAAATTAGAGGCAGCTCTTACAGCACAAACAATAACAGAGTTTATTGCCTCTGTAGTAATTTTTTCTCTTCACAGTCTCATGATTTGCAATAACATTCTGATTTTCATTTTAAGCTGTTTGGATTTTGCTGCTCCCACTGCCTTACTTTTGGGATGTAATGAATGAAGATAACGAAATTATCTTAATAATTTACCATCACAATTATGCTGTGGTAGTTTGGGAGGGGAGGTGGTTCTGTTTCTTTATTTGTTTGGGTTTTTTTTCCATAAGAAAGCCAAGAAAATCTGCTCTTTTTTGGTATGTCACCTTCCCCTTTTTATGTCCACCAAGAACAGCCATTTCACCATATGTATACAGAGAGCTGAAGAAGGAACTGCAGTAAAAAAAAAAAAAAAAAGAAAAATTGGCGTTTCCAGGTATTTGGCTATTTCATCTTCCTAAAATCCTGGAACAAAGCGGGTGTCCTTGCAGCACTGAGGTCAGATAAAACTGCTCCTTTCTCGCAGTGCTTCCAGCACCTTTCCTGAAAGTACACCAAGACCTCACCTCTTGCTGGGGCAGAAAGGATTTGTGTGCTTGAGCTCCCATTCTGCACTGGGATAGATCATCCTGGAAACTGGGAGAGATCATCCTGGAAACTGGGAGAGATCATCCTGGAAACTGGGACACCTGCAGAGAGAGCTGCCAGGAGCAGCAGCACAGAGGTGCTTCAGGTTCCTCTCACACTCAGTATATTTTAATGGACTCCAGGAGGGATCATCTCACAAAGATTAACTGGCCTTGGGACAACAGGGGCTGTGAAAGCTGGAGCTCTGTGGAAAAAATCAGTTTTGATGACGACTCTGAAAAGATTCGCCTGGATGAGGAGGGATGGCAGCATGACGTGAGGTCACACAGGTGACCAGGACACCATAAATTGTTTCCTCTGCTTCTGTGGCTGCTGGAAGTTTGATGGTGCTGAATGTGAGGCTCCATAAATACGGCTAGAGGGATTTCAGACAAAGGGGCTCCTCGCAGCTGTCTCGTTCTTTTCTAGCTGGAATTTGTTTCCCAGTATCTTATGCTTCAAATCTTTTCTCTCAACACTTTAATGGGATTTTCCCTTTAAATATCTTCAAAATTTTTCTGTAAAGACTAATTATAACCACCTCACACACATTGTAAAAGACATACTAAGAAGTTGGTGCCTCTCCAGCTCTAGGAATTTACACCCTGCAAAATTACACATTCCAATCATAAGGTCTGACAAAATGAACAATTTATTTTCAGTTGCCCTCGCATAAATACAAAAAAAAAATTTAAAAAATTAGCCAAAAGGGAAGCTGAAAGAGAACTCAAAACTGTGTCTTGAGGTTCTCTGGGATGTCTCGATGTGATGTAGAAAAAGTAGCACAGTAATGATGAATAGGTGAACTTCACAGCAAAAATATCCACTGCCAGGCTAGGCCTTGGTCTTTGTGGCCTCAGTGAGAACTTCAGCTCTTGAATTTCTGCTGTGGGAACAATTTGCAGGAGGATTCTGGAAGATGTTATTGACTAACAGCTGTTCTTTGTGTTGCCTGGGTTTTGTGGGCATATCCCAGCAGTGCAGAGCAGTCAGCTACAACATCAAAACTGGAAATACGAGCAGCACGTAAGTGGCCAGCTCAGGATAAAGCAGTGTCACACCTGTAAAACCCACCAGCTAAATCTGCACATTAGCACTGTCTACAGGAGGGTCTGAAAGCAGGGAATTTCAGCAGTCACCAGAGACAGGCTGGGCTTCCAAGTGATCAATAAAATACCTATTTGGGTATTATTTCTCCATAACTCAGGTATGGCATCGTAAAGAAAATATCTGCCCCGACAGATGGTCCCTGGTCTTGTCTCCCATAAAGGTGATGGGGCCATATCTCAATTTTAAGTGTAAGAAGCACTACTTTATTCTTTTCTACAACTTCAAATAAAATAAAGAGTTAACAATCTCCTTCTGTTACACCTCAATGTATAGTAAGTATACTTACAATAAAGAAAACTCACATAAAATATGGAAATTTTCCTTTCAACAAGAAGAAAAAAAAAATTAAAAATAACACCTTCATTACAGGATCCTGTGAAGTTACACAATTCAGACCAATTTTCTAAGAGCATAGCAAACTTAGAGTTCTCTGCAAACACAACCAAAATTGCTCCTCCACTGATTTAAAATTATCCAACACTCTATTAACAATTTATCTGCTTCTAAAAGTGACGGCAAAGTACATTATTGTCTCTCTGCAAGGGGACAGAAAAATCTTCAAGGTCTTGCGAGAACTTTACCAAGTGGAGAAGAAACCAAACAAATAGAATCTGAATATACATGAAACATAGCTTGATTTAAATTCAGACATAATCTCTCTCTCGGGCATGAGAGGACTACAGGTGATAGCATTTGAAATCACCTTGGAGAGCAAACCAGATGTCGAGCCCTGCCTCTGCTCCAGGTGTCCAAACGTGCTGGTGGGAGCCAATTTCCTTGCACCACTCAGAACCTTACGTAAGAAAAAGCGACAGCAGCACTTTGCATATCTGCTAGGAGCACACCATTTATTTACAGGCTTAAAGAGAGCCTGGAACATTCATCCAGGCAGCTTGTTATGCAATTTATATGGTACAATTTGCTTCTAAAATAAAAGAAGAGTACAGACTGCCTTTTATGTCTTTATATAATGTGCCATGTAGGAACTATAGGCATTACACAGATTTGGGGTTGGAATCTATACTTATTTCCAATATAGTTAAGTATAGTCATTAAATTTCAAGCTTGTGTGTCCTTTCCTAATGTTCTTTCATCTAGAAACACCCTCTAAAGAAAACACATAGAAAAGCTATTTCAAATTTTTTTTTTTTTGCTAAACTTTATCCTCCTGCAGCTTAATATTACAGGCACAAAGAATACTCAAAAGGGAGTAATAAACTCTAAAAGGCAGAGTCAATGCAGATGCAAATTTTCCCTCTTCTGAGGCAGAGCAAATGTGATTGTTCCTCTCCATGAATTACAAGAGGAACACAGATTAGGTTTGCCATAAATCTCAGATAAATCATTTATATGGTTATATTGCTGCATATCAGAGTGATAATTCATGTGACAGTTGTAGAAATCACATGAGCACCCAGCATCAAACCGATTTTTGCCAAACTTTCTGTATTTAGCTATAACATCAATTTGCATATTCCCATTCAGTCAGCATAATTTTTAAACTGTTAAGCTAATGACAAATGAGGCTGTTTATTGCCAAATGAGGAGATTATTGCACAACTGTTGATCCAGTGGCCATCCTTGTAATAACAAAGACAATTATTTATGGGTTAGGATTGCTCCCCCTGCGTTGCTTTTGCACTGCTTGATAACAAAGACAGCACAAAGGGCTTTGCACAGCTCACAGATTTTTCCTGGTGTGCCCACCCAGCACGGAGGTTGGGTTTTACAAACTGATTGGAACATTATCGCCCACTTTTCAATTTAAAACGCTCAAATAAGCAAAAAAGATTATCAATAGCAATGCATCTTTTCACACAAAAAAAGCCCCGAAGTGGCTCAGGCACGGTGATAAATATTTTGCCATTTCATTCTGAGCCATTTCTGGAGGTGTTTCCACGTTTTAACCAATATATCCCTTGTTGCTCTGTGCAATTTGTTCAGTGTATTTACTGACTAAAAGGAGAGCACTCGGCACTGTCATTAAAATATAAAGTTACAGGAGTCATGGACATCATCAGAAGGGAAGAAAAGCAACCTATCACCCCAGGCATCCCACAGAGTGCGATGAAAAGCAGCCCTTGGCATTTATTCATCCTGGTGAGATGTTGTTGAGGAGGTGCACGGGCTGTGCTTCATGCAAAATATTCTGTGCAGCAGCAACACACTGGATTGTGGCTGGTGGGAAAGCCAGGAAATATTACCTGGATGCTGGATCTGGAAAAGGCCCAGGACGCTGGATTTGGGAAAGGCTTGGGATGCTGGATCTGGGAAAGGACGGGGATGCTGGATTTGGGAAAGGACGGGGTCGTTGGATTTGGGAAAGGACGGGGTCGTTGGATCTGGGAAAGGCTCGGGATGCTGGATCTGGGAAAGGACGGGGA
>VZTB01014203.1:167059-210328 GCA_013397245.1 Thryothorus ludovicianus | reverse complement strand
GCCATCTGAGAAGTTGCTGCTCTGAATAGTCCAGAAAGCAAACACCATCCCAGGCTGCATCTCCAGAAGCACTGCCAGCAGCTTGAGGGAGATGTTCTTTAAGATAAATAAAATATTATTGACTGAAAAACATTTCTGAATTGTTTCCCTCCCCCCGTAGAATACTGATTTGTGGCTCTTACTAACAAAAGGGAAAACAAGCCTTGGATCTGTGGCATGTGCTGTGGACTGGATCTGGGAAATTCTGTGAATTCAGTGCAGAAAGGAGGTCAGATTACAAATGTTCATTACAGGCAGCGATAATTTCTTTTGCTGCTGAGTCTTTGAGAGTACTAATCCAGGTTCCTCGAAGGCCAATGTACAATGGAGGGTATGAAATTGTGGTTGTGATGTTTCAGAGGCATTCTGATGGCTTTGGAAGGGTGTCAGATGATGTTTAAGCCATGGTCTATTTGTCACCTGCACAGATTAAAGGTGAAAAATGTAATGCCGTTAAGTCCATGGAAAAGTTCCACTGGCCTCAGTAAAATAGGATTTACTGGGAAAAATTTGTACACTATTTCAGACACAAGGTGAAATTCAGAGTCTCCCTGGAATTTCAGGCTCATTTTAAAAAGCACAACCATTTACAGCTCTCCAAAGGAGACCACAAGTGAAGTACCAGCAGCACTGCATTAGGTCAATTACACAAACAGAAACCTCAGAAAGCTCCAATCCACAGAGTACCTACTTGAATAAACATTATTGCAGGTAACCCTTTGGCCTGCTCAATTCTCCTGAGTGTCATAAACTCCTATTGGCATTTCCTGAATGGTGAAGAAATCTGATTCTGTAAATGATTTGATTTAAATGCCACCCAAGGCAGAGCAATCAGACTGGGTTTCTGTGCAGAATCTCCCTCCTGGATCCCACTCTGGTTTCTGTATTTTCAAAGATCTGGCGTCCAAGAACCAAAACAACATTCACTCCATTTTCACCATCTCTCTCTCTGTGTTCTCCATTTCCCCAGTCCTTCTCTCTTTTCTAAGTATTCTGTCACAGATAAATGGTGTTTATGTCCAACACACAATAGTGTTTCTTAAACAGTACCCAAGGTGCTGTCTCTGCACATGTCACCTTCCCAGACCTGTGGTGACACCACTGGCAGTTCTAAAGACACAGCTACAAAGCAGGAGAGAAGTTGAATTCACAGCTATGATAAAGAAAAACAGGGACCTGCCTCATATGAATCGTTTGGAAAAGGAAAAAATTACAAAGTCAAGAAATTGAATGAGAAGCAAAGTTTTTGAACCATGACAAGAAGTTTAGTAAAAAGACACCTTGTCTAACTCCCAGCCCATAATTTAAACCAGAAAAGTTCCAAACAAAGTGACTTTGTAAAGAGCCTGCCTTGAAGCAAAATCCAATTCATGGCAATTCAAACAAGCCAGTACAATAATGCCACCAGCCTTCTTAGCAAAAGCAATCCAGTCAGAGAGAGAGGCAAACTCATGCACATTAACCCAAAACCACCAAGAACTCGGGGATCCCTGTTTGGACATTGAGTCTGGAGCCATTCCCAGTTATCCCACCCAGCACAGCCCCTCGTGGAGGGGAGCAGCTGCCAGGAGCAGTGGGATTGCAGAGCTGCACCAAACCACCTGAGACACAGCAGGACTGAGAGGAGAGGCACTGGGACACAAATCCCAAAGGACACGTTTGTGTTAGCCGTGCACAAAGCCTGCACAGCTGCAGCAGATGGAAAAAAATAACAACAAAACAAAATCAAGGGAAGGAAACATAACAATAAATAAATATAATCCATCTCTGAAACAAAACAATAAATAAATACAATCCATCTCTGATGCACTTTCTGCTCCTTGCTCAGAGCTGCACAGAGTTCACAGCAGCTTCGTTACAACATTTCAGAACATCCTCCGAGCACAAACCCTTGGTTTCATGACACTGCAGTTCTACTGTACCTGGAGAGGCTCTCTTGCATCCTGGGGCCAGAGGGAACAACAGAAATCCCTGCAAACAACCTCGTGCCACCCCAGCAACCTCCTTAAACACCTGGAATCACTGGAATCACTGGAATCACTTGCAGCTGTGGCTGGCTTGAGTAGCAACAATTTCCTGGGAGTGATTCACTCTTTCACAATTTGAGAGTTTCTTCAAATCAAACAGCCCCTCAGTTATGGGAAAAAGTTGGCAACTTTTCTTCTAAAATAAAAAAAAATATAACCAAGCCACCAAATCCAAAGAAAAAGCAAATCCATGTTCAAACACAGAAAGAGGAGAGGGATAAATCATGCTGTTGTTCTATGCTGATTTGTGCACTCCTGCTGCAAACTGTTTAATATATTGCTGCATTAAATAGGTAAATACCTAGGGCCTGGCCACAGGGTTAAATATACAGGTTTATATATAAATATAATATAAATACATATATATAATGTACACATCAAAGTATCTATGTACCAGATAATGTAAAATTCTTCCATATTTCCACCTTTTTTCATCTGTCCTCTCCATGTCTGCAGCATTTCAGTTGAAGAACTGTGACACTGCTGAGAGTTTTCTTGTCCTCAGGAGTACCCAGAGAATTCCATGAATTCCTTGCCCTCCTGCTGCCTCCACCTTTGTTGCAGGGCTGCAGATAAAGGGGGAAGCAGCAGAGCCACGGCCTCCCTGATTCATTCCTGCCTCTCCATCCATCACAACATCCTTTATTGGAAGGAAGTTTAGCAAATTCATACCTCCCCTCACTGTTCCACGTGAGAAAGAAGAGGAAAAAATTCCAAGGTTTCTGTGTCTGTTACTATTGATCTGGAGAGAAGCTGAAAATTGTAGAGTTTATAATTGTAGCTCTACCTCATTTAAAAATCTCTTTTTCCTGGCTGAGATGGCAACAACAGCGTAAGATCTCACACGTGCTGGATCTTCCCAGCTCTTACCAGGCGCATCTTTTAATCTAGATACA
The DNA here is from genome assembly GCA_013397245.1 of Thryothorus ludovicianus. Lineage (NCBI taxonomy): Eukaryota > Metazoa > Chordata > Aves > Passeriformes > Certhiidae > Thryothorus > Thryothorus ludovicianus. The sequence goes on along the minus strand of VZTB01014203.1, from coordinate 207,366 downwards.
AGGCTGGATAAAAATGGGGTTTACCAGGCGCATCTTTTAATCTAGATACAAGGCTGGATAAAAATGGGGTTTAAAGTCCTAGCCAGCCTCTGCCTCAGGTTTTGGATAATCTGGAAATCTATCTACATCCATTTTTCTGATGCCAGTTGAAACCAGAGTGGGATAAACTACTTTTAGCACGGAACAGATTTAATTCAGGTACTAGCAGAATACAGGCTAATAAAACTTTGGGAAACTACTTTAAAGAGATATTTAATAGTGAAAAAGGCAGAAAACCCTAAGGGGAAAAAAAAAAAAAAAAGTTGAAGAAAGATTCATTTCGTATTGATTTTAGTGCCAAATTTAGCTAATTTTAAGGTTCCAGTTCAGCAGGACTTTTAGATATAGTTATCACCACTCTTGAAAAATTACTGTATAATCTTCCCACTACTTCAACTAAAATGCTTTAACAGAATCAACAGGTGTGACAGGAAATAATGCACAATCTACTGTTCAGTTTACTAGGTTATTTATTTAGTATAGAAAAGACTAGAGCTGTGGTTTTAAAATAAATTAAAGGGGATTTTTTAGCTCTGAGCAGTAGTATTTGTATTTCTCAACCTATTAAAGTGACTTGGAACAAATACATACATCCATCTTCAGGAAAAAGAAACAAATGATTATTTTATGTAATTATAGAGAGAACAACTGAGAACCATGAGACTATCTTAGGCAAGGATTTTTTAAAAAATCCTTTTGTTCCATCCTTTGCAAATCATTTTCCATGATTCATCACATAACTCATTATTCAAGCCTTTTCCTGAGGAACTACCAGACTTATAAATTATTTAATGGCAACTCTGTGTTGAACATGTTTCTCTTCACTTCATACCACAGAGTAATCCCATTTTGGTCTGGAAATAATAACTCAAAACTTCCTTGGCAGTCAGGGTAAATCACACTGAGATTTTTAATCAGCTAAAAGATGGGCAAAGTTAGAAAGAGAACTAAAACCAGACCCTATAGAAATGGAGAATCCCAGTGGTATTTCTGTTCTTTGAGCTGTGCACATCAATCATGTCTTCCAAGAAAAAAAGGAGGAGAATTTTAAATAATGAGGTTAACAGGTGAGTCCAAGCAACTGCTCCATTCTTTGACTATTTACCAGTTTTGTCTGGAATTGGGCTACATTTAAAGCTCAGATGTGAAGGGAAAAATACTATTCCTAGGGGGCACAGGGAACCCAATAACTTTCTTCTTCATGCTTAATAATCTTGTATGTGAGGGACCAATCTAATTTGTGGAAACGGATTGTACCTTAGGGATATGTTATTTCAACCCAAACTGAATATATTATTCATCCTAAAAAGCAGCAATAAAGATTATATAAGATGTAATTCATTATTTTTCTAAATGTTCCACGATTCCACGGGGACACGAGACTTAAATAGCTTACAGGAAGCCTACCTTAATTAGGTTGCTTTTCAAATCAAATATAATATAATTTTAACATGAAAAAATAAAAAATAATAAAAAAACGTCACTCAAGGGAAGCATTCCATTTACGAGGATGATTAATGGAATTTAAAGGGGAGAAAAGCCACACGGATGCCGGGGTGAGGAGAGATGTGGAGTAAGCTGGGACAGGGAAGGGCTCACTCGTAAATGGACGTGCACAGATCTGTGAGCCAGGCACAGACATCCCTCTCATATTCATGCATTCCTGCACGCCCTCGCAGAGAAAGGCAATTTGTTACCAGAGCAACCACGGCCACTTGGCTTTTTTGTCCTCCATCAGAGTTGGTTTGCATTTTTGTTAACTCATTTTAGCCACAGAAGCTCAGAAAAAATGGTGGCATAAAGAGATTTCTTGGATTTGTACTCGCGCTTCTCCGCTCGTTCCCGTTTGTGGGAATGGTTTTGCCATTTCTATGGAAAAAAAAAAAGAAGAAAATTTAGGTATTTTTTTTCAGTAATTTACAAACAGTTCACTGGAAGACAGTGAAAGTATAATTGAGGTGCTTTGCCTCTGTGGGACTATTAAAATACTGATGTATATTCCATGGAAATAGGCATTGCCTGTCTGTGCACAGAGTAATGCTTCAGTTTCTCAGATCCAGGAAATCATTAATTTCCATAAACATTGCCTTTTAATGAGGGTTGTGGTCAACGATTTAATTTGGGGTCTTCAACTCCACTGTCATTTAAGTAGCAACCATAAAAGCTGAAATTCAGGTTCTTTAATTCCCAGTGTACATAAGGACACTCAGTGCTAAGTTTTATAAATCTTCAAACAGCCTTTAAATGAAGGGCTTGAATTAGGCAGCAAAATCTGAAATTTCTGGCCTTACCCTGTCTGCATGCCAGTTAGCACTGTAGGAAACACTCCAGGAAAATTCAGGTGTCAGGGATTTAAACATCACAGGGAGCCACAGTCCTGGGCTGGAAGATGATGGATAAAACCCACTTACAATTCCTTTTTTCCCTATCAAGGAAGAAACTTTTCGAAATTAAGAATATTTTGGCTAAACACTGAGGGAGGGAAGAAAGCAATTAATTTATTGCTTTTTTCCAATCTCTTTGTTTTGTGGTTTGTTTAATGTTTGTTTTGCTTTGTTTTTTCTGGTTTGTTTTGTTGTGTTTTACAGTAGTCTGGGCAAAGATCACTCACATCTTCTCTATTAGAAACAGATCCATCCTGTAAGTCTGGTCTATACTTTAAACAAAACAGACTAATGTATTTAATTAATTACAGTCTGTTCATCAGAGACACTTTTCCAGTAAATAAAAATCATATTATCTCCAGAGAAATGACATATATGAAGTGGTTAGGGGCTGCAAACAGTAATTTTCCTCATAAAAGGCAACAGGGATTTTGTAATATGATTTCACATAGAGCTCAGATATTTCAGTTTATAATGTTAAGATGTACTTCACTAGATCTGTGAAAAAAATGTTATTAGTTTTTGGCTTGGTGAGAGACTACAATTTTTAATCAATTCTGGGTCAATCAATTTCTGGTTTGCTTAGAACAAACAACAGATGTTGTTTTGAGTCAAATGAACCTTTGTTTTTTGCTATATACTTTAACCTTAAAATCTGCTATTTAGTTTTAGCCAGCTTTAGTTGAGATGTTATTTCAAAATAACAATTAAAAAAAAAAAAAGACTCTATGCCTGTTTCTTTTCAAATTTTGAAGTGCATTTCTGGAATTTTAGTTGACTTTTTTGTATGGATAATCCAATGTACTTGCCAAATAAAACCCTTTACTCAGAAGCCTGTGTCAATCTAGACAAAAAATGAAGTCAGCCTGGACATTTCACTCCACTGCTGCCACCTCTGTTCCATCCTGCACAGGTCAGTCTTGCTTTACCTCAAAAAAGAGGAGGCAGCAGTGGGAAGCAGATGTGAAACCTTGAGAGATTTAGAAATATCCTGGGCTCTCTTGCTGATGAACAAAACTCAATTAATCAGGAGCAGGCAGGAATTTGTGAGGCAGAGAGGCAGAGAGGCAGATTGCCCTGCACAGGCATGGTGGATCCAGGGTGATCCCACACTTTGGGGCACAGCCTTCTCTGTGTGTGCAGATCCAAAATTGATCACAGCCTTTCTGTGACTCACATGCCATGTCCTGAATGATGTTTGCCATCCCAATCTTTTTGGGATGTTCTCTCATGTATCACCTCTTCTTCATGTCTGTTCTTCATTCCTGTGTAAACCACCTGTTAAAGCAAACACAGAAAAGCAAATACAGAAAACACCAAGTTAAGGGCTGTGGCATTTGGGACACATCCCAGGCACCCCACAGGGACAGATCCTCCCACAGCAGGGCTGTGCAGGTGGCAGTGACCCCTTCCTGTACACCCAGGGATGTCCCCCGATTCTTCAAGTTTTCTGAGGGACTTTCTAACTTGTTTTCACAGTTCTTAGTTCTTTTCTCACACACGGTGTCCTTATCAGAAGTCTGTTTGATAAGATGAGGTTGTTTCCACACTTTCTCTTGGTGTGGAAAACACCTGATGGGCAGTTGTCTTGACCAACAGGATGGGAGAGGTGTCAGCCTTCTGCTCCAATCCCTGGTCTGTGTGAAAATACTATAAATATGGAGTCTGATGTTTTAATAAATAGTTTTCAGCCTTCTCAAGAGAAAGTGTCCGTGTGTGTGACAGTGACACAGGGACACAGAGCAGCCTCCTGGAGCTCGTGAGCCTGGAACCCCTGAGAGGCATCAGCCAGCTCCTCTCCGTGGGCACTGAGGGACTGCATGGCCCTTTAGGAGGAAAAAGGGGTTTGACACCAACACAGAGGAGTCTCCAGAGAGTTCTCTCTCACCTGAGCTCTCGTGTGGATCACAGGAAGCAAATCTGGCTGAAGGTGCTGCTCCCTCACACCCCACGGTGCTGTCCTCTGTGCTAAGGTGGACACATCCCAAAAGCCATCAGGACTTTACTGCCCCTTCAGCTCCACGTTTTCTCTGTCCCTCCTGATGTTCTGGAGCTGGCTTTTCCCCATCCTGGAACACTCTCAGAGGTCTCTGCCCTCTTTTCCAGCTCCCAGCCTGCTGCCAGGGTCACAGCACATCCACTGTGCTGCATGAGGTTACAGCTCAGTAACAACACAAATTCTGAAATTAGATATGGAGGCTTCTATTTTCCACATTCAGATGAATTATTTAGGGTTCAGCAATGGTCACAGCAGTTTGGGTAAGTGGGGGTCACCAAGGAATAAAGAAAATGAAAGAGAATTCCTGGAAGAAATATTTTTCAAGGGAAAGGAAAGATTTCAGTTGTCAGGTTTTATTCCCTATGATTTTACAGCCTGCTCTTTGATTTTCTGTGCAAGAAACAGTCTGCCTGTCTTATCTGTGAAAGAAGATAAGGGCACATCACATCATAGTATTTTGAACCAACTCTTAGCCTTAGACTCTGCTCTAAGGTCTCATTATTCCCACAGGATATAGATAGAAATGTCTGTCTCGGGCACAATTTTTTTCCCCCTTCAAATTATATGACAAGTCTTTAGGAGAAGTTATTTGTCCATTATGCTACAATATGTCTGGGAAAGGTATCCATCATGACTGAGGAAAAATCATTCATTTTCAGACCTGTCAGTCTGAGCAGACAGAATAAGGAGCATCCCAGCATGGAGAAATAAAATCCTCCATTAAAGCTGAGCACCATCAAGGCACCTCTGACACCCAGAGCTCCTTCTTCCTTCCCAGCACTCCTTTTACTTTTTCTACAGGAAGTTTGTGCTGTTAGCTGGAGTGCAGCTCTCTCAACTCTACTGACGAGGGATGGGAAAGCTCAAGTGCATCCTCAGCTGCACTTCTGCAGGGCAGGAAATCCACAGAGAGTTGCACACTCCCAGTTGGTCCCAGTTTGTCCCAGTCTGTGATATCCCAGTGAGGACGAGGCAGGGAGGGGTCAGCACAGAAATTCAGAATAGAGGTTAATAGGCTGTATCAGGCAGCAAAATTCTGGTGTTCTGGGAGGAATGCAGGCTTGCCCTCCAATGTGATGATGGAGTTAAATCTTCTCACACCGAGGTTTTGCATCAGACTCCAAGAGCTCACAGAAATTACAGCACTGACAGGAAGCAAAGTTAGGATCATAAAAGCTCCACTAATCCCTTCTGCAATAGAGATTTCTACATTCATCCTTAGATCAGATTGCAAACAAAAAGAAACAACAAAACTACAAACAAACCCCAAAACCCTAGAAAATTGTCCAGGTTTTAACGAGAAATCCTCTTGCACAGGTTAGTTAGAAACAGAAACTTTGTTAACATCAGTGAATGGGCAATCATGGTACTGTAAAGTGTTCATTTGCAGATTGCTCCACACAAGACAGGAAACAATTATCCAAGTCCTTCATCCTAACCCTTCATAAATTAAGATTCTCCCTCTTCTACAGTTTCTCACCCAGTACCACAAGACCACATTTGTGGCAGGAAAAATTCCTATTAATGATGGATTGATTCCAGAGTACGAACATATTAAAATAAGACAACAAAAAAAGGAAAAGAATTAGCCAAACCTGAATTAGATCTTCCAAACTATAGCAGCAGAAGCATCAGCCTTCGTGCTTCACTTATTATGGGAATGGAAAAATTCCCACCAAAACGTGGACTGCAATTCATAAATACAACAGTTCATCCTCAAAGTAGTGGACATTTAAAAAAATCAACAAAACAAAACAAAAAAATAAAGAAAACTTGAATTGAAGCATTTTTGTCACACAAAACCATGTACAAACAAACAAATTGTATGTGTAATTGTATTTTCACCGTGTTCTTATTATCTCTCATAAATCTTGTGTCTGAGTATAGATATTGTACAATTACTTTCAACATTTGGCATAATTGTTTTGATCTTAACTGTTATTCATTCTGAGAGAAAAATACAGTGGATAATACCAGATAACAAAGGGAGCATTTATGAGTAATGATGCTGCTCAACAAACCCATTGTCATTCTCCCATTTAATAACTACAGTTAATGGTTATGTTCTGTGTGTGGCCCAAATTATGTGGCAATTCCTAATATAATGATACAGCTGTGGTAACTCTGCATTCCCTGAAAAGCACAGCAGAGAGTCTAAATAAAAATAAAACCTGTTTGTCACCTGTCTCTACCCAAATGTTGCATTAGTAATATTTCAAATAGGAAAAAAAAACCAACCCAACTATTAAGCTTTTATATCACAGCAGGGGACATCCAATTCACCTAATTTCAGCCACCAGAAAGTGGAGTCTAATTCTAAAATATCAATTTATTTTACCATCAATTACCAGGAGATAATTAATTCCTTCTTAAAATGTAGAGGCTGGATTGTTCTCTGGGGAACACCTTCACTGAGCACAGATCACTGCCAGACAAGTTTTGCAGTGCTGGCACCAAACAGGGACAGAAACCTTATTGTGATTCTCTGTGTCATTTGGCTTCCCCCTAACAAACAACAATTACTCGAAGAATGTGAAGTCCCAGAAAACCCTCTGAAAACCTCCAAAAAGGCAGAAAAAAAGCCCAGCAGACCAGAGATATCCAGCACAGCGCTGATTACAGGAAATTTTCTTTTTTACATTGTTCATTCTTGGGGTCTATCTCTCCAGTTAACTCTGAAGCGAATTTGAAATGTTGATATATATTCATAATGAGCATTAAAACCTTCTCAACATTGCACAAGAGCTCCAAATTCCTGAGCACAGTGTGTGCCCTCCTTGTGAAATGCTCCTCAGTGTGAGGGCAGGGCTGTCCTGAGCATTTAACAGAGTGTCCCAGGTCACTGCACAGCAGCTGCCCTGGAAGGGATGAGGAGGATGAAGGGAGCTGTGATTTCTTCCCTGAGGAAGGAAGGGCTCCCTTGGACCCCTGCTCTCAGCTGAGCCCACCCTGCTCTGAGCCCCTCACCCTCCCCATCACTCCTAGCACAGAGATATTGCACCACTGCACACTCTGCATATTCTCTGTCTCCAGCAAATATCAACCACCCAGTAATGCCCCAGGGCTTTCTTGTCTACCCATTAGCAACTTAAATCTGTTTTCTATCAGGGAGTCACTCCTAAACTTAATCTGCAAAATACCTGATTATTCCTTTTAATGAGAGTTTACAGTGGCAAAGAAGCTGGAGAAATCCAGACAACAAAATGCTGCCTGCTAGTTTGTCAGAATGAAACAATACAGCAACTTTGAAAAGACAAATTCCACAAAACCAGATGTGTAATATATGTATCAGCATTGTAATAATTAGCTGTCCTAAAGTCCCAACTCAATTGTTCTTTTATTTTGCTTAGAATCAATATCAATCCAGTTGATCTATAACTCCCAAGTCATGATTTTTACCTTATCCAATACCAGGGCAATTTTATAACCCCGATTTTTTGTGCAAGCCTTCTTTTCTTTTAAATGTTGATGTTAACTGTGGCTCAGGACACACAGCCAGTTCTTCTCTGCCTCCAGAACTCCTGTCCCCGAGACCAGAGGATTACATACTGTACTCCTGGTAAATGTAATTTCCTCATCCTCCCAAAAATGACAACATTTTTATTTCTCCAGGGCTGGAGAGATTTCAAATCCTGGTATGACTTTTATTTCTTACACTGGCCTTACAAAGCTATGTTTAACCCAAACACTCTTTATTTTGAAAAACCTTCCTTTTTACTTACTCTATTCACTATTGATAATGCTATTAAATTTTTTCTTCCCCTTAGTAACTGCTTAGAACCTTTTAAATAATAACTTGTGTTTATTACCTGTTTCCTGTTTTTATATCCCTTATCCTGTTTTATTGCTGCTCTCCTGTGTCCTTTTTCACCCAGGTGACTGCCTTGAACACTGGAGCTTTATTTAGAGAACAGTATAGGGGATAAAGCATGTGCTAAATTTAATTATTTCCAATCCCTATCATTTACAATATTGTAAGTATTATATATCTTTATATCTACTGGAGCAAATATTCCAACTGCTTTAAAAACTCAGGATTCCTTCTCCTTCTGCTGATTCCAGTGGCTTGGCAGGCACAAAATCAATACAACCTTGCCCAGTTTGGGGGCAGACTGAGGCATTTCCACCTGGGTGAAATGATGGGATACCACACAAGGCTCCATAGCTGCAGGACTTGCTCTCTGGGATCCATGGATTTGCTTCATCCTGCTGGAGTCACTTGCTTAAGTATGGGTCTGCAAATAATTCTTGACTCTAGTTTTTAATTTAATTCTTTAAAAATAGCTTACTTAATAAAGTAGTGGAGATTAAACATGTTGGAAAGAGTGATTTTTATGGGAAAAATAAATGCCTCTCGTATAAGCGACAAGCCAGTATGCTGCAAAAATAAATAAGACTAAAGATAAAAATACTGAGGGGGGAAAAAAGATATTTTGCCAGTGGTGAACCAGTCTCTTAAAAAGAAAAATCACTGGGAGAGGAGCTGTGCATTAATCTGCTTTCTTTCCTTTGCCATCTGTGTAAGAGCCGAGTGGAAGGGAGGGAGTGAGAGCTCCGAGTTCCTGAACTCCCTTCCCTCTTGCCTTTTTCTAATCCTCCTTTCTGAGCTGCAATCTGCAGCCCAGGCCGGTGCTCTCAGCCCGTGCTGGCTCCTGCTCCACGCTCACCTGGCTTGAAGTGGTGCTGGAGAGGAGGGAGGGATGGCAGAGCAGAGCTGGGGCAGGAGCGGCGAGATCCTGGAGGGCAGAGAAACCTCACAACTGGTAAATTGTTTTTCTGCGCGCAGCAGAGGCGATAAGAGCTGGCTTTATCTGAATGCTCCCTGGACCAATTGTTTTTCCTCCCACTGTCCTCACAACACCTCTAGCACAACTCTGGAGTCGGGTACTTGAAGTCTGAGCAACTTTTCGCAGTGTTTGAGGCACCGGTGGCTTGGGGGAGGCTACAAAATAAAATAAAACTAAGGGCAGAATTTAACCTTCGCTGCTCTGCTGTGTGGTTACCAGGAGCTTTACAGCACAGTGACCTTTCTATAAATCCAAGGTTTAATTATACACAATTACAAGCCACTTACTAACTGAATTTGCCATGTTCTGCACGGCACAGACAAACTCCTCCAGGGAGCTGAAGAAATCCCCCAGCAGCACACACACATAAATAGACTCTCCAGAATTCTTCTAATGCAGGAATCATAATTTAGTTGCTATTGCACTGCAAAACTTTATGCCAGACATGAAGACATCTTCATCCATAATGATCAACCCCAAAATAAAGGAAGATAAATTGTGTTTGGCAATATTAAGCTTGCACACGCCTCTCTCCTCCTTTACTCAGTTTAAAAGAGATTCTTTGCACAAGCCTTGCATTTTTTTTTTTTTCCTTGGGTAGAGAGTAAAGCAGTAAAGGAGTAATTATATGAAATATCTAATGTAGGATTCCCATATGTAAAAGTACTCTGAAATTCAGCTCTTTATAAAACAGAATATCAGTAATTTCTAATTCTTGTTTGGATTTTACCCGAGTACATTTCCTGTCCTTCCAATACTTAATGTGGAATAAGCTTTATTAAAGTCACTTTTGGAAGCATTTGAATTTGAACACAAAGTCTCTTAATAATAATTATCTGATACAACACATGAATATTGAATATGAATATGATGCTACTCGATACTTCAGTTGCCTGTTACTTTAGAAGCCATTTAAATATGATGTAAGCCTTGAAATGAATTAATCATACAGTCATGCTTAGGTAACGACATCTTATATATAAGAAGGCAAGAAAAATCTGCTCTACAAAGATTAGAGGGCTGAGAGTTAATTGTGCTCCAGTGACTGCTGTGCAACACAGCAATATCCAAACTCAATTTAACCCTTCTTCTCGCAGATAAAACTGTGTGGAGCAGCTGAAAGTCAGAAAAGGCTCTGAGAAATGAGAAATGTCATAGCCCTGATCTAACATCTCTACAATAAACCCATTATTTTTAACCTTTAACAGGAGGGCTGGGGAGTGCAGCACTGTCCAGTTAGAGCTCAGCTCAGGGGCTGCAGGGTTGGAGGGCACTTTCTATCCTAGGCCTTTGAAACACAGCAAAAAATGGAAGAAACAAATGGGTTTTTGCTGTCAGCTGGAGGAGAGACTGGATAACAATGTCTGTTGAGTATTTGTCATTTTCTCCTGAATATCAAGTCCCACAAGTTTATGAGAACCTTGTGTACTCACATAAGTTCATTTCATAGACTCAAAGGATGTTTCAGGTGGGAAGGGACCTTTAAAGTAATTTAATTTTTTTTTTTTCATATTTCTGCACTTTTTGCTTGTGCTGTCAGTATATGAAAGGCCTGAAAGCTGCCTTGTTTCTGCAGACTTTGTGACAGAGCTGTTCTCTGTAAAGCTTTTCAGAGATGGATGGAGGCTTGAGTAAAAGCCAAAAGGCATTTAGGAGGAAATGTCCTGTGGAAAGAGACTGCCCAGGCCTGGGATAATGGAAAGAACAATGAGGTTTTGACAACTGCAAGGGGAGCAAAGGGGAGAAAAATCAAAAAGAGGTGAAGTGAGTCCTTAGGCAGCTGCTTTTTGTTGTTGTTTTCCATTTTTCCTGAAAGACTGGACTGGCAGAGAGCAGTCAAGGGCCTTGCTAGGCTGGAAGTTAAGAAATGAAACTCTGATTTTCACTCAGGGTTTCTCTCCTTCCCAGTACACAGATTCCAGCTACTCAAAACCTGATCAAACTTATTTGAACCTTCTGTCAAGGTCTTTCCCTCAATGCTCTGCATCTGCCAATTGCCCTATTTCAGAGCATCTCAAAGCAAATGGTTCTTTCCATTAAAAGCACATCAGTCAAACCAAAAGGCTTACAGGATGATATTAAACTGCCTATTGACATGAGTCTAACAAAAATTAAATAATGTATCATATGAAATTCAGCAGCTGTGGACCTGAACAAACCTCTATCACTCAGGGCAACTCGCAAAACTGTTTCAAATATTTGCTAAAACAAGGTGACAAAGGCATTTAATGGAAAAAATTATATCTCTGTTTATCACCATCACATTTCTTTCCTGCAAATATTCAACCTTTGCCCATTCATAGACTATTCAATCCATATTTTCTACAAGTATACTGAAAATGAAATACCATTAAGATACACAAATTTTAAAAAACACAACCAGCAAATTGTAATTCTCTACATGCATTCTAGCTGCAAAATTACATTTTTTTTTTTTAATATTACTGATACCCATGAACTATTTCAGGACAGAAAAATTGCATTTTGCAGAAAAACCATTATTTAGCAAGAAAATGTTTGTCTTTATTGCGATACAGGATTTCATACCCTTGACTAAGGTGCCCAAGTTAGAAAGCTGCTCACACACTTTGTACCTAAAAGCAGAAGCTGGGTTTTCTCTGGAGGGCCCAGTGCAAAACACCTGAGTTAAATTCTTACTCTGAATTGCCCTCTGGAGAAATCTCTCTCTCTCCTCATGAATTTCATTGGAGGCCTAAGAAGATTATTTTCTGGTTTAGGCACCAAAAGCTCCTGGAGTCTGATGGTGGAACTCCCTCTTTATGCACCCAACTGGCTGAGCTAAACATTGAACCACACTTCATTCTCATCTAAAAATGTGGATTTAATGAGCGCTAATCAATTTGCAGTACTCAAATTTAATTAAGTCACTATTAGTTTTTCTTAAAATGACGGAAGGGAAGGGAAGGGAAGGGAAGGGAAGNGGAGAAGGGAGAAGGGAGAAGGGAGAAGGGAGAAGGGAGAAGGGAGAAGGGAGAAGGGAGAAGGGAGAAGGGAGAAGGGAGAAGGGAGAAGGGAGAAGGGAGAAGGGAGAAGGGAGAAGGGAGAAGGGAGAAGGGAGAAGGGAGAAGGGAGAAGGGAGAAGGGAGAAAGCAGGGAGAAAGCAGGGAGAAAGCAGGGAGAAAGGAGAAAGGAAAGGGGAAAGGAGAAAAGAATGGAGAAAGGAAAGAGGAAAAAGAGGAAAAGAGGAAAAAAGAGGAAAAAGAGGAAAAGAGAGAAAAAAGAGAGAAAAGAGAAAGTGGCATTTCCCATCTTTTTAAGCTGTAATCCTCATTGCTGAGGCTGGCAAGAGTGTAGGAAGCATTTGGACTATTGAAATCCTTGCTATTTGTCCATATGGATTGCCAGCAGCAGTTACAGCACTCCCGATCCCATTTTACCAAAGTGACTTGCTAAACAGAATTGAGGGCATTTCCCCTCCGGAAGGAATATGGAAACGAGTCAGCAAAGCCTTGCACAAATAAAGCAGAGCCAGAGGAAGCCCACCACGCTGCCCTCTGCTCGGGGTGACAGAGCAAGCACTGTGCAGGGGTGATTTCTGAGAGCAGAATCAACAGCTCTGCTCTGCTCCCAGAGCCTGCCAGCCCCCCTGGAACCCGCTGCATTTCAGGTGCTGTCTCTGCCTGCCCTGACACAAGTCAATGATTTGTGTCCCGTCCAATTTAGCTCATGTGAGGACACTCCATGTGTCAGGGGCTGATAATTGCATTGATCCCCGGCCGTGGGCTCAGCCAGGGCTCCCTGCTCAGCACAGGGGAGCCGGCCCATGGCACTCGTTAGGATTGGGAAATTGGACTCCTCTGGCTGCTCTGATTCCAATCAGCCTTGGCAGAGTGATGCATAAAACGGGGAGTGCTAAATGTGCCAATAAGTGAATTACTTTTCAGGTTACGTTGCTGGTAGAGATATTGATGAGTGGGCTTTGTCAGCTGGCTGTAGCAGTTTGTTGCGTTCTATTTCCTACTGAACAGGTGAATGTATGCTGATAAAATGAAGGAAAAAAAAAAGTGTTAATTTCTAGACTTTCTGAAAAATAAGTTGGGGTTTTGGTTTTGTTTTTAAAGAGCACCACAGTTATTTCTAAGAATAATTTTCCCTCTTCTCGTTAATGTTCTCGTCAGGAAAGAACTCTGAGTGAGACCTTCCCTCATAACAATGGACATTCAAAAAAAAGTTTATAAAACAGATTAAAGACAAAGCTGCTGGAAGTACAATCAGACTACCAACATTTTGGGGTACAAGATCATTGCTAGCTGATCCAGCATCAGAGTTGATAATTTTTTCATAAAAACTATTTTTGACCGATTCTAGCTGTTCACTTCCACTGCTAATTCCCTGAAAATCTTTATGAAAAATCCCCAAATATCCAAACATAAAGATGTTATCAGCAGGTGATTAAACTGCCAATGTTCAGTCCCACATTTATCCTATCAGGATACTTGAGACCCCTTATTTGAACAGCGACAACTTGTCATGATTCTCCCGTCCCTCTCATTTCTTTTCTAATATTTCTCTTAAGCACAATGCTTCTAAAACTGGGATAAAATAGGTGCCAGCTGAGAGATTCACAGCTCCATTTTGCAGCTGTCTGAGAGCACCCGCAGCTCCAGAGAACTTTCTGCAAGGTGCAGATGTTCAGCACCTGTTGAGGAACTCTGCCAGGAGGATCTTGTTTGCAGCGTGCCAAGCAGCCACGAGCAATTCCAGGATTTATGGAGGTGTTCAGGTCCCTCGTGCTTTACTTCCTCAACTTTTGGACAAAACCCAGTGTTCTGCATACTAAATATTGCAAGAATTAAATTTTCGCATTAGTCTCACTGCTGTTTGGCCAAATTTTGTCAGTTTGTTTTGCTTTGCTGAGCGCGGATACGAGGAAATTGCACCGATAGATTAAAGGTGGTGGTTTTGAAAGGAAAATGTTATTTAAAGTCAGTGGAAGTACGTGTTTGAAAGGGAGGCTGTCCATAATCACCTAAACTTGTAAATCATAATTGAAAGCCAAACACATGAGAATATTCCCCACCCACTTATAAATGCATTTTAAAAGAACTAATGTTTAAGAACTAATTTTTTACTGCAGCAAAAAACCCCACGTAATTATTCTGTAGGCAGAAAAGGAAATGAAAAACATGTTCAAAATCACTTACGGAGGCTTTAACTGTTTTAGTAAAGTTTTTGCTTGATACACTTATTTTATTTTTTAAAGATCAGTCAAGGTAACTGGGGGGAAAAATCTGGGTGTTTATATTCTGTTGTTCAGTGGTGAATGTACTGTACATTGGCAATTTCTCTGCACTAAAATAAGTGAGATTCCAGGACTGCAAAAATATCCAAAGTATTAATTTGTTGAATTTGTCTTTGGAAAAGTATTTTCAACAAAAACTGCATCTATGAAAGTCATTAAGAACTAGATGCAAATCCTGACTGTTGAAAACCAGTCATTAATTAATAAGTTAAGAGCTGTGATCCTCTTCTTTGGGGAAAAAAAAAACAAACCCAAAAAACAGTGGGTGTATCAGCATGGACTCATTGGCAGGAATTACAGTTCTAAAAGGAAGAAATTAGGATAACCATAAATCCCATGGTTTGTTAATTCATCAGCACAGCAGGCTTAGCTCAAGGAGCAGCAAGTGAGCACAGGATGAATCAATGAAATTGGGTAAAGAGTTTGTGTTTGCTCACCTCCAGGTGATAGGTGGAAGATTCAGCTGAAAACCAAGGCAAGTTTTCAGGTGGAGTCTGATGGAACACTTACTGAAAGGAGAAGGAAAAATTCACATTAAAGTTCCTCCAATACACAGCCATGAATTACAAATCTTACACAATTAGTTGTGGTGAATTAAATGCCTACTTTACCCATAGATTATATGTGGAAATATGGACAAAATCAAGCACAAAGTACTGATTTTTATTTTTTTCCCTTCTTCGGTTTACTTTTGAAGTTGTCGACACACATGCTGTGTTGCAGGATTGATTACTGGGCTGAATTCACTAATTAAAAAAATACACAAAGGTTGCATTGAAATTAAGGTATTTAAGATTCATTGAATTCAGCACTTTGCTCCTCTCCCAGAGTCATTGCTGGGCAAGGAGCAAACCTCAGGGAATTACCCCAGGCTGTGCCCAGGGTCAGGTTTGGGCTGTTTGCCCTGCTGGGTGATTCCAGCCATGCCATGCATCTCATGATTCCATGCTCAGGATGGATATTTGGGTTCCCAGTCACCTCCCAAGGCTCTGTGTTATCCCAGAGCCCGAGGAATCGTGCCCAGGCTGCAGGGAGGGCTGCCTGTGCCTGCTGATGCCTGTTTGGCACAAAGCTCCATCCCACCCAAACTGCCCCCAGCAGCTCCCAGCACAGCTCCCAGCACTGCCACAGCACGAAAGGCAGCCTGCTCTTGCACCAAAGGGATCAAAGAGATCCCAAATCTATCAAAGGGGAGGAATAAGATAAAGAAATCCTCGTGTTCAACCCATCCTGGTGGTTCTCTGTATCTTCACCCACATCGTCTGACCTTGGTGCATTAATTTTTCTGAATATATTCCCTCTGTTACTGGTCTCTTCATCAGGGACAATTTATGGCTTCAGCTGTTCCCAATTAAAAAAAATAAAAAAATTGTAACTGCTTAAACTTCTAATATGAAGGGAAAGGGAAAAAAAATAATGTGGGAAGCATAAGCGGATAAAAAAGCAGGCTGTGACAGGCAGGACTTTGCAGATCTTGTCCTACAACATCCACTTCTGCTTCCAAAGAGCAAATCATTCCCAGGAGGGAAGCACACATGAACAGCAGCTTGGCTCCATTAGTTTGTCTGTCTAAATAAAAATAGTTCCTGCCTTAAAGGCTTAAAAAGGATTTTGGTGGTGTGTGTAAGCAGAAAAGCTGTGATCTTTACAACAAAATGATGGTAGCTGCAATTGTATAACATTTTTTATACAAGGAATTCAGAATATTCCAGTTTTAGAGTCTAAAATATGCATATTAAATATGTACATTTTCTCTGAGGAAGAAGAGAGTTATCCATGTGTAATCTCAAGAACTAAGACTCTTTCTGTTCTAGTATCAAAGCTGGTTTAGAATTTTTGTCTGATCATTAAAAACATGCATCAGTCAGTTTTGAATCTTAAAGGCCTCCTATTTATGGCATGTAACTAAATGCTCCCATTATTGCTTCATAACAGAGATCTGTACATTGATACACATCACAGCTTCAAGCCACTGAGCTGACACACCCATGTGCAGAAATTTATGGAGGAATGCACTGTCCATAATGAAAAATGCTCGTTAAAAAAAGCCAACAAACATGGCCCCAGAAAAAGAGTACTTAGCCAAAAATAACAAGAATCTGTAAATTTAGGAAAAAATCTGATACTATCAGCCAAATGTGCTGCCCAGAACCCACAGTGAAACAGCAGATTACAGATCCTTGTGCTGGGTCTGCACCCTCCTCTCTGAAGCTCTTGGTTACCAATATAGAAAATATTTCCACTTTCACAGCTCCCTGCCAGAGCTTTCTCCATTGCAAATGCCACCCTCCTTCAGCCTGTTTGCCCTCCCCAAATAACCTTCAGCATGTCACCTCTAAGTGACTGAGTGCAATGTTGAGGCCTTTCACGGTGCTGCAGCTGGGACAGCTCACAGGAATTCCTGGCATCCCAGGAAATGCTCCAGATATTATAAATTTGACAGACATCACCAGGAGCTCCTCTCTTCATGCTGCTCTCAGCTCTCACAGCTTTGGTGGAAAGGAAGGCTGAGAACAGAGGGATTTGTTCATCACTTCACTGGACCAAGAAGTCATTTGAGTTTGTTGTTTTTTTTTTCTGTGAACACTCTTGAGTTTTGGCTGCATTCTTAGAACTGTATTTAATTTCTGTTGTTCATATTTTTTTTAGATAATTATAAAAAATACGCTGTTTTTAAAAGCCTTCATTCCTGGTGGGAAACTGCTCTTACAAGAATTCAAGCTGAACTTCTACCAGTCTCTGCTCATGCTTCACTCAGAGAATAATTTGGATTCTGAGTTACAGGGAGACTTGAATTACCATGACCCTCTGGTTCACACTATTTTTTTGAGGATTGAGCCGTGATGAGCTGGGGAGCTTGTGCATAATTTATGAGCTCCAGCTTCAATAGGAGGTCCAGATTTAACAACTTTCCAGCCCGGTGTGTGTCCTGCCCCGTTCCCCTGGGCTGGGCTGGGAGGCAGCAGCCTCTCCACTCATTACAGCCAGGCAGCACGACTGCTCCTCCCAGGGAACTGAAACAACTTCCAGGTATAAAACCTTCACTGAGACTTCTCTTGCGAGTTCAGCTGTTTTGGGTTTCTTTTCACTCTGATACTCTCCAAATCCTCCATCCCTCTCTGGAGGGGAAAGGATGGGAATGACCCTGCACACCACACTTTGCTGTCAGGAGGAGCTTCAGGGTGGGGAGGACCCTGAGTCCACCATGTTTAAATTCCCAAGGGCAAGATTTGGGAGTACAGCCTTGGGATGAGGCAGTTCCCTGTTTTAAACCCAGAAACTACTGCTCTGAGTTTGGAAATCTTTCCCTGCATTGACAGAAGCTCAGCTGGGTTTGGATTCTCCACTCTGGAAACCAAACAAAGATTACGAGGAGCTACAAGTCTGGTAGAACTCTTGTTGATCAAAATAAGCTTGAAGAATAAAAATTTGGACATATTTCCATGCAGAGTCAAGGGACGACAAAGAAGATAACAAGGGATAACAAAGAAGACAGCAGAGAGAAAAGAATTATTGGGGTATTGGGATTTTGCTTGATTGAGTCAGATCACTTCATTTTTTTATGCAATCTGAAATGGTATTTTAGTAAATAATTAGAGTATTAGTATATTATTTAGTATATGAAATAGTAACTTTATATACCTTTTTAGCCATCAGCTATTAATGAAGAAGTGAATTATAAAAAGGAGAGGAAAAGGATGTTTTTGGCTCTTGGATGGGCTGAAATATTGGCATTCCTCACTGAATAGTGGCAACTTCTCTTTAGAGAGGGTGGCCACTACAACAATTACCCAAATATGCTTAAAAATGAGAATCTGGAAAGTCCCATTTACATTAAAACACAGACACCAAAGAAATAAGATGAAAATACAGTAAGGGAAACATAACCAGCAGTCTGAGAAAATGACTGGACAACAATAAGTAAATGTGGTTTTTTTGTGTTTGTGTGTCTGTGAGCTTTCTTTCACTCATCTAAGCATTCATTGATTCTTGAATCACAATTAAGTTATAACTAAATCATATTTCTTTGAGATATTTTCTAAAGCTGGAGGAGCAGCTCTTCAGTTTTAGTTAGCTTCCATTGAATCCAGATTTCTGGGGGCATTTTTTAATGGGAAAAAAGTCAATATTTTAAACTGGTTCACTGATGATTTCACTCAGATTAGAACGCAGGAAACTCTGCAATGAAAAATAGAAAGCTAATCAGAAAAATTGTAAGAGAAGGGAACCCAGATTGTCCTTTATCTTACACCAATTTATGCTGTTGAAGTCAAAGAGATCTGAGCAGTGAAACGAAATGATGAATCAGACCCAGTGCCTTTCTCCATTGCAAATTTAATGTTACGGAAAATGATATTAAAGTATAATACTCCTACTTTAGGGCTTACCAGAAAATGACTCATGATAAACAGAGTGCGTTTGCAGAAATGGCATTAAAAAATAAATTTAGCTTCTCTCTCAGGCTCATTCAATATTTCAGGATATAATTTAAGTACACATCCTTCATTGTGTTCAAAAATTCTTCCTTGGGAGTGGGAATTCAGAACTTTAATGGTAACTCAGACATTCATGCATAAAGTTATCAATGAAACTTGAGGTGAAACTGAACATTTCTGAATACAGAAGTAAGGTAGCACAAGGAAAGGCATGTTTCTCTTTCCCAAATTGCCTTTGAGTGAGGCAATTTAAGTGACATGAAAGATAGTTTAGCTTTTAAAAACTGCATTTAAGCGCCCATTCACCTTGATATCAAAAGCATTTTTATTGACTTGAACCTGTGAGAGTTCTTTCAGATAAATTACCAAATAAAATAAAGAAACAAACATTAGACTTGCAAAGAATGTAACAGGGAGAACTGACCGTCAGACAGAAGCTTGCCTTGAACAAACCAAGTGGCAATGAGGAGGAACCCATTTTTCTCAAGAAAATGCCTAAACTCTCCCAAAAACAAGACAAAATAAAACCCCAAGCCCTTTTTGGCTGAAGGCTGCAAGGTGAAGTTGGTCTTCCTGAGTGTTTGAGGATGACATGTCCTGTTTTATGGCAAGATATACTCTTTTATGGACCTCAGCTAAATGAAGTAATAAAAACTTCTGCTTTCCCAAACCATCATATCAAGGATATTACTTTGTACTTGCAGCCCTAAGAATATGTATTGCCAAGATTTAGAGAGCTCAGTGCTTTTCTTAAGCCTCTCTCTGTCATGATCTCCAAGGAAAAGACTTAGGTAAAAAGAAGAAAAAAATGAAATCTGAAAACAATACTGAAAACTGCACTGAAATCAATACACATTACATTAATGTCAGCCAAAGAGTAGGAACTATTTTCTTTCTACCTTCACTAATGCCCATTTCAGAAATATTTTAAGCTTTTTTTGTCTTTTTTTCTTTTAGAGACCAAGTTTATTAATTTGGAGAACGAAATGCTCTTCAGCACTGCAGAGTCAGAGATTAACTGATATATCCCAGGTCCTGGGACAGTAGGAATGAAAATCAATCCGTGCAAAACATTGCAGAGCTCACTCCACCTCCCAAAGCCACTGTCCTGAGCACTGTGCTGAAGGGAATTTCCCTGGAGGCCACACCTCATCCCAGCAGGATTTTGGGGATCTCCCCATTGACAGCACAGGCACCAGAGCTGAGGATTCACTGCAGCATTCCTCAAGAACTGAGGAGTCACTGCAGGATTCCTCAGGAGCTGAGGATTCACTGCAGGATTTCTCAGGAGCTGAGGATTCACTCCAGGTTTCTTCAGGAGCTGAGGATTCACTGCAGGTTTCCTCAGGAGCTGAGGATTCTCTGCAGGTTTCCTCCTGTCTTTGTCCTTCCCCCAAGCACAAGCCCAGGTTTCCTCAGGAGCAGAGCCTGACTGCTGCTTTCAGCCTTGCTACTGGAGCTGTTCCCCCACCCAAACTGCACAGATTTTATAAAACAAGCCCACAGCAAGACATTTCCATGACAACACACTGCAGCAACTAAACTGAGACTTGGAACCTGTTCTCATTTTAGTTCTTACAATCTGAAGGTGTCTCTAGACTGGGCTGCTCTGACCAGAGCCAGCAGTGCCCCAAGATGCACGGCTGGAAAAGAGTGAGCTGAACACGGAGAGCTCCCCTCAAGTGCCACAGCTCCAGCACTCTGCAGTTATTCTTCACTTTGATGCTCATTTTGAACCCTTTTCCTGGAGCCCCGGTGCTGACTGACCCAATGCCACCTGCAGCTGGCAGGGATCTGAACCAGCTGAGCTCCCATTGCTGTTTTTCCTGTCTATACACAATTATTTCTGTTTCTCTAATTCCACATGGCCTCTGCAAGGAGAGAACACTTTGCTCCTGGAGTCAGGGACAAGGTCATAAAACAGAACTCACCCCAAGCATGGATTCTTTTTTTCCCTCTCTCTTCCCTCTCCTTCTGTGTTTTCCTCTCTTCCCTCTCTCTTGCTGGCTCAATGCCACAAAAGGAAAGCCCAGAGGAGAGAGCGCTGTCACAGATCTCAGAGCAGCAGCTGATTCTGTAGGATGGGAATGGAACAACCATTCCCACCACACACTCAGAGAAAGGCCTGGATGGCTGGTATTGAACCTAATTAGAAAAACTGCTGAAATAACATTTTTTTTAACATTCAAAACTGC
Organism: Thryothorus ludovicianus; assembly: GCA_013397245.1. Lineage (NCBI taxonomy): Eukaryota > Metazoa > Chordata > Aves > Passeriformes > Certhiidae > Thryothorus > Thryothorus ludovicianus. The sequence continues at coordinate 186,263 of VZTB01014203.1, read as the reverse complement.
ATTTCAGATTTTATAGAAAACCTGTGGTGTTGCTTTGTGCTAACTCATCGTTCTCTGGGGTGAAATCTTCCCTTAAAACCCAAATCCTGTCACAGACACCCCAAAGAATTTGTGTTTTGGGTTTTTTATAACACTTTATTTAGCTGGGCAAAACTTTCCTTAGTGTTAAGAACGCCCTAGACAATGAAAGATGTCCCACAGCAGCCAGATACTGAATATAGTAAAATAGATTGATTGATTTGATTGCAGATACCAATCAGGACACATAAAGCTTTGAATTCTGACTAATTCTTGGGTTCCTGTACAAAAAGTAGACTGAGAGTTTAAGTGCTTTGTACACTTCTTATAAGAAATATCCCTTTTTAGTTAATTCATACACTGATCAAACAATTATTTTGTTTCAGTATAAAAATCACAGAAGGATTAATCAAAAGTATTTAGTTAATAATAAAAGAGAAGACAAAAGCCACTGGAATGATAACTTAGAGTTTTGTGCAAATTCTAACATGATTTTTAAAGAAGTCAAATGTTTGATGTATTTTTTAAAAAACACCTTTTTTGATTTGAGTCAATATTATTCTCTAATTGATGAAATAAATGCTACTGCTGCTTCTCTTTGAAATGAATGGACACAAAAATGTTCAAAAGGAATCCTTTATAGACATCACATGTGGCCACATCAGAAACCTCAGGAAGTTAAACTACATCAGAGTAAGAGCATTAATAGTGGCCTGAAATAGAGGCATTGATCTGTTGAAACTGAATGTAGACCAAGTATCAAAAGAGAAGCATGCCAAAATTATTTCCTTTTGAAAAATACAATTAATTAATAAAATTAGACTATTCTAGTAAAAAAATGAAAATCCTTTTTAGTTATATTTCTTTAAATTTTCAATTCTCTAAACACTAAAATTCTGCTGTAAGAAAATGCTGAGTACTATTAGAAAATACCAAATGAGTCCTTATTCTAGATGGCAGCAAAAACTTACATGAACAGAAATTGAGTCAAAATTCCTGGTTTCTAAAGTGCCTGTTTTCTGTAAGATGCTCAGTATGAGATGAGCTGTATAACCTTAGTTTGTCAAAGTTCTGGAAATGAAAAGGTTTCTCTACCCAAGCACATTTCCTATTCAGGCTCTGAAAATGCATCCCAAGAGTTTTGCTGACAGTCACCCACAGGCTTGGTCCAGCTGTGAGATCCCATCTCCCAGCACAGTCAGGCCTTTCTGAGCCCAAACAGCCCCAGTTTTTGTGGGGATGTTGTGGCTCCTGTGGGAGCTGTCCCAGAGGGCAGAGCACAGGGCTCTGCAAACACGGGGGGCTCTGTCCCAGTGACATTCTGAGCAGTGAAATTACAGAAATTACAGAAATTACAGAAATTACAGAAATTACAGAAATTACAGAAATGCAGCTCGCTGCTGTAACCAGGCGTAAGTGAGGCATTCAGCTGACAGCAGGATATTATTTTGGAGGTATGAAACAGTTCAGGGTTGAATTTCATCCAGTTTTACTCACCATTAATCTGAGCCAGGTCGTACAAACAAACTGGAGCTTCAGGAATGATACTGGATTATTTTTCCTGTTATGTAAAAAACAACCACCCAAAAACTTAACCTTGATCTCTCAGCTCCTAATTTTTGATTTTACTTCATCCCACACAAAATCCTGAAATCCACTTGCCATTCCTGCCAGAACCTCCATCTGATTCAGCAGGGGATGAAGCTCCTAACAGAGTATTCAGGATAGTATTTCTGTTGATGCCCTCCTACATCTTCTATGCTGGCATTTTTACAACATTATTAACTATCCAGTATTTTAAATGCTTTTCTTCAATGCTACCTTTTTCACAAAGACATAAAGAGAAACCATTAAATAAAATCATCTCAGTAGCATGCATGCTTTTTTCTTGCTTTTAGTTTTACAAAGACGTCAGGAAAAGTGAGGCCAAGCTGGAGAATTCCAAAAATTCTGAGGGAATTTGACAGCGAATTTTTTTTCTGTGCCTATTCTAAGGTTGCCAATTTTATCTGTGCAATTGTTTGCAGCCTCTCCAGCAGCTCAGGCACTTCTCTCACACTCTTGGGGCACAGACTGTTCTCCTCTCCAGCAGGCAAATCCTTCTGGAACTTTCAGGATCCTCAGACCCAGCTTCTTTCCCATTCTCTTGACACCAACACATTTCACATTTTTAGAAAGCCTTCATTGTAGCCTGCAAGTCCTTCCTTCCTGACAGCAAGAGGAGGACAACAATACCAGGCAGTTTCTAAAAAGCCTCTTGAGTGTTTCAGAGTGGGAAGCGATTTATGGAAAACAGTTTCCACTTCCTTTGCTGCCCCACGTACAGAAGAGGAATAAACACCAGGGCTCTGCAGAAATGTGAATTCTTTGGGAGAATCAGACCCTTTAACAACACCCACCATAAAACAACAGCAAAATGAGTTCCTTGGGATCGAAGCTGGTTTAGACCAAGAGGAAAAATGTTCAGTGTAGATGGGCCAGAGAACCCTGATCAGAAATCCAGAGTGAACACGAGGGATTGTCAGGCTGAGCAGTTTTTAACAACACCTTTATGGTAACCTTCGACTTTTTGCCTTCCTCACGATAATGAGTCCGTCCAAACCAGTTTTCTTTTCTGCTGCACAATTCTATTGAGTGGAATACAGAATATTCTCCAGTGAAGCAACTGGTTTCCGTGGATACAGCTAAGATTACACTTCAGCATATTTTCTCTTTCAATTCAAAGTCTAGAGGAGCTCAATTTGCCTTATTAAGGGAAAAAAATTTCTTTAGTAGTCTGTCCAGAATGCAGACAAAGGAAAGCAAATGTAGCATTCTAAAGCAAGAAGTCTTGTGAGGACTGCTGCCCTTTTAGTCAGAGATCATTAAAAAAAGGTTACATACTTACAGCAATAACTGTAAAAGAAACATATAATTTAAACACTGGGAGGATGTGTGCCATTCTAATAATTATTTTGAAAGTATAATATGCATTCAAATGTTTTCCCTGGAATATTTAAAATATTTTTATGGATATCTTGCCAAAATCCAGAATAATACACTACATGGTAGATCTACTTTTCAGTAACAGACTGTAAAATACCAGAGTAGAAAATCTGTGCTTGTGAGACTTTTAATGCAATGCAGAATCAGAAAAAAATTACTTGGAGATTAATTTTTATTTTTTCCTAATATTCTGGATATAAGAAACCACATATTTTTCACATTCTCTTTAAACCATTTGGTGACCCAGGCAAATTTTTATCCTTACTGTTGGGTTCACAGACTCCCACGTATTTCTGTGCCTCATTATTACTCCAGAATAGAAATGTTTCTTCAGTTACAAATAAAACTGATGTTAAATGACTCAGGTACTACAGCTTCAATATCTGAGCTGCCCCCTCCATTAACCTCCCAGCCACCTCTGTTTTTGTAGGAATTGTTAAACTGGAGGTCTTGGCCCTACACAGCAGCCACGTGCATTCTGCTGATATCTTAAGGCAGCTTCCTACGGATTCTGGAGTCAAAACACCACGATCTAGAATTTTACATATCCCAAGAATCCATCACTTTTAGCTGCCAGGGAATCAGGGGAAGGCTGATGTGAAGGAATTCTCATCCCAAAGAGACAATGCAAGCGCTGAAGAGAAAAATCTCATGGCCTCTCATAAGCTTACATCCTTTAATATGGCTTTTATTGGGATCAATGACATTGATTCCATCAAACAATCCCTGCTTGGCTGCCCCCTCCCTTGGCTGGTTGGGGAACACACGTTGCATTTCTGCTCTACAAGTCTGCAGTGTCAAACACTTTTACATTTCCATCCCCTGAAGGACATTTCCCGAGCTGAGTCCCTACCCAGGCCCTCCCCAGCTCCCGTTTGCCAGCTCTGCTGCTGCTCCTCTTTGCCTCTTTGCAGGGAATTTTTGCTCATTAGTGCAGGAGGCAGCTCTCTGAGGCTCCCCAGCTTCTGAGGGGCTGTCGGAGTCTCTGAGCCACATTTCCTATTCCAGACAATGTCACGATAGAATTCAGCAGTGCTCAAATTTCTGTTCTTTCATTAGGGCTCCCTTATCTATATAAACATTTCATGTTCTTTCTTTCACAATGCCTAGAGGTTTAGAATAGTTTTATGCATTTTTTTGCCACTTCTATCTTTAATCTTGATCCCAGTTAGTTCTTTATAGTTGCCAGAGGCTTGCTCTTTGTTTTTTGTTTTGTTTTTGTTTTGTTTTTCTTTGTTTTTTAACTTCAAACACCACTTTCTGTTAGACTTCCTGCACTGAATACTGACAAGTTGAAAGGAAGGAATACAGGAAACACAAGGCAGGGCTGCATTAATCTACAGAACCTCTTGCAGATAAGTAAGCTGCTGCTTAATTCATATTCTGCCAGGGTGAGGCCAAACTATGAATTCCAATAAATATCTAAAACACAAAAAAAAAAAAAAAAAAAAAAGGAACAACTGTTTGTAGGGTTTCTTAGATATTTTGTTCATATACCTTCAAACTGCATTTTTAAAAAAATTATCTTCCACGAACACATTCTGATGAATACTTTGCAGAAGGTACTTGTATTTTAAGAAAAGTTTTGTTTGTTTCGGTGGACTCTGTAACTTTGTGGAGTTTTATGTGCCCACCTCATGAATATATATGCATATATATCACCACTATACTTCTCTTTCTGGGATAAAAAACAGGCAAGAAACATATGGTGTCTATAATTGAACACCAAAGGAGCCATGTAAAAGACCAAAATTACAACGTTCTATAATACCTTACACTTCTTTTACCTGAGAGGAATTTTAAAAATCCATTGCTTTTAAATTAGACTTTCTAGAATTAAAATAATTCTTCACTTACCATTCCCTTACTTGTAATCACCCATTCCATACTCATAGATCTGAGAAGCATTTATTCCACTGCTTCTGGTAAAAGTGAAATATATACCTGGATTATTAACTTATTCATTTTGATGCATTTAATTTAAATTTATACATTTGTAACTTATTAATCACACTGCAGGTTAATTTTGTCACAGGTAGCACTACCATTAAAAATGAGATTTCTTTCAGCTATAAAGATTTTGGTGAAATTGTTGGCAATTCATACAGGGAAGGGGTTTCTGCTTTAATCTAATATTTAGGTTACAGAATGTTAAAAAAAAATAAATCTTTTTCTTAAATGAAAATAGCAAGGATACAAATTGGTGAAATATCCTGTAAAATTCAAACAAATATTTGGAGACTTTTTGCCTCCTGGTATTTTTCGTCTCAGATCTGAAGTTTTATCATCATCAGTGTGAAATTACATCCAATCTGCTACTAAGTCCTGCCTTCCAAAAATAGCAAGTTTTTTATTTTCTTACACCCACCAACTCCAATTTTGTGCCAATTGTTAACAACTCTCACGTCACTGGAAGAATTAAGCTCATTTTGTAGATTCTGCTTTCCCCCGACCTCACAGAGCTGAAATTGCAAACCTGTTATTGCCCATCTTTGATTGTTCATCTTCCCGTGCCCCCCGTGTTTGGACCCAGCCCTGTCCCCACCCCAGGGACTCTGATTTTCTTCCAGTTGTGCCTCAATTCCTCTGCAAGGGGCACCGAGGGGAGAAACCAGAACCTGGCAGGAGCTTCAATCTGAGCTCTGCCCCATCCCCTGGACAGCACTTGCCGTGAAACTTCGAGGAACTTATCTTGGAGACTTCTGTCCCTTTGTCAAACGGGGCTGAAATTGGCCGAGAAATTCAACATTTACCTGAGGGAGCAAGGGAGAGCAGGCAGAGGATGCTTCCACACCAGCTCCCTTTCCTTAGGACACAGGGCTAAAATAACTGTGCAATAAATGGTTTGGAGGAAACTGGCTCATGAATGTACCAATTAAATCACGGGCAAGTGATTCCTTTTTGCATTGATTATCATAAATTCTCTGCTTTACCCTTTGCAGAATCTCATTTAACCGCATTCATTTTAAAAGAACAATTTCAGGCCGAGTTTTGTTTTTGCGGAGCACTGAGGGGAAAATGTTCTCTTATCTTCAAATGTTATTAGCTGGAAATAAGTGTAACCTACGCTTTGAGGTCCTTATTGCAATTTAGATAGACAATTAGATATCTGACACCAAAAAGAAAGAGAAAACTTTGTAGCAGAGATTTCTCTCGTGGTGCCCCAGGTGACTACAGCAGACTTCCTTCTGTGTTCAAATGATTAAAAACTACAATATCCTTCAAGCCATTTTTAGAAAGCTATTTGTAATTGCACTATCAAGTAATAGAACTTTTTCAAAATTAGCTTATGAGATTTACATAGGATTGAGCTTTTCACAGGAAGGTGAGTTGTATGCTCATTTGCAAGAGTTCTGCTCTATCTTCAAGGCTGGAAATTTGCAATAGAGGAAACCAAATCCTTCCTTCATTTAACTGGATACACAAAGAAAAATTTCAACCTTGCAGACTTTCAGTAGCTTCCACAACAAATATGCATCACTTAAACTAATAAAAGTACATGTGTCTGCTCTGTGACAAATCTATCCTTCAGGACAGGCTGAAAATGAATTGCTTTATGCTGTAAATTTAATTTTTGTTTAAAGAAAGCCTTTCTTGTTAGATCTTTGAAGGGGACAAAAGAAGAGTATCTCTGCACTTTCATCTAGATGTTGTCAGCAGCTACACTCAAAGACTTTACAGAAGGAAGGAGTTTCAATGATTTAATCACAGGGGACACATGAGAAAATTTGTGGTTTAGCCACTGATGTTTGTGTGGCAGTTTGCATATTGTGAATGGGAAAGAGCACCTAGCTTGAACAAACACTTCTCTACAGGAGAAATGATCTCCAGAATTAGAGGCATAAAGCTATATGAAGCTTAGTTCAAAAGAATCTGTAGAACCATCCACTTAGAAAACTTGATTTAAATGTTGCTTTGTCTTACACTCAGGAAACATTGCTGAGAAGAAGCCAGAGCGGAGAAAAGAATAGAATAAAGAACATTGGCACTCCCTTGCCAAAATAAAAAAAAGGAAAAGGAAAACACCCACAAATGCAGATTTTTTAGCTTTTCCCTAATTCGTAACTGCATTGTTGAATCATGCATTTCATCAACTGAAATGTATAACCTATGAGCTTTACAGGAACCACTCAGAAAACGTCTTCATTTTCCACTCACATAGTTCCATCAGCCTCAGATCTTGGGGATCTGAGAGCACATAATGCTGGTAAAATCATATTTTCATAAGCACTGGAAATCTGCATAATTTCCTTTTGTTAAATGACTACCTCAGCACGCGGTGTGCTGCAGGCAGCTCATTGCTCACATTTGATAATTAGCTTTTGTTTAACAGCATTGATGTGTGATTTTGCAGGAGTTGTATTTGGGCAGAAGTCCCTGTGACGTGTGGGGACGACCCTGCAGAATGTCCTTGCTCAACTGGAGCCCCAGAGCCCGGGTGTTAATTGGCCACAGAGAGCAATAGAAATGGATAAATGGGAGCAGTTTCCTCAGTGAACTGAAAAAAATGTCTGTGGCAATTAAACTCAATTAAAAAGAATAAACATCAGCGGCTTCACTAAAATTGCATTGCAAAAAATGTAAGCACACCAAGAAATACCTTAAGGTCAGCTTGAGCAAGAATAAGGAGTCATTCTCACCAGGTCAACTCTGAACAGCTCTGCTTTTTTGTGAAACAGTACTTCTGGGATATTTAAAAATCACCTCTTGGAAGGACCAGATTAATCAAATAGAAGAAAATGTGCATCTTTTCAGAAATCTATGATTTCTGGAAACAGAGAGAGGATGTGAGATTTTAAAATAAGAAAATTAAAGGTAATCAGGAAAGCAGGCTGGTTTATTCTGTTGGAATACACACTTTACTCCAGTGTTTTCTGCTTGAGAGCACTGACTTCCTTTTTACCTGCATAACCAAGTTATCCATCATCTTAAAGCTTTCCTAGTAGGTTCCAGATTCAAACCTAAAGAACTCATTAGAATACAGGAAACGCTTCCCATACCTCATGGATCTCAGTCATTCAGTGTCACCATTTTGACACTCATCTAGATCTCAGAGTAATCTTATTTTCAAACTGGAGAGAATAATAAGCAAATATTTTTAAATTAAAATTTACTTTGTAACTCATATGGCTTCTCACTAGAAATCTGAACTCCAGGTATGGATAAACATTATTATCTTTCCAAAGATTTTTAAGTTATCAAACCTGGCCTGTTATGTGGATGCTGCATTTAAGTATGTGAAAAGTCACTTTTTAACTCTTTTTGAGAAAAAAACATGATTTGACTGACTGCTGAAGGACAAAGAGAGTCATTCATGACACTTCAAAATGTGTTTAAGAACACAAACATATGGAAAGCTATAAAAACAAACCAGAGCTCACTCACTTGACATAAGCCAAAGGCCCCTCGAAATGTCAGTGGAACTGCTGGCAGGTATCAAACCAAGCCTCTGATTAACTTCAAAAAGCTGCACAGGAGGATCCTTGACATTCTCTTCTTGTTTGACCTTTGAATCATTTGGCCTCCTTGTTTTCCCAATTCTTCACTTCCTCTTCATCTTTTCTGGTGGAGACAAAGAACGGGAAAATGCCCTGTGGGCATTTGGAGCTCCTTGGATCTCGCTGGGGCCAGCCCTGGAGGAGGATTAGAGCCTTGGGCAGGAGGGAAATGTTCCTGAGGGCTGTGGAGCTGGTCCACGGGGCACAGGAAAGGCTCCTCCTCTCCACTCACTCCGCTAATCCTCCCAGCCATTGTTGGGTTTGTGCACAATTCCCTCATGATGGAATTAAATCCCAACGTTAACGCGGGATTGAGAAACCAATGCAACTGCTAATGACAAAATCGTTCCTTATGAAACATCAAAGAGCTTCTGGCAGATATTGTGGCAGCTGCCATTTTCCTACCAGATCATAAGGAAACGTGACTGACAGCACTTTGATTTGAAATTGTACCATCTTGTCCTTTAGAAAAATGTTTTCTCACCTAACAGCAGTGCACCAGTATCTGAAACTAATCTGAATTTGATTACACAGTTTAATTCCTTATTTGCCCTTATACTTTACTATGTTTGCTGGAAACGAAGAAAAAAAATACCATGCAACTAAAATTTTTCACTAATTTACGCCAATGTTCTTACAGCACCAGAAATGTAAATTGCAATCTCTTTTTTTATCTACTACTGAAAAACTAACAACAAACTCAAAGGGTAAATGGTTCATAATGGCAGATTTCATGTGTTTCAAAAGCAAAAAACCCCAAACCTCAGAACACTGATTAGCTGATAAAATAGTGACCAACTTCTCTTTATTAGTATAAGTCTTCAAACAGAAAAACACGAATTTTCAAAATGGAAGCACATGTGTGTGAATAAGGACAGTTTTCATCATGGCACTTTCTAACTGCGAAACTTCTCAAAAATCAGAAAACATAACATACGTAATCCTGACACATTAAATTGTGTTTCCAGTTTACTGACAGAATTCCTTTTATTTCCAACTAAAGCAAATGCTGGCAAAATTAAATGTCTCGGAGGAAGACACAGACTGTTTGAAACATATATCCTCAGTTTAATGGAGTTGTAAATGCTTTCATGCTACATAGTGGAAGGTCAAGTTCCTTAACATTTCCCTCCACACATAATAGAAATAAATTGCATTCTAGTTAAACCTAGCTAGTCTGAGTTCCTAGAAACTCTTGTATCTAATTTTAGGATCTTTTATTGTCTAATACTGAAATTTTATGAACTACAAAAGCATTACCTTTAATCATTGTGCCAGATACACTTTAGAGGAGTTCCTTGTGAGATTATAAATCTGTACATTTTTGTTCTTACCTAAGACTTTTTCCTGGTGTGATTTCTTACAGCTAAGAACATGTAATTTAACTTTAAAGAGAGACACCAGTGAATAGAGAATCGTTAAATTGTATAATAATTATATTAGAAAGCAATCTTTGATGCAATTTATTATGAAGGTATTTAAAAATCTAGTGGTTTTGTACTAGTAGGGTAATCTATATATATAAAAAAACCTCAACAAACCAAACATACAAAGATAAATATGGTAAATATTCAACAGCATCATTTCAATTTAGTTTGCTCTAAATGACAATCATAATATATTTCAAATAGAATATTTTAGTTTCCTTTTCTGCTGTTATTACTGGCTGCAGTTCTGGAGTAATTCTGAGCAGACCCACATAACTTCCTACCACCAAAAAAATTCCCATTGTACAGGAACAGATGTTTCCAGAACTGCAGAAATGGATGAATTCTTTCAATTACTTTCAACTTTTAAAGTATTCCATTCGTTACTTAACAGGTTCCAAAAAACTCAGCTCCAAAGGGAAACTTTGAGACTTACCCGCCTTGGATGAGCAAGGAGGAGTGAACAATTCAAACCCATGGAAATCTCTTCTTTTAGACAACATAAAAAACTTCCAGACGTTTGAGGGCTTAGTTTATGCTTCTTTTCTCTGTAATTAATATATAATCACAAGTATAGTTCAGAATGTAAACAAGTTATAAAGAGGTTTCATCATTTTTAGAGAAGATAAAAGCTACAAACACTCAGCAACCACTGCAAAGAGAATGTCTGTACATTGGTCCAGCATTTCTAACAAATGGTTTAATCTTATTTAGTAGTTAGTTCTAAGGAAAGGCCTAATTCTCAAAGATATTTACAATGTTTAGGGACAAGGATAAAACATTAGACAAGCAGTAAACAGAGCCTTCTATCTGTTATTGAGGAACAATCCCACTGGCGAATGTGGTCGTGGTCTTCACAGAAAAAAATTTAATCAAGAATGGAGAGTTCAGCTTTTAAATGGAATGCCAAAAATAATACAACTGCTCAGCTGCTTCAAATATATAAACATAAAATATTCTGATTTATTTCTTAAAGAAGTTTTAAGAAGTTGATGTAGTTAAAACCTAGCAGAACCGAGGTTCTGAGTAAGGTGGAAATTGTAACCACATTGCAGTTTTGTTGTTTGTGTGATTAACTGTGGGTAAATGTAAATATTCATTGTGGAACAGAGTCCTCATAAATACTTGTGCTCCTGTGATATAGAGCCAAATGATATTTTAGCTATGAACTTCTGAAAATCATGACTTCTTAAACTGTGAGTGAGAAACAAAGAGACAAAACACAGTTAAGAGATGAGGGGATGGCACTTAGGCCTTACTGTGGAGGACATCAGTCTTGCACTACAAAGAAAGAAAGAAAAGACAGAATTTCCCTTAGAAGACTTGCAGCATTTTATTAGAGAAAATGGAAATGATGATTGTGCATAGCATTAAGAGGTCCATCTGGGAAAAGCAATCCCATTTAGCAAAGGCAGAGAGGCTGCAGAAAAAAGGAAGAGGAGATTGGGTGTGAAATCCAACACTCTTTGAAGTGAATGGGAATTTTGGCATTGATTTCACTGGGTCAGGATTTCACTCCAGGTGGATGCAGACTCTGCTCTGTGAGATCCGCATTGAATTGAGGTTTCTGATCTCAAAAGCCACATTAAAGTCACCCCCACATAAAACTAATATAGCAGAGTACAGAATAAACCTCATTATTTTTTAATGGGGGAAAATGAAAAGATTACTGTTAAAACCTTGTGTTAATACAATTAAAGGCAGAAATACATATTTCAACATTTGCCCCCTTTTTCTATTTTGTTTTTCCCTTTTAGTTTTCCTCACTAAACTGTCTTCTGCCTCCCTGCTTCACTCTTTATGCTCTCTTCAATGCTTAACTTCAAATTCCAGGGGCAAAAACTGACAAATCCCAGTGACCAACTGACAAAAACCTACTCCCATTTTTATACAATCCAGTCACTTAAGCTGCAATGTTCAAGTTTGTAACACACAGCTTTAAATATATTTTATATACGTATTTTCAGTGCGGAAAAAAACACTCTCAGATGCTCCTTCTGTTATTATAAAGCCAATTCAGATTTATGAATAGCATATGAAAATGTCAGCTTTGAGTGATGTGACATTTGACGTAAATAAGTCAGTGCTACGGTGCTACTTTTACTATTGTGAAAAAGCAACAATAGGTATAATTTATTAATAATATCATAAATAATACTCTTTATAGAGGGGTTCTTTCTCATGAAGACCATTCAAAATTACAGTAAGCCTCGAGCTTTAGATAGGTTATCTTTACTCATGGCAAGATGCATTTTCCTTTTCCAAAATTCCACATGTCATAACAGCTAATAACGTCCATAGAAACCATGGCCAATTAAAAGTGAGAACAAAAGGAAGAAAAATAAAATTTTCTGTTCTATACAAAAATGAGCCTTCTTTCTAATTAAAATTACTTCTTGAACCTGAAGTTAAAGATGTGTGTTCATTCCACACACGTATTTAATGGAATCAGTGGTGCTGTTTAATCAGATGCTGGAGATTTAAGTTGGAAATATGAATATCAGGCTGGGAAAGTACTCAGATATTCTTTACCTGCTCCTTTCCTATGGTTTGGTAAATGTATTTTTAATGCAAATTCATCAGTGCCCTTTCATCTCTGCTGTCCTCCATGAAGGGAAACCCACCGAGGTGCAGCCCCCACCTCTGGCTCCTTCCCTGCTGCGCCAAAAGAAAAATTAAATTGTGACCATCACCACTTTAATAATCCCTACCCAAAGCCAAAAGAACAATTAAATTGTGACCATCACCACTTTAATAATCCCTACCTAAGGCTGGCAGATCTGTGTCTAACAAACCTGAGTTTAATTCAAAAATATGCTTGTTTACAGAATGCAGAGGTTCACAAAACTGTTGTGCATATAGCTGAAAATTTCAGAGTTTAATATTTTTGAGGCTCTAGAGAAATATTCCTTCTAAATGTTTTCTTATCTGTGGAGGATGACTGGATTCCTGAAGTGAAAAAGTCGTCCTTTTGCTTTTCATGTTAACAGTGTCAAACATCTACTAAGTCTCATTGAAAATAAAGGGAAATCTGACCAGTTTTGAATTTAAGGGATTGAAAAAATTTACTTTTTTCTGGACAAAATTTCCCTTGTTTTAGATGAATCTATAAGAACTTGCCTTGCTGAAAAAAGAAATATATATCTTTGAACATTTGATCCTTTTATTAAATGAAAATTTTTCTGTGTAAAACATACTCCATTTTCTTTCAATAAAATGTGAATGTTCTGAGTTTCACTTCTTTCTTTTCAAAGCTGTTTACTTTCAAGTGTCCTTGTTAAAGAGATGGCTCTCTCATTTCCAGAGGCATTTGTCACTCATTCAGCCTTTAACCATGTTCAGCTTAAGGCTGAACATCAGAATATCAGAATATTCCAATCCTCCACCCAAATTCAAAAAACACTTCATGCAGTGACTGCTAAGGCAAGGCACTTTCTACTAAAATTTGCACTGAACTTTAGGGTCTAAAATATTTTTCAGAGAGCCTTTTAAGGCTAGAATCATGTATAATACATTGTTGCTGAAGACATTTACAAACTAAAAGTTATTTTTCTTAGATCTATGGATTTTAGGGTTCAGCATGTTATTAAGAATTAAATTATTAAGCTCTTTTGCATCAATTCAACAGAAAAATAGTAAGTTTTGAGTTTTCATGTGTTTTGAGTTTCCTTTCAAATCAGGTTCTCAACATTTGTTCAGTGAGAAAGCTTTGTTTTTGAAGGATAACTATAATGCCTATAATCAAAAACTGTAATTATTTATCAATACTGAGCACCTTGGTGGTCACATATAGGGGTCACAGTTTTCCACAGGCAGCTCCTGGAGATTTTCTCTGTGTGCTTTAGCCCTCTGTGTTCGCTCTGTTTGGAGCCTTGGATTTTTTCTCAGGGCTGGAAATAGTCCTGGGCTGGAGAAGGAGGGATGGGGAGAAGTGGTGGTGCTCTGTTGAGGATCTCTAACAAGCAGTTTGTCTGTCTCAAGGGAATGTGCCTACACGTGAGGCTCCAAGCACTCTTATTTTCACCAGAGCTTCAGGACTCAACCTCATTTGCTGCTGAGAAATCAAGGCAAAATTTGTTGGCATTGTGGGTTCTAGAATTACTTTAAGCATAAGCTTAAATACACAATAAAGTTAATTTATTGACTGAACAACTGTGATTTACAAATACTTTAGTGATAGCAACCACTGGGGAGAAACAAAAAAAACAAGCTGTTGAAGCTTCTGAGAGTGTTGTCACATCAGCATTAAAGCAAAGAAGAAATTCAGGCTACAAACAAGAAACTGGTTTATAACTCCCAAAGGGATGAGATGCTGAAGCAGCCTTCTTGTGGGAGAGGAGGGGCACAGAAGAAAGCAAAGAATCCATTCCCTCTAAAATAAACTTGACAAAATAAAGGCCCAGCCTGAGGAGAGGAGAGCCTTTCTAGGCCTGTGTCACCAAAATGCTTAAAGGGATCCTTGAAGCAACTTCAAACCTCCTGAGGTGGCCAGAGAGAGTCTGAAGAGCTGAGCACAGTCCAGGAAAGGCACACGATTACTGGCAGGGCTCTGCAGATGAGCTCGGGTTTACCCAAATGTGAGTTAACAAGAACACCTCGCAGCTGGGTGGGAAATGAAACAGCCCCCAGGTTGTACAGCGGATCCAGTGAAAAGCACAATGCTCTTTTCTCTCTCACAGAAATGGCTGGGAGTGCACAGGCTGGAAAGAAAAATGAGTATCGTGAAGGCAAGCCCTGTACCAATCCATCAGGTGGTTTGGTTGCCTGCTGTATTCTCTATTTGGTGCTACTCTAGCTCTAAGCACTGAGCCTTTCTACAAACACTGCTCCTCTTAAGCAGCAAGGTGTGAATGATGTAGCATTTGGGCTTTAACATCATTGCTCTGGTTTTAACCATTCCTTTGGTGCTCTATTCAACTACAAACGCAGGCTGAGTCTGCCTCAGATATGCCAAAAATTAAATTAGTAATGAAATTAAGGAAAACTGATTTCTGTTATTGCTGTCAAAGACTAAGGCAAATAAAAAAACAAAAAACAAGTAATAAAAACCAAAGGTTGATAGACTAACTAATATAAAACATATGCAAGGAATATAATTGAGAAATCAATATAATCACAAAATAATTTATTCCTCACTAGGAAAAAAAACAATTAAGAATTATCTCATTACAAAACACCAAAGGTCACAGCTAAGTGTCACAAATTATGATTTGCTTTAGTTGCAACGTAAAAAAAAATAAATAAATAATCCTCCAAAACCTAATGGTGTGGGTGGTGTTTTCCATGCAGAGGAAGAGCAGGCTGTGGGTTTCAGCACAGAGCAGGGTGTGTGTGCAGGGCTGTCCCCTCCACCCTGCTCTGACCCTGGGGATCACACACACCCCGGGGTTCAGCATCTCAGGCCCGCTGGTTTCGGCTGCAGGTTGCCATGGGAACCCCCCAATTTCCACAGCAAATAGTTAACGTGACTCAGTGCATTCACTGCCAGGGGAAGGTTTCAGCTTCTTAGCAAAGGCAGAACTCCTGTGGCAGTGGGAGGCTGAAATGCTCAGGTGAAGCATTTTGGGTTGCCCAGCCCATGTCCCCACACCAGGCTCCTCTCTGCAGTGCCTGGGCTGTGCTCCCTGCTCACCCAAAACCCAGATTGCTCACATGGAATAATATTATTATTTTTTAATGTGAACTTAGCCTGCTGCACAATTAAATCTAAGCTTTGAATTGTTGGACAGTTTAGGTTGAAGCACTTGGAAGATCACCTTGTTCCCACCTCCTGCCATGGCAGGGACACCTTCCACTGTCCCAGGGGGCTCCAGCCCCAGTGTCCAGCCTGGCCTTGGGCACTGCCAGGGACCCAGGGGCAGCCACAGCTGCTCTGTGCCAGGGTCTGCCCCCTCTCCCAGGGAAGAATTCCTTCCTAATATCAAATTAACTCTGCCTTCTCTCAGCTGATGCTTGCCCAAAGTCGCTCTCCAGCTCTCTTGCAGACCCTGCAGGTCCTGGAAGGGGGTCTAAGATGTCCCTGGAGCCCTCTCTTCTCCAGGCAGAACCAACTCAGTCTCCTCCCACGCCAACCAAAACCCAGCAATTTCTTGCATGGAGCTTCAAACCAAAATTAAGTTTCTTTTGCAGGAGCCTTGGGTCTGGTTCTGTCCTTAATTACTTAATTCAGCCTGACATTGCAACTTCAGAGTCTGACTTCTGGGAGCATTCAGACATTTAAGTGAGCTAAGGGCAAGACACAAAAACTCACAACCCCCCCAACAATATTTATTAGCATTGTGACTAATCTTAATCAAGAGCTACTGCTAATATGCATTAATTCCACACCCATACTTCTGTAATCTTACATGCACCTACACACACACTTCTAAAAGCAAATTCCAACGTATGAAGGAACTACTGGAGCAGGGATAATCAGTTTTGCAAATACTCAAGAGAGGATCAAAGATCAGATGGAAGTCCTTTAGAAAAAAGTCCAGGCAGTGTTTGAGTGTGGGTAAAGCACGAGTCAATGCCATGACATTGGGGAAGGCAAATATCACACTGGGATCTACAAACAGGAGTTCATAGCTGCAAGGTGTATGAAGTGATCCCTATTTACACAGCATGCAGAGAATTTCTGTTAAAGAAGGAGTTTTAGACATTGTGTTCCAAGCCATTGGCGGAGGAAAGCGATGGGAGGGATGAGAGGTCAAGAGAAATATGCACTAGGAAAGACAGAGTTAAGTACTGTTTGGCTGGGAGGAAATTCTGAGCTCTTTAGGAGTTTAAGAGGCCCTTGTAAAGAGGAAGGATATAATGCTTTCCATGGTTCTTTCTGAAAAGAAAAATGTCAGTGGAATAAATAAAAGTACTGAGGTTGTTCTATGAGTAATTTCTACCTGAGGAATTTTAATCTCAGGAAAAGACCAAAGGAGAATATTGTAGCTATCTCTACTTTCAACTGAAAAAAAAAATTAAAGTCAGAAATAGTTTGGTGGAATGAAATGTCAGAAAAAGGATCTTAGTTCCTTAAAAATTAGCCAGAGGCTATTTAAATGCGACATGTTTATTTTCTAACTCCAGGTAAGCAATTTCTGAAATTTAATCATCTCATTACCAAGTATAAAAGTTCTAAAACCTTCTGGAAAAATAACTGCTCTCTTTATATATATAAAGCATTGAGTCAATCTACATATATAGCATTGAGTCAATTATACTTTACTTAGACTTTCTCATCTCTATTGATTCCAATTGTTAAAAACATTCTGGAACGGGGCTGCACGTCAACACACATAAAATACAGAGTTTTTCCAAAGAAAAAGGGATCTTTCCAAGAGGCTCTGCACAAGTATTGCTATGCACAAATGGTCTTGTTATCCACAGATAACACATTAAGCTCTACATTAAACCTCTGGAAAAAGAACCTGCTCCTCTCAACCTTCTTCTAATAAATACTTTATGTCTAGCTGGAAGGTGTGTGGGCAGGAGCCTGTCCACTGCCTGCTCTCCTGAAAGTCTGATTCAATAACTGACTCAACCCAAACCCCTAAAGGACACTGAAAATATGTGCAGTATGTCCTGGGAGGTGTGATACTTCATGGAATCGTGCTCCCTTTTCAGCCCTGCCGAGGCAAACGTGCCAAGATTTAGTGCTGGGAAGCAGACATGACAAAAAGCATTCTGGCTTTGGGAAGCTTTAGTGCAAGAAGAAAAGGCTGAAAGAGCTGGGGCTTATTACCAACTTAATAAGATTCAGATTGTTACATGTCTAGGAAAGAAAAAAAAGATTTCCAAATTGCACATTTTTTTTCCGGAATGCAGGTACAATTCCTGGTGTATCAATAGCCCAAGGGTGCAACATATTGAATGACTTATTAAAGATTCATGGTACAAATTTATTTCCTAACAACACCGTAGGAATGTGTTGTTTTCCATTACAGGAAGCAATGCTTCTCAAAAGTGTTTACAAGTCTCAAATTGCAAAATTTAATTTTCAAATCAAATGAAGCATAATGAGCTTCATGAGCTCCTCATTCTTCACACCAGGTTTAGCTGCAAACACAACACAGCAAAACAAATTAGAATGAGCAAAGCAGGTGTAACAGAGAACTCTGATGGAGCATCTTTCTCTTGACCAATGGCAACCAAAAAATTGTGTAAAAAACAGAGCACGGCCAAGTTAACAGCCTATCCTCACCTCCGAGATGACAAAAGAAAATTAAAATTTGTTTATATCATCTCGTATAAAAGCAGCTCATTGTGAGAAGTGTAGCTACATAGAACCTGTGTCAAAAATCTTTACAAAGAACTGTTATTCTTTTATAAATATGCTCTTCCTGTATGGCAGTTCCTGCTGGCAAAGGGGAAACTGAAGGGAAATATTTAACAAAATGAGAATCATCAAACAAATTACAGGTAGATAAAGTGGATAATTAATAAATCTAAGCTTTTGAGACCAATTTCACAAGAAGTGAGACTGATATTCTAGATCAACTGAACTTCTGTGTGAGTATCACTAATTGGCAATTTTGAAACTTGATTATTTCCATTGATCCAGGCAAAGAGAATAAAAACAGGAGCATCACTGTCCTTTTCACTGAACTACTGTAAAATCTATTATTAAACAAAAAAATCTGACAAACCAACCAAACTCCTGAATGTGTGTAAAAAATAGACATAACTGAAAATTTTCAGCCTTACATGCTTTTATATATTAATGACTTAATAAAATATTACAGCACAAATCCTTAAATCACTTTTGAATTAGTTTTCCTTGCCTTTCTATCAATCATTTCAACAGATATTTGTTGAGAGGGGAAAAAACTCACAGCAATTTAGCTCCAAATTACTCATTCTTCTAGAGTAGCTTTGCCTTAATATTGTTCTTAAAAAGACCAAAAGATGTTTAACTCAAAAAGTAGCTTTCATCAAAAATAATTTTAAATATTTGGGGTATTTTTTTTTTTTTTTTTGTAGAGAACATTCAAAACAGCTAAGTAACCCCAAGCAAAAAATACAAAACCACCTTAAAAACGAGTGCCAAGACAAATCCCTGCCTCCAGGTGAATGTCAGCACCTTTCTGAAGAGTGGCAAAATCTCAATAATCCTGCTAATAATGCTAATAATGCTAATAATGCTGCTCAAGGAAGGTTGTTCAGAAGGTTGTCAAGGCCTGGCAATGTGTTCCCTGCACAGTTTGGCCCCAGATCCCCCGTGAGTGCCCAGCCTGCTCGCTGGCTCTGTCCCTCTGTCCTGTCCCTCTGTCCCGTCCCTCTGTCCCGTCCCTCTGTCCC
>VZTB01014203.1:153380-166733 GCA_013397245.1 Thryothorus ludovicianus | reverse complement strand
TCCCTCCGTCCTGTCCCTCTCTCCCGTCCCTCTCTCCTGTCCCCAGGCAGCTCCTGTTTCCCAGGACAGACACACCTCCCCTCACACCAGAAATGAGATGCAAATTCAGAACAAAGAATCACCCAAACTTTGTCTGTCACAGCTTGACAGAGCCACCCAAAGCCCAAACAGATGAGGCACATGATCCCCGTGCTGGGGCTGGGAACCCAACTGCGCAAAGAAATGGTAACTTTTCCAAAGAGCTATTAAAAAATAATAAAAAAAACCACCACAACAAACTGCCAATCAGACAGATTTGCATAAAACTTCATAAATGTCAATAAGTGTCTTGCCTGTGACACACCAATGTATAATTGAGGAGAAGCCCAGGAGAGGCAAGAGTTCAGTTTTCCCCTGGTACTCATTTCCTTCTGGTTATGCCGTGACAGCTGGAGAGTGAGTCTTAATATTTTTCAGAAGTGAATTTAATTGCTTTAGAGAGTCAGTTTAGCACATCACTTCAGAAATACCCCAAAGCTACAAGCAAACCCACAGCCAAATAGCTTCTTATTTGTGACTTCCTTCATTTACCACTGCAGTTACCAAATTATGTTTTCAACACCTTACTGGGTATTCCACAGGTGGCCTCCAAATCTTATCCCTGCTGGAATATTTTCAATTAAAAGTTTTATGATAAGAATCCATGATATTCTGAGAACTATTGATGATGGATAATGGGCTATAATCCAATGAATTTGGGAATTGGGGGATTAAAGGTTATCCTGGTAACAAGAGTAATTCACTGGGCTAAGCAGTTCTAAGGAAATAATGGTTTAAATTATGGAAATTTGGGAAGGAGTAGTAAAGTTCCCTTTCTGAAAATGCTAGTGGTTCTCAGATTGAAAGTAGCTTATGTCAAAGGAAACAAATATAGTTTATAATTAACAGTCATTTACCTCTGCTGAGAATATAAAACAAAATTAGAATTTCTGGTTTAATTGTCAAAAGTTCTCTAATCATTCAAATATCTCAACTATATATTTTCAACTATATGCAGTTCTGGCATAAGTGTGTGATAGATAAATTGAATTATTAGCAGATTAGTTGTCTCAACAGACTCCTTTGTCATCTGGACGCGTTGATTTCAAAAAACACCCATAAGAAAACCATTCTTGTTTATTTAAGGAAAATATTGTAAGGTGACAAAATAGTGACATGGTATTTTTCTCCATTTTTTCTCTGGATATGTAACAATTGTTAAATTTAACCATCATCTTGTATCCCTAATTCAAATCATATTGATGTATTTGACAGTGACAAGAAATTTCTTATTATCAGTCTTAACATTTCCCCTCCTTTCTGTCCTTTAAATTTTAGAAAAAAATTCCAATATGTAGCAGTTTTGTTCAGCAATAATAACCAAAAAGACAAGAAAGCTCTCCCAGTATTATTCTAAACCTATAAATTGTGATGACTGAAATTTTCACAGTCAGTTTTTTTCCTCCAAACAAAGTATGCTTAAAGGGCACACGAACTATTCTGCTGACATGTGCTGTGTGATATTTAGGCCCATTTATTAATTTGTATTTTGCATGAGGGAATTTAGTAACTAGCTGTGAAATATAACTGCATTGAAATGTTACATTTGTTAGGTACAGGCAGTCTCTTTACAGCTATTTATAGAGTACATCACTCCAATAATCCCATTTGCTTTTAGCTCAGCAGAGTCTCTTAGACAGGAGAAGGTTATTCAGATCCCAGTTTTGTGAATTTGGGCCTTTATGTTTCTGTGTTCTGGGTCAGCTGGACTGGCAGGGCTCCGTGGGCAAACACCCTTTGCTGTGACCACCAGAACTCAGCCACAAGAACCACGAGAATCTCACAAATCAAGGTCACCCCACTGCAGCCCCACCGGGGGCAAGCCCCTGAGAACGACCCCAGGGTGTTTCATTTTCTGACAGGCACCGAGGGCTCTCTGCCCTGCTTTTATCTGCCATTCTCCCACACTTCCAGTGCTGAGAGCAGATCAGTGATCACAATTGCTTCAGTCCACTCTACAGAACCATGGCACTCCTTGCTTCTGCAGCACAGCTGAGGAAAAATTACTGTTTCACCTCAGAGAAGCAGTCTAAAATTTACTATCCAAACATTACAGAAAATGTACAGAAGCATTTTGCAGGACACTTGATGAACGCTCTATTTCTAGTAGCAGTTTTATTTCTTTGCAGATTTGAGCACATGGCTGATCTCTAGAGCTTAGCTCTTTTAAGAGAATTTAGGACACTTCCAGCCACATAAGTAGGAATTAAAGAATAAAAGTCTACTAATTCATAAACATACATTTAGTGGAAAATCCAGGTAAGATCAGCTCTTCTCTGCTGTTTCTTTGCTAAGCCTACCCTTATATTTTTTATGTCCTATTCTTTTTAGTCTCTCCTCCAACCAAAGGTCTTTCCATGGCCAAAACTGTTTCTGCCTCCCAGACCGGTCTCTGTCAGATAAACAGATTGTACCTGCTCTTGTTTCATCTCTCTCTTTGATGATCTGTGTTAATAGCTCAGCAGTAAAATTATTTCTAGCCATAAATGAGCCCCCATTATTTGTCAGGCCTTATTGGCACTTCAATAGTTGACATTAAAAGAAAGAAAAAAATCACAAAGCCCAGAAAACCTAAATTGAATTCATAATCAGTCTTGGCAGAACTCTCAGGAGCACAGAGCTGCAGCTTAGAAAGAATATAGCAGGAGTTACCATACTGGTTAACACACCTCAGGAAAAAAACAAAATAAAACCATCAAATCTAAATGGGTGAGGTGCTAAGAAATGAAATAAAAGAGCCACCAGAGCTGGTTCAAAGATTATTTACACATTTTTCATTTTTTCTGAGGTGCAGTACTTCAAAGCCCATTTCTCACGTAATGCTCTTAATTGTGAGTGCAACATTTGCAGTCACTGAGTTTTTATTATATTTTAAAGGGGTTTAATTACATCAGGAATGTGTTTTCATGACTCAGGACAGAAATCTACAGTGCTCTATTCATGCAGAACAGAAGAGACTCTTTCATTTGAAAGGGACCTAAAATGATCATCCAGTGCAGATGAATACACAATTATGAATTGTAATCTATAAACACCAACAACGCCACAACTGCTGTTTTAAAAGGGGATTAATTTGGTCTTAGTCGAGAGAGCAACAGATGAATTAAAATAATGGCTAAAACCTTCTGTACCAGAATAAATTGGTCGGTCACTCCTGAGAATGTTAAGCCTGAGTTTGCATAACAAACGTTGGAGAGGAGTTGTCCTGTGACAGGACACGGTCTTGAGAGTCACCTGGAAAGTTTTTTGCACAAATTTTATCCACAATGCCTTTGATTAAATTTTAACCCTGTTTTCACTGATCTGTGCAAGGGCTGTTGCAGGGCAATGTTAAAAAGCAGCAGCCCATGGGCTGAGCAACAGGAGTTCTCTGCAAGATTTCTATTTAAAAACTCACAGAAGCAGTGAAAATAATTGCCAAGTTCAGCAGAGAGGGGTCACAGCTTTGTCCTCACATTCCCACACAACTGCCTGGGACAAATGGAAGGTGAGAGAGGAAATATATAAATAAACACTGCCAGATTTTTATCACTCCTTTCAGCTCCATCCAGAAAACATGGCAATATTTTGGAAGAAGTTTCTAGGTGCTGAATGACAAAGTAGGCTCTTATAAAATATTATACCAGCAGAATTAAAATCTCTTGGTGGTAACTTTCAGAGAAAAAAACCTAATTTAATAACTGGACCTTAAATATAAAGTTGTTGATGATACTTCTAAGTTTTAATGCATGTTTGTCTAAATTTAAATTTACTAATCATACAGGAATTTAAAAGGCACCTTCAGGGTGTAATTGGAAATCCCATTAAACCACAATGCAAAGCTATGCTTATATTTAAAGATCAAATATTCATCTGGAAGTTTTCTGGATTCTTTCTTTGCTTTTGGGTTTCAAATAAACTATTTTGTAAATGCTGGACATCCATGAAGAAGAATAAAATCTACTGCATGGTTGTGGGATAAATAACAGCTCTCCATGTTCTGTCATTTCATAGTTTAAGGATTATTTTTTACACTCAGAGTAACCCTGGCAAATCTCTTGTTTTTGCCATTGCTAGGTGCAATTTGGCCACATCACAGAATGTTATTTACTGGAAACTAGAAAATTGCTGAGAAATAAATTATGGATTATATAATAATCCATAATTATTAATAACAAAATAAAAATAACAAAATAATAAAATGGGATGACGGACTGGTCAAGGATTGATATCTTTTGCAGACCTAACTCTGAGATTTCACCATCCCAAAACTCACCATTCCATAGGAAAACTTCCAAAAAATGATGATTTTTTAAAAAAAGCCTTACGTATAAAGAGGAATCAGGAATAAGACATGCATTGTTGAGCGATGAGCTCTTTTCACCCCAGGGAAGAGGATTTCAGGGAGGCTTTCTGGGAGGTGTGGGGTGAGGAGAGGATTGCAGAGCACAGCTGGAGCAGAGGCTGGAGCAGGAGCAGCACAAACTCAGCGGAGCAGCCACACCTGCCCCTGCTGAAGCAGCGTTCCAGAAACGGTCCTGGTGCCAGAGGAAGGGTTTCCCAGTGGATATGATCAGCACCAAAGGAAAACTCATCCCCGAGCTGGAGATTTCAGCCGTGCCTCTGCTCCTGAGCTGATGGACTCCAAGGCTTTGCACTGCGCTCACTCCAGCTCGAAGACTCTGGGATATTTTTTACTTGGTGTAAACTGTGCCATTCTCCACCACTATTTAAAAAAAAAAAATAAAATCTCTCTCCAAAAGCTGGCTATGATTGAATTCATAAGTGCCCCCAGGCAAAGACATCACTTTAGAGTTCCAGAGGTACTTATCAAAATTGTCAGTATTAAGGTTCTGTCCAAGGCATAAGCATTTTCTTGGGGAAAACAGGCTACCTGAATATTCAGCTGATTTTATTAAATCGCTTCTTTGAGGCCGTGCTCACATCCTTTGGGGTGTTTGATTTTCATGAACATTTGAGTGACTAACTTATTGCCATGCACGTTTGTGCAAAGTTAATTTCAAAGCACCCTGCACCGGTATTTGGAAAAGGAAAGTAAAATCCACACACAAAAGTGTTTGTGCTGGAAGGGCTTTACTGCTGTGGGACTTATCTGATTTACCACAAAATCCCAACCTCCAGCAGTCAATACCTACCTAGCTACTCCTGAGCTCTGCAATCCAAAATTATTGCAAAAAACTTGGTTATTTAAACCATTAATATCTGTTAGAAAAAATTAAAATCTGCTCATAAACACCACCGAAAAAAAAGAGATATTTATGATTTTATAGTGAATATATAATCTACTTAGCTCCTTCAAAATTCAGCTATAATTTTAGTAGATACAGAAAATCTTTATTTTTTAAGAAGTCTATTGAACAGGGTTTTTTTCCTGTTCACTTTTTCATGGGAACAATACAAATCCAGTGATAGCTCCAGTGCTGTTTGCACACACTCCATCCTTCCCTTCCACATCAGCCCCCTTAAGACCAGATTAATCTTTCCCCTCCATAAGAGTGAAATAACAGGTGATAACTATGGAAAATACAGCCTTATGTGATTTATTGAGTCAATCTCTTCTTCTCTGGGTCATTAAATTTGTCAGGAAGAAAATTCACATTCATGCACATTTCTCTCCATTTTCAAACAGACATTCCAGTTGTGTTGCTCATCCACCCTCAATATAAAGGATGAATTAAAGCATTAATCTATGCAATCATTTTCTAAGAGAAAGCAGCGATAGTTTTATACAAAATTCACCTTACAATGCTGTAATCACATTTTGAAGACCCTCTCATAAAAATCACATTGATCTGAGGAAGATATAAAGCCTCAATACTTGTCCTTCTAGGACTTTGTTATTATTTTTTGAGTAAAAAAATGACATTGGGAACAGGTCCCTGCTTATATCTTCACTTCAGAAATATATTTGGATTTTAGCAGCTGTGGATACCGTCAGAAAACATGCAAAGTAAAAATTAAAAAATTGAGTTCAAGACCTCAAAACCTTGTTCAGGCTTCATGTTCCCACATGGAGATGCTTTTATTTATCACTGCATGATTTGCAGGAGAGGAAGAAAATAACATATTAAGTTCTGCTTCCTTGCATTTCCGTGATCAGTGGAAAAGATGAGTTTATTTTTACTTCATAAAAAGGCAATAAAATAGTCATGGAAGAAATGAACTTGGACTTGCTGTTTGGAATGGAATCACCACACCAAATATTAAAGATATGAACACTCATAGCTCACGTTCGTTGCTGCTTTAACGCTAAAATCAACGGCTGGAGAAGTTGAGGGAGGAGCCAGGCTCTTCTCTCTTTAAAACCCGCATGGGAAGGAAAGGCAGGGAGATCCTGGTAGCTGCTTTCCCCGAGTCAGGGAGGAATGTAAAACAGAGAAAGTGCAAGAAACCTGGACAGCTCGTTAGGAGAGCGCCTGCAGCACTCTCCTCTGTCAAACCCTGCACTCGTGCTCAGCCAGTGCCTCCCAAAGCAGTGTCAGAGGGATTATTGGCAAGGCAGAAACCTCGCCTGGGGAGAATTGTACCCTCTTTTATTCTGTCTTAGAGTGTTATGTGCAGGGCTCACCAAAAAAAACTCAACCAAAAAAACCCTGAAGAAAGGAGAGACGCTAGCCTGAGAGAATGTGAAAGAAAATAAAAGGTGCTCTGGGAGCCAGCACAAAACACAGAGGGAGATTTCTGATTCAGATCCACGAGCACGGCTGCCTTTCCCTTCTCTCACACAAAACTGGTCCCCTTCTTTCTGCACTCCTACCCGGCACAGAGCCCTTCCAGTTCTGTCCCTGCTCCCACTGAACAGGCAGGCTCCTGGGAATGTTCCCCCAGGAGCTCCCAGGGGACATTACAGGTTCTGTGACTTTTGCACTCTCCTGCTTCGGGCTCTCACGTCACAATTATCAGATCTGCCAGCAGAGTTAGGTAACACCCCTCCATCCAGCCAGCTCAGCTGGTATCACTAACACATATTTAATTTGCAGGCCTAGCACACACGTCAGTGCACAGCCAGAGAGTGGCGCTTCAAATCCTTCCCCCAGGTTCAAATTTTAGATCAGATTTTTGCCCTTGAACACAATTTATTAAGAGCTATCATATTGTGAAAGCATAAGAACAAGCAACGCTCTATTTCAGATCAAAACCCAAACACATTTAGGAGAAGGAGCAATTTTCATTTTGGTGTTTTGCAGGTACCAATTTTCTTATGATTGAGGTCTGCCTTGCTGAGTCTGTGTTTGCCCACAGGAAAGAATCTGTGACAAACCCAGGTGCTCCTTGTGGGGACTCCCAGCTGCAGTTCAGGGCAAACCCTCGGTCAGTACAGCACTGGATGGGGAATGAGAGTTGGAGGAATAATTTGCTTTTCTTCCCTATTATTTTGTCCTTCCAATTTGCCTCTTTTCCTTCTTGACTCTCCCCCCCTTCATCTCTCCCTGGCAGACAACCTCACCCTGACACACAGGGAGAAATTCCAGGACTAAAAATGCTCACGTTGGGGTCATGTCTATCCCTTGTCACTGTTATAATAATTTTCAATAGTCACTCACAATGTTTAAACAGGATGATTTTCTGTAAATATAAATTGATCATATTTTTGCTTTGAGAAAAGAGTTTGAATTGAAACTAAGGCTTTGATATTTCAGGGTTCACCAAAACAAAAAGAATAGAAGTTAAGAAAGATTTTCTCCTGTCATATACAAAATTATCTATCTTTTGTCTGATTCTTTATCTTTGCCATAAAGAGGAGCTGCCTTGAACCATTCACTCTGATCTGACAGATTTATTAATAAATTGCCGTTGTGAGTGCAATTACACAAATATTAATTGGAGGTTAAATTGACATTCCAGCCAAGTCTGCTCCAAATAGTGGAGCTCGATGTCCCCTCCCCATTCTGGGAGTCCATTTAGATACTGAGAAAAGGAAGCAACTATCAAGGTAGATTTAAATTGCACAGTTAAACAAAACTCATCTTCCTCACACACAGATATATAAAAAAAAATTAATATTAAAAATGGCTTTAAGCTAAAAATGATATACAGACTTTAAGCCTTCAAGCTACAGATTTTCCTCCCAGTAATTGTAACCACCAAGGAATTTGGATTTCTCGTGACCCTCGCAGGGAACCCCTGGGTCAGGAGATGGGAGGAGAGGAGAAAACGCTGCCTGATGAGAATCCTGGGGCAGGGATGTGTGCAGAGCTCCAGCTGATATCTATTGACTGCCTGGTGTTTGGGAGCTTTGCAAAGATTAGGCCATACCTGGCCCCTGAGCCTCTGGCAGCATCAATAGATGTTCTGCAAAGATTCCTGCCTTCAGCCTTGTCATCCTTTATCTTAGTAAACATCAAAATCTGAGCACAAAAGACAGAAAATGAGCTATTGATTTTCCAGTATTGTCTTAACCTGCAGCTTAATTGAAGGTCAGGGTATGTATTGCTGTCAAAGGCAGACTTTTGCTATTCATGGGGGGTGTCTGGCACAAAACTGTCCCCCAGAGGCAGAGCACAGATATATTTTGGGCAATCCACCAAAGGGGAATTTGCAACCCAACGCCTTCCAACATTCCCTAAGGAAAACTGAGGGGTGGAAAAGACAGACTGCAAAGTAACTGCAAAGATGTGGGAAGCTTTACAAAAAGGAAGGGAGAAGATACAGAAAGATGGGAGAGAGGGAAGGACAGAAAGAGAGAGAAAGGATCAGAAAGAGATGAATGTGAGTTTGTCATTATAAGATGAGAAATAAATTGTCTCCTTAGAGAAAGCAGCTGACAGCAAAAATCCCCCTCTGTTCTCTTTCTCATTGAGTGATGTAAAACTGTAAATTCCCCTTTTCCTAACACTGTAAGATGGCAGCTCTAGTAAAGAAAAGTATTTCGTTTTATATTAGAAGACATATGTAGAATGACAGTAAAACAGAAGTTGTCAGATAATAGATAGGAAAGAAAATCCACATCTTTCTCTTTTCTGTTGTTGCTTTGGCTTTGCTATCCTTCACCATCCTCTTGTGAAGTATCAGATTTTGACATTTTGTAGCTGTCATTCAGGAGGTTATGATTATTTCTCAAATAAAACTCAAAAACAAAAGCAAAAACAAAAGAACAAAAAAAAACCCCAAAAATACCCCAAACCAAACAGTAGTAGATGCTTCTATTTTTAAGGTATTCCAAACCACATATGAAGTTTTCTCTTTTCGTCTGTCATTATTCTAAGTGTTTTTCTCCTCTACATTAAATGAATTAATTTTATCCTATATATGTCAATCAACATCATCATATACTCCTCCAGTTTCCACTCTTGTGCCTGAAACCTGCAGAGAAGAGCAAAGGAAAAAGATTTGTGTTTATCTACCTTGATATTGCAGTGAAGTGCTTCAGATGGTGACAGTCAACTTAAAATGTTTTGATAAAATCAGGATGTCCAGTAAAACCCCTTATTTCTGTCAGGATAAGAATTTAGGCTGCTGTGGGAGGACTTGGATGGTCCCCAGGATGCTGAACAAAACCAACATTAAATCCTTCACATTTAACTGACAAGATGTGAGACAGCAGAAGGATCCCTGGCCTTGCTGAAACTTTTGAACATGGATTTCTTGGTGGTGGGCGAAGCAAATCAATTTATTTAATGTTATTTGCTACAGAATAAACATGGCAAGAGCAGAGAATGCTGGAATTGTTCGATTTGAACATCCAGACTTTGTGAGTCAGGCTTGAGAAAGATTAGGTTTACTTTCATTCATTTATTTTAACTTAATTGCAGCCACTGAGTAAACACCTCAAAAACCTCAGTGGTCTAGAGCTGTTCTCTGGGGAAACTCAGTGTTCAAGCCCTGGAAGGACAAAAGGATATTAAAGTGCTAAATAAAAGAGCTCCACGGCCACACAGCCACAACACAGGAGGCAGATCTTCTATTCAGCAAGGAGGAATTTGGTTTTTTTGTAACCTGATTTTATTTTTCACTTGACCTCCAACCAACTTTGGACCTTTCCTGGCTCAGCTCTTTGAATAAAGATGGAATGGAGGGCAGCCTTCATCTCTCATAACGGGGTTATCAGACCAGTTTGCCACTGCAAAGATTCTGATTCCCTGCTATCATTTACAATGGCTACCGTACAGTTTGGAATGCTTATTAAATCTGGTTTGTATTATAAATAAATAGATAGATATATATATGTAGATATAGACATATAGATATAGATGATATGGATTAGATATAGGTGATATAATAGATAGTGGCTGTGGAATTCTGGCCTGGTTCTTTATGCCTTCCCATCCCAGAGAAGGGAAATGTTCCTCTTAATTTTAGTTTACTTTTAAATTAGTGTATTATTATGCTTCCTAAATTATTGTCTCTTGTCTTAATTATTCCTGCAGCTATGAGAGGTGCAAGTCACACACTGGGGCAAATCACAGCCACCTTATTTAGCTAAAATTAACCAATGCTACAGAAACAAAGCGAGCTGAGAACAAAAAACCTTCCCAAACACCTTCACAGCCAAAGAAACACGAAGTCCTACACGATGCTGTCAAAATGTAGCAATTCTGTTCACAGCAGGAATTCAATACAAACATAAATAGAATGCTTCATCTCACGGTATTCTCCTGATGGAACATTCATTCTTCTGGGATTCCTCATTGCTTCCCTGGGAAACAGGATTTTTACCCTCTGGTCCAAGCTGTGGTTCCAGCACAAGCCGGCTCTGTGCTGAATTTTTGGCTGCTCATTTTCTGCCAGGGTTTGTGGCACCCCAGCCCTGGCTGTGCTGCTCTGGCACGGCGGGGGCTGCTCCACGCTGAGATCCTTCCTGGAGGCTCCTCTCACACCTGACATTCTCTGGATTTTCTCCCCAGGCTCTTTGCAGTCCCTTGTGGCAGCAGGATTAACCCACAGCACGTGTTTTTGGGATTATCACAATTTCCAGCGTTTTTCTGCTGTCCTGAAAGCCCTCCTGCCTCCTTTTTTATCACAATATGCAAAGTAAAGATGGAATGGCCACACCTCAAGCCACACATTCTGGTTTTGAAGTCAGGATAATTGGTTTTGAATTCAGGATAATTAGATTTGAGGTTTTTTTAAGCAACGCTGAGCAAGACAGAAAACTGAAGCAGACAACAAAAGTGAGAAGCTTAAAAATATCAAAACATATTTACCTTTCCAAGTAAAACACAGCTGAGATAGAGAAAGCAAGCTGCTCTCCAAGAGGTGGATCATGACAAACAAACATACACATTCTATAGCAAGGCTCAAACTCAGAGTTCTGAAGTGACAACCACACCAGAGCACAACGAGGAGCTACAGAATATGATTTAAAGCAGAACCAAAAGCACTAACTTGAGTATAAATATATATATTTTTTGTCCTTCCAAAGCTTATGAAATCATTCTGCTCCAGCATTATAAAAATTGTGCTGAAATGTCATACCTTCACAGTGGGAGTCTGCTTTTTTTTCTTTTTAATTACTAGGAAGCTGAGAACGACTTGACTTCCCAAGAGAAAAAGGACTTGAAACTCAGCCAGCCATCTACAAGTGATCCTACAAAGACAGTACAAGCTACATTTCCACACCATGATCAAAAGCCTGAAAGAAATGACTGGGAATGCACCGAGTTTAGAAGTTCCTACTTCTTCTTCTAGACACTGATACAAAAATCATAAATGCTCTATTTGCCTCTAAAAAAAACAATATAAAGTGTATCAATTTAAGCCAACAATCTCACATTTTTATACCTAATTTTCTTTTTAGTAAATGTTTTAAATTACATTTGTAATCTTCATTTTTCTTTTAGTTGGAAACATTTTCAAGTTAGACTCAGGAATTATTCATTCTGTGTCTCACCACCTCTCCTTGACTTTCCCTTTCCTGCCTCCCAACTTCACACACCTTTGTATCCATCTCATATTCTGAACTTGAGGCTTTTTTCCCCCAGCTTTACAGAGGATGCTTTTCTGCACCCTTGCCTTCAACGTGGGCTTGGTTTAGCCTGGCTGCATTTATTAGGTGTGTTTTATAAACAAGGAAGAATAAACACCTTGGAATACTGGATTTGAGAAAAGAAATGCCAGCCTGACACATTTTAGGGGAGGTATTTCTCAAATCCTGACATTTTTGGCTTTGGTCACACCTAAAGAGCTCGATCTCCCTTCCCAGCTGGACCTATAAGAGAGAAAAATAAGAAAAATGGGGGAAGTGGGGAGTAGGTACCTCCTATTCCCAATTTAGAATAATTTTTAAAAGCAAATAGTGGTAGTATTTGAAAAAAAAAATGTTTTAAAGTAAAAATAATAATAAACCATTCAGTCTAGATAAGATAATGAAACACAAATATATGCTTTGTATGTTTTATAAAGGGTAAGGTTTTTCTCAATAGTAAATAAATCACTGAAATGCTGCACAGAATAAAAGTAGTTCATTGCTCCCAACTCCAACAGCACTTGGAGTAGCAGGAGGGAGAGGGGGGGATTTTATTTTTTCTCATTATTTATTTATACAGACCCATTCTTTCAAGCACTCATTATAATAAATACCCAGAACGCTCCCATACAGGGATATCCTTAACTCTGGCAGGTTTTGGTGCTGTTTCCTGGGTTTAGGGGATAACTCTTGGTGTCAGCAGTTCTAAAGGGAAAAAAAATCTTACTGCAAGAGAGGACAGTTGAGAGATCAGACAAAAGATTTCATCTCAGCTCATCTGAGCAAAGCCTGGCGTTTTCATCTCCTGGAGGTGTTTTGGAGTGAGTACCCCAGTAACCCTCCCTGGAATCTTCTCTCTCTGACCCCCTAAGCTCCCCAAATCTCCTCTGCACCAACAGAACCAGAAATGCTCCAGTGCTGGTTCAGCAGATTGTCTCTGCTTTAACTCCTCCCAGTGTGTTTGACATCTCCTCCTCCTGCTCCTTTCACTCCAGTCTGTGAACCTCACCCCTCTCCTTTATTAACCAGGGGCACTTTGTGAACATCACCCCTCAATTTATTAACCAGGGGCACTTTGTGAACATCACCCCCTCAATTTATTAACCAGGGGCATTTCTGTGAACATCACCCCTCAATTTATTAACCAGGGGCATTTCTGTGAACATCACCCCTCAATTTATTAACCAGGGGCATTTCTGTGAACATCACCCCTTAATTTATTAACCAGGGGCACTTTGTGAACATCACCCTCTCAATTTATTAACCAGGGGCATTTCTGTGAACATCACCCCTCAATTTACTAACCAGGGGCACTTTGTGAACATCACGCCTCAATTTATTAACCAGGGGCACTTTGTGAACATCACCCC